>CM073777.1:13926473-14436120 GCA_037158775.1 Hetaerina titia | reverse complement strand
CATAGCACCTTTCCAATAAAATTTAAATTAAATACACGGAGCCCTAAGGAACTTTAATCAGGAGTGTCATCGAGCATTCATTAACGGGAAGACAAACTTGTAGTCGTGTATTCCACAGCAGAAGGAAAGAGTTCCCTATATTCGAACTTTTCACGGAGACGAAGATACTCGATGAATATTTCACGTGATCGCTTTAAGGGCGAACGGTACCGCGTAACAAAAAGTCATAACCATTCAACCAAATAAAAAAGACCGCTCGCAATGCGAAACCCTGCGAACATTGACGGCCAGTCCCGTTGTAGCATGTTGCCGAAGCGCCGAAGGGGCTCCTGTCGGGATTAGCGACGGCTAATCTGGGATCTCCCGGACGCAAACGCCAGGATTCAATCACGGGAAGGCAACCACGGGCGATTTCCCCGAAAAGGATTCGGTCGCCTTGTTTGCTCTCGCATTTTCATCACTCGGAATAATGAAGCTTCATTGTTCACCCAATGAATCTCCTTCCATTGAGGCGAAGGTTTCTTTCTCGGGCGGCATCAGTCTCTGAGAGTCTTCTCGCTCGTCTTCGACCCAAGCTCTTCGTAATCGCGCCCTCTACTTCATTCACAGAGGGTGTTTCGCGCGGCCAACCTCGTCGTCCCCCCTGTGGAGTGCCCCCTGAATTGGAGAGAGGGCGGAGACGGGGTGAGAGACCGTCGCGGTCACATGGAGAGAATCAAAAGAGCCGTTTGCGAAGCCCGCAAGAAATATCCCGCGAGTATTTCCTCCCTTCACGACGGACGGCGAGTAGCGGTCGCTCGAGAGAAAGAGGGACACGAAAAGGGACGAACGGAGACGCCCAACTCCCGGCCTCCAACGCTCCCCTTTCCCCCCCTCCACACCCCCTCTCCTCCCCGGGGAAAGAAAGGGATGAAATCCATAGGAGGGGAGGGTGAAGGAGGCGAGGGGAATGGGTCGCCAAATGGAGGTTGAGGAGGGGAGCTTTACATACGTACGCGAGGATAGCGGTACAAATAGTAATAGTTGTGAGGGTTTTTATTCTTTAAAAGGAATAATAAAAAAAATTCGACCTCATGCCGCGCGGGATCTCTTCTGTGGGGGGTGTGTGTGTGTGGATTAGGACGATATTAGTGGAAGATTAGGGAGGGAACGAGTTTCCGGGGAGTCGGATTCGTGACGAGAGCAAAAGGGGTGGCTTCGTTGGTAGGCACGGGGGATTTTGAAGACGGAGTTTCAGGGTGGGGGGGCTGTCGACAAAGGGAAGGATGGGAGCTGGGGAAGGGGGGGTCGAAGAATGGAGTTATGGCGTGCGTGTGGGCATAGGAGGGGAGAGGGGTTGGGGGAGATAGAAGGGGAAAGGGGTTTGAATGGGGTTCCCGCCACCACCCCGCGGGCATGTGAGATCGAATCACCGTCTCCTGGCAGCGGCGGGCGGGGATGGTGGGGATGAATGGGGCACCAGTGACGACGGGTCGCGGCGAAATGGGGGTGGGGAAGGGGTTGAACGATGCCCCGGAGGGGGGAGGGAGGGTGGCGGAGGCGGGGTGTTATAGTTCCGCCCTCACTCGCTCGCCCCCAACTGCCCCACCTGTCCCCTTCAGAGCGTACCGCAGGGGGGACGCGCCGCGCCGTGTTGCGGTCTCTGGGGGTGTGGGAGAGGACACGCCCCCTCCACCGTCTCTTATCTTACGGGACCCGAGATTCCCGGGCACGTCTCCGAGCTCGAAAATCGATTTACTGCAACGCAATTCACCCTCTACACTTCGAATCGAAGACCGATTCTCGATCACGTCCTCTAATTCCACCACGTTTCGATCGTCCCTAGCAGAGCTCTAAAAGGTATCACATTTGTACGTCGCACGACCGTCAGCCGCTCGCGTCGAAGGTGACGTGGATGAAGTCAACATTTTTTTTCCTTGGCACCTTACGGAATCTAGCCCAATTCGTCCACGACGCGATTCGATTTTACTTCGAGCAAGCCCTCGGATTGTATTTCCAATCGATCCCTAATCTTTCGGATTTTGCAGAAGTATCGATCACGCTTTCCGCGAGGTTTGGTACACTTTATGTGTTTGGGACGGAATTGTGCATGTTCCTAAATTATTGCGAGTCACACCTTCACTCCAATAATTAATGTTTATCCCACAATGAAAATGGGGTCTTTTAGAAGCATATGCGTACAACGGAATTTTGTCCATTATTCGGCGAATCAGGACGGGTTTCCGCGCCTTGTTTCGTGCGAATATTACGTACTATTTTTTGCATCAACCGTGGAGGAGTCGTAATGAGCATGCATAATGCTGTTCGTCCGCAGAGAGCAAATGAATACGTAAAAGTCTCATCTTCAATCTCTACTCGAAAGGCAGACTTTTGCGTGTATTATGTCCACTCCTATTCAACGGACCCACGATATGATCAAGTTGTCATTGGCACTATCTAACACCAAAATCACTGAATGAGTTCTACTAAATCGACGAAATTGGTCTGATCAAGTGTGCTGGTTGTTTATTGTATGATTTGGGAAATAAATTGCTATTACGATTAATCACCAATTGTTGATTTATTACTCCACAATAGTTGGTGCTAAATGTCACATTTTAACGTGAATGTACGCAATACATGCAACATGAAGTCGATTTGGCATTCGAATAGATAAATCAATAGGTTTTATTACAACTTTTGCGATTATATCAGGTGTTCATTGAGTAATAAGAGAATCAATTTCTTCAAAATTACGGTTCAAAAATTCAGATGACAACTAGGTATCCGTGTGTGTTTCCTATGAAACTAAAATAAAAAATACCTGGGGAATGAAGAAATACGGAAGAAGTGCGAGGTACCTGGGAACGAAAGTATGTCATGTAGATCTTTCATGCCGGAAAGAAGTATGACGAAGGCCAGAAAACACAAAACATAAAATGAAAGACTTGAAGATGGGGAGATACGAAGAGCTGAAGAGATTCCCACGGAAGAGAGGACCGATAGATCCACAATAACCCGAGCGTCTGTACTCCAAATGAAGGAACCGTTCAATAACGAGGCGAGGATAACATTTTGTTAACTTCTATCATAAAATATGTGTAATCCAATATTAAAGGATCAATAACTCTTTGAGAATCCAAAATTTCCGTCATCATCATTATGAGCCAATTGTTAACATTGTTTGATTTCTGATACTCTCTCCAGACTATTTTCACCTTAAATGTATTATCCATTTCTGTAAACTTCGCCCCTTTTCTCACATACTGTGCAATGTCTGTCTGCAGTACCTCAATCATCTCCCGATTCTTCTCATTCACTCCGCCTTCAATTATTTCTCTCAGAAGATGTCTTCTTTATGCTTTCTCTGATGAGTTTCTCTCTTATTTTTATCGACAACATTCTACTTTAGATCCCAACTTTTCGTGGTATATCATCAATGATGAGCTCCAGCGTGCATTTAAATAACAGAATTCCCCTTCGCCTTACTGCTATGCTTTCTCATGAGTTATCAACCCCAGGATTGGTTCGTAGCAATGTCTCCAATATATCCTGCCATCAGTCATTCTTTTCATTCCATCAAGTTTTTTGCGCCGATATCTAGATAAAATCCTCCTAATAATTAATTCTCGGCATTCCACTGTACGTTATTTTCCTCTTTATTTCCCTTGTTCCTTCAGTTATGGTCATCAGTAAAACTATCATGTCCACTTAATCTGCCACTCTTTCAGCGCGCATTTTCTATTCTCTTGAATTTTTCTGTAGGTGCACATTTCATCGCTACCTATGGCCTCTTCAACCCACTCATAGCCAGAGAAAATTAAGTGGCACGTATAAGTTTTTTATGAACAGCTTCCTCATGTTTAGGCTATTTCATTGTTCGTTAGTCACTACTTCTAGCGATGGAAAACCTCATCAATTTGCCGCCGCGAGTATTTTCTAAAGTCAATCAATGTTAATGGCCCTTTATGGGTATTTAAGAGAGATTAGTGCTGGACCATGGCAGCTTAGTTTGGCGCTCATAAAATATGATACATCCTTAGTCGTACAGCTTAGGTTTAGTTCGTTAAATGAAGAGACATCTCCTTGTTTTGAACCTGATAACCTTCAATAAGCAAGCCAACTTTCAATACACACCTCACCACTCTTCTTTTAAGAATACTATCTCATATATAAATTATTTTCTAATAGAAGTGAGTATAACTTGTCCATCGGAGTGACAAGTAATCTACCGATTGATAACAAGTGTCGCAGAACCTCTATTAATTAAACTATGGTATTCTATCATTCACATAGCACTAAGTGTGTATCTGCGGGTGATGGAAAAGTCATAGCTATTCACATTTAAATTTCACAACCACTATCGTCGCCAAGATAACACGAATGAAAACGTGTGATGAAACTAAGTCTTAGAAATGCAATCGCATTTAATGGATTATTAATCAGAGAGTGGTTATTCTGAGGCCAAGTAAACCAACCTACTCTCATTCAATACCTGTATTTCTTCTTAAGTTTCCTCGATAAGACGTCATTCATGAAATGGATTCTCGTAAGCCATCCTTAGCCTTCCCTGTAAGGGGCTCTCTACTCACTTCCTTGCCCTCTGTTCCTCAGCCGACTACTCAGCCCCTCGGCATATCACTCTACTGGAGCAGCAGCATGCACTCTTAACTCAAAACCTTCGAGAACCAAGAGACCACTGCAGGCACAGCGATATTAATGTGCCGATATCAAACTTCAAGGTAAATTTAATATCGAGGTGGGGACGATATATTAGCGTGGCGATTTTTATTAATTATACCTAATTGTCAGCACTGAGCAGATGCAGTATTATTGACCCATTACTAGTACATCGAGATATATTGAAAAGTCGAACATAAGGCAAATGTTGATAATATCGTCCACATTCTCCATCGTCGATGTATCCAAGTGAAATACAGGGATATTTCACCTAAGCCATCATGCGGAAAGTTTCCATAACATTTTTGACCATATTCACATTCATTTTGTCAGCCAAATTGTCGAAACTCCAAAGTCTTTCATTAGTTATTTCAACAATCTGGACCCTTAATATATATTTATCGTAAATATGGTGGATATTGTGTACTGCGTCACTTACTGATATATTCCATATCGCAATAGCGCACACCGACGCTAATAATAGACCCAGGATATCTCGAATCCATAAAATAGTCCTAATCGATATTTAACATTATATATTATATGTTATTTCGTCATTTTTAAACCAAACTATTTCGATGACGTGCGCTCCGGTGCCAGGGGTCCAATCAACAGAGTTTTTTACTGCTCCTCGTCTCTAATTTTCGGGAAGAGTGAATGGAGGAGAAGCATATTGTAGCGAGGAGGATAGATGTCGGTCGGAGGAATGGTTTCAAAAGGGGGGTGGGTCAAGGAGAGACGGCCATGGGGGGGGGGGCGGCGAAGGGGTCTCTCCTCCTACTGAAACCACACCGCCGACACGTAATACTTTCTGCGGCGGACACCCCCTCCCCCGGTACTCTAAGCCCCCCAACCACCCTCCACAACGATGTCAACCTCCCTCAACCCCCTTCCCGTCCACCATTGTGTCCACATACACACCCCCTCTGTGCCCCCCTCACCCTTGGCTTCCGCTGTGACGCCTCCTTTGCAGGGGGTGGGGGATTGAACCACGGGGAGGTTCGAGCGGGGGGGGGGGGGGCGAGGGAAGGGGCTGATTAAAAGTGTGGAGGGAGGAGAGACAGCCCCACTGGTCCGCAACCCCCCAACCCCGCTCGCCTTGGCACTCTCTTTGTTGGGCGAGAGGGGAGGTTTAGGCGGATACATGCCCCCCACCCACCCCCTCCCTCTGATTTGAATAACAGTTGGGCTTTCCGATCGAACGCTCCCCGAACCAGGAGCGGTGGGGGTGGTCGGGAGGGGGCGGGTTAGAAGTGTGGGGCAAAGAGAGAAGTGTGGAGGGGTGGTTCATCCTCACCATCCCCTTTCCCCACACACTGGAGCACGCTTTTCGGAGGCGGGCGGCGCGTGGCTGCCCCCTCCGCGGTCAGGGAAGCGGGGCCGGGGGGCGGACGTCGGCCTCCTTGATTCCAAACATCCATCCTACTGTTCATATCGAAATATCTGTCGAGGCTTCTTTCTTCAGTGACCCCTCAACCGCGCGTCTGCTGGCCGGGAGGCCGCCCGCCGATACAAATACACACTCATCAAACTTTTATATAGAAAGCACTCGTTACTCCACGTTACTCGTTACACGCCACGCCACTCCAACTTACTAGCCAGTACTCTTCTAATAAATGCCAATGTCTTGTATGCTTGTCCACATATTCCACGCATGTCTTACCCAGATGATGTCGTGAGTGAGGGTTATGCCCAGATATTTAATGAGTCTACGCATTCTTTTTCGGTGTTCCCAATGCAGTAGGCGTTCGGCTGGGAATTGCTCTTTTTCTAAAAATGTATCACAACACAAGTTTTTTAGTTTAATTCTAATTACCAAGTGTCTCACCAGCGTTGTGTAGCATTAAGGTTAATTGATAAATCTGCCGTGTCCTCAGGACCACGGATATCACGATATGCCACTGCATCGTCGGCAAATAAACGTATCTTACTAGTGACTACGTAGTCAATGTCGTTAACGTAAAGTAGAAGTAGATGAGCGTTTTGTCAAAAACCGATTTCGTGTGGTTCCGCGAGCCCTAGCAAATAATCATGGCGTTTTTTTCTGTCCACGGCGGCTACCAGTTGAAATTGGTCCCAGGATTTCCTGGCAATGTCTCGTCCGTCACTTCGCATGAGCACCTTTCCCTTCCCATCCCCTCGAATGGTACGTGCAAGCTCATACGCCAAGGGGGACCATTATTGTCTTCGATGATCACCGTGCTAACCTTCGCAGAGTAACGGTCTTAGTTACTTCCAATTATCCTTAATTTCTTTTTAATTGTAGCGATTCGGTCATCTCTAGCCGAGGCTCCAGCGACATAAATACTCTTTCCATCGGCTTTATATAAAATTTATTTATTACTAATGGTTTGTAAATAAATATTTTCTCCTGATAATCCAATCTACATACACATTAGAGAGATCAATCATATAATACCAACATAATGTTGGTGCAATGTGAAACTTAAATCGCATCATTTAGGAAGTGTTTAGAATGAAACCACTGCTAATTAAATGTAAAAATAAATTGCAGAATTTTTAATCGTAATTATTTGTCAAGTGTCAGTTCTAAAACAGGTGTCTTTTTCTTTATTGGCTCATAAAAATCCACAGTTGTTCCTAAGCACTAAAATATTCAAAAGATGGCTTCAAAGTTAAGCATTCGCGTCGAGTAACGTGCATTTGGAGTTAAGGTACAATACTCACCTCGCGGTGTTAAATTCGAAAATAACTGAGATCTTATTCACTTACATATCCCAACGTAATATGGTATACACATACTTAAAATAATAAAAATTAAATTAATGTATGAAAAATGTTTTTTTAAACTAGTGTGTACTTTCAATTTTGAGTAATGGCTCTACTGAAGATGTGTGGGTCCCCCACAGGATTCCATGTTTATGGTATTTCTTTTAGGGAAGAATTTCAAGGAAACTAGATCGAAAAATGTATTTATTAAAACTTAATACACAAAGATAAAAATCTTTTTACACACACATCGGTGAATTTTTAGCACATCTGGAACTAATACCCTTTGGAAAGGAATCATCGTAATTGGAAAACAAGAAATTGGGAAAATGCGTTGCTGTGTCTTCAAGGTTCAAGTGCGACGCAGTATTTGAGGCACATGTGATTCGAACACTTTCTTCTAGCGGTCAAAATTGCACGGCATCTCATAATAACCGCAGCAATCAACACTATCTTGATATTTCGGATTTAATGTATTCTCTGCCTCTATTTATAATTTAATCTATTCGCAGTCATTCGACAGTTACACCATATATATTTTTACGTCATCATCGCGGCTTTCCTCCGATTTGAGCCACTCAATGAGGAAACTCGACTCCCAACTTAACTATGATTTTATACAAATGAGTGAGGTTTAGGTTTATACTGATATAAAGTGGAGAAAATGTAGTGTACCGCCGCTGTAAACTCGCGGAAAATTGAGTGTCGACATAAGTCGATTACAGCTACAAAAAATATAATTAGAATCAATGTATTTTTTAATACATAAATCTCGTTGCAATTAGGCAATTGCTCTGGTGTCAACGGTCCAGTCTGTTCAACGGTCACTCTTACAATAGACATACATACATACAGAAGAAGAACGGATATGTGACAAAATGCTCCTATATACAATGATACTTAAAGGTTACCAACCGCACCTGTACCATCACACAAGGGCAAGGTTCACAACATGCCTAGAACGCTCCCGTCCATCGCCATACTCCGTCCATAATCACTCACTCTTCAACTTCATAAAGCGTTCAAAATCACGCACCGTTAACACATCATTCACTTTTGCAATACAAATTCTCACGCCGTCCGCATAACGTTCAGAACAATATCTTTGATAAGTACAATAGTATATAACCATTGACCAATAAAGTTTATGACCAATAAAGTTTATCACCCAGTGGCTGTTTTACACTTATTCCTAAAACTCCTAAAATTGTATGGAAAGGGCTAAAAAAAAACTCCATGCAGCTGGTTCCATTCAACAATATCATGCGATACTCTAATTACCAATGGTATGTTTTGAAAAGGCTTGTAACAAATATGTTTCTCTTCAACCCGGGCGTATTTCCTTATGCTTGCGCCACACAATTGGTTTCAAAAGTCCTCCATCGCTTCCTTTCTCTCCTTCACTTACTGTACACTCTCCCTTCTATTATGCCCTACAACAACTCAATACATATCGACGTGAATACCCCGCGATCCACAAAAAAATATGTGGCAGGGGGTGCAAGCACCTGGTGGGAAGGGTAAGTGATAAGGGAGGATATGAGAGAGGAAGGGAAAATAGAAAAATATTCAGTAAAAGCTATGAAATAACATGTCAGTTTGCATGCGTATTGGAGGAAGAGTTAATTTAAAATAAGAGTCAATTCACCGAAAAATTAGTTATTAAATATACAGGTACGTAAAAGGGAATAAAAATGAGCCACAACCGTGAATAAATACGACAGGTTTCCACCATAACAAGAGAGGAAGCTTGAAATCAACAAGCATTTTGAATGAATGCATTAATTCTGGCAATATAGTTTTTTAAATCGACTCAGTCCTACTGCTTTTAGAACAGACTTCTGGAATGAGAGGGTAAAAGAATACTTTGCAGAAGGTCATTTTAGGTATCAAAAGGGGATAGAAACGCGTTATTCCACCCATGGTATCAATGAGGACCCTGAAAGAAAGGAAAAAATAGTATAACCAAGACAGTTTGCATTCTCTGCGGATCTTGCGAAGATTTTCGGCAGAGGAATTTCAGTGAAGGTTTTGCAGAAAATAGAAGTATTCTGGAAAGATTTCCGACTTGTCTTAAACCTGTAAATATTTGTCATACTGCACAAATGCGGATAGTGTATGGAAATGGGTTATAGACACACTTGTGAGGTGGAAAAGGAATTTTAAAACTGGCCGTATGTCCTTCGCAGACGATACAAGAAGTGAAGGGCCGTCACAGGACGATCCTACCACAGTGAAGAAAGTGGAGGGCTGTACTCTATTAGACCAAAAAGCAACCATTCAAATTAGATCATGAAGGAGACTGATCTTAGATACGAAATAGTGTGAATGGAAAATTATTCACAAAGAACTGCACGTGGCAAAGGTGTCAGCACGCTGGGTTACACGCACGACTACCGACTCCTTTTCAGAAGCAAACACGGCGTGCAATGACAAACATTCAGTGTACAAGGAAGATATAAGGTTCGAAAGATCACACCCCTATTTGAAACTTTATCGAGAGAAAAAATGAGAGTCCGGTGAAGGTCACGACGAGTTTCGATGGCTACTTCAGGTGACAGTACTGCCAATTTTGACGCAAATTCAAAAGCGTACATTAGTTGAACTCGAGAGAAACTTTTTCAAGCAGTGGGTTGCACACTTACACCCTTGAAGATTAAAACGCTCATTGCGAATCCTAAACACCCACGTGATTTACCTGGGTATCAGTTCAAGAAAAACGTGATTTGGGCGCATGTATTTCAATGTTTTACTTTTAACTGCTATTCGCGGCATATTCTTGTGTGTTACTTATAAGATCAGCATTCGCACGCGATGACTTAAGCACGAACAATCATGATGCGCTAATAGAACAACATCCACTATTACTTATAGTATCTCCCTCCCATTAACGGCGTGCACAGATAGGTTCTGGGAGGTACTTGAAAATAATTACAGTTCATCCGTATCTACTTCCAGTACCCTGCATTTATCCCGAAAATACTAACCTTGTTTTTCGGCTCTCCAATGTAATCCGTCTTCATTGAGTCCATCACGCGTGTCCTCTTTCCCACTGTCTTGACATTCTCCCTTCCAGCCCCTGGCACGTATCTCGAAATTACAATCAGAGTCGCAAGTCCACGTATTTCGTTCGTATAAAACCTTCTAATGGCAATAAACCTCATTAAACACTAACCTAATTACCAAGTGCGACAGTGTGTAGTTTATGAAGGCCTCTATTACCCCAATTACGGTTAAAATGGTTGCTTATAACGTGGGATGTAACATTGACTGAAGGATTACTACAAAAAGCCTCTATCCCTAAAACATCTAGCCGACTAACTATTGTGGTATGATCACTTTTTGCTATTAAAATGATCAAAAAAGGTATATTTTGGTACATATTCGCAAGCCTTTATATGAAGCGTGGTTTTTGTAGGGTTCAGAAATTGGATCTTAGACATAAAGGATAGGTCTAGATTGGAGGATTTAAAGATTGTGTGGGTGTGGAGTTGAATGCAAGAAATAGAATAGACAAACAGGAAAGAAACATAAGATGAATTATTCGATTGTGAGGAGAGAAAAAAAGAGTTCTTGAAGAAATTCCTAGATAGAGGGAAAAATGGATGCAGGGCTTGTTGAGTAGAAGACTGGGATATTTAGAAGGGAGAGCCTAATGGCTAGGGCAGGGAAAGGGATGAAAAGAGCAATACGTAGTCATTTGGATGGCATTAATGGGAGATAGAAGAGATGACGAACGATTTATAATCATGTGTACTCGTAGGCTAGGATTTAAGTCAGGGTTTGGAATTGCAGTAACGTAGTAGCCTTCGTCCATTGAAAACCGATCCTATCGAGGTGGACTACAGCAATTAATATATTCATATTGCATTTATATTACATTTTTGCGACGAAACTATGTTTTAAGGGGAGTAAATGATCTACAATCACATCAAGCCACCACAGCGGAGTTGAAAAGGGGTGTTGGGTCATCAACTATTTAAGAAAGTCGTAATTTACGTGAATCATGAAGTTCAGATGAAACAGATGAAATGTTTTTCAAGTAGGCAGGGTGGCATTGGCGTTGTTTCTAACGATTCAGATTCGAGAAAATGTATTACTTAGGTGTAACTTTTTGTCGATTCTTTCATATAGATATTTTGCTCACATTCGCAATTATTTCTCTGATTGCCTTGATAGGTATCAGCGAAGATATAAATTGAGTGCGTATGTATCGTCGAGTAATATACCCAAGTAACCCGATAATTGTATCAAAAAAGTGCTTACATATTCATTATTAACGACACCACGAATACGAATAGAGTGCAAATGTTACTGTGCACATTAATAATTAATAAGAGTTGAAGGATTGAAGTCATGTGTCACACTGCGGACTCAGTGCATTTACTGGAGTTGGTGGTTTCAGCAGCGGTTTTCGCCAAATACCATCGTATTGGCAACTCACGCTCACCACCCTCATTATCGCTCTATCTGTAGAGCAGATCTGGTTTAACGCTTCCATAAGTAAACATTCGCTCGAGATTCGCACGGAATCGCTCATGAAACTAGCTCAATCGAATCACTCAAAAAAAGAAGAAGATTTGTGTAAAAAGAGCGACTCTGAATGCGGTGGCGGCGTGAACGGTTCGTTTATTTCCCTCCACAGCGGATTTCACGGAGTACAAGGTACACCACCATTCCTCTTAGTTTTTTTCAGTCTCTCCGTCGACGATTAATGTAATTGGAGGCACTGCAGTGCCTACCCTCGCGCTCACCATAATTCACTCGGTCCACCTCCTTCCTTCCATCTCCCACTCCCCACAAACAGGCCCGTCGCCTTGGAAACGTTGACACTCACGCCTCCCAGCGGTCGCCCCCTGAACCTCTGCCCCGACGCCCTGGGCGCGCTGCGGCGACGCCACCCCCGCCCTGCGACGCCTGGCCCACAAATCCCTTGGCCCCGCGCCCCTCCCCCGGTGCCTCCGCCCCATTGGCTGAGGCGGAGCGGTGGGTGGGGGAGGGTCGCGTCATGGGGGGAGGGGGGCGTTGTGGGCGGGGGACGCAGGGGCGTCCGGCGACCCCGACCTCCCCCTGGACGGGGACGGACGGAACTAATGCATGGGCGCCGCCCTATGGCGCCCCGTGGCGGGCGACCCCCGAAGTTCCCCCGCCGGCCCTTGGCGCCACCCCTGACCCCGCATCCCTCCCAACGGCACCTGCACACACACACACGCCCCGTGAAAGTGGGAGCAAGGGCGGTAAAGCGACGAGGACGTGGGGGGGGGGGTTCGCGAAACAATTTAGTGAATCGCGCTTTTGTGGATCGAGGATCGCGCAGGAGGACGGCGCCGGGGGTCCTTCAATTGTTTCGAGGAAGTTAGAAGGTCCGAGGCGCACCCACGACGACAGTAATTTACGGTGTCAATCACGCACAGTGCATTGAAGCTGCGTGTAATTGCTCGCGGAAGATTGACCCTCCGCAGAGTCCTTTTCAAACTAACTGAAGGGCCAACAAGATAGATCCTCGATTAGAGAACCGGTATCCTCACATTAAAACGCCAGCATAAGTCAGTTCTTAGTATCAATGGCGTTAACGCATAGGTATTCAAATACGTGGCTGTTATATTCGTAATAACGATGTGTTTTGATTTGGAAAAAATTAAACATTTTATTTCCCATCGCCATCAAAAGTAGAGGCAAAAGTGCTGCAAGTATACTCTTACATGGGACTCTCACGAAGTCGGATTGATAGCCGAATTGGATCGCGAGCATTTTAGAGGAGCCAGATTTGTGAAACTTTGTTATGATAAACTGACGAAATACGAAAAGGTGAAAAATAAGCTGATGCGATAAACTATAGGGAGAAAGAACTTGGCAATTAGAATTAAACTTAAAACGTGTGTAGGGATGAGTTTTTGGAAAAAGAGCAATTCCCTTCAGAATGCCTACTGCATCGAGAACAACGAAATGGAATGTGTAGGCTCAATGAAACAACTAGACGTTTCCCTCACTCACGACCTCTCCTGGATAAAACACATATGTGGACAAGCTAACAAAAAAATTAGGATTTATTAGAAGAGCATTTGGTAAATGTAATGAAAAGGTTAACGAGAAATATTATCTTTCGCTGATTAGACCTCATTTAAAATATGATGCTAACATATGGGATCGTGACGAATTTGGATTGAATGCCGAAGTGGAGCAGCGTAGTGGAGCTAGAATTGTAAAATGTTGTTATGGTAAATTTAATAGCGTATCCAACATACGTATAAGAGGAGCTAGGCTGGGAATCATTCACGGCGCGAAGGTAAAATTACAATTTGAAGCTCTTGTATAAATTGGAATGAGGTCTCTTAAGCATTGATGTTGAAAATGTATTATTACCCCCATCGAACTACGGTAGGAGAGAACATGTCATTAAAATTAGAGATATTAAGCGTACAAGACAAAGATTTAAGATGTCATTTTTCCCACGAACGATAAGGGGTCAGAATAACATTGTCCGACCGCTGTGGGGGTAAAAATATTCGGGTCAAAATTACTCAGGTGAGTATTCATCCCCTTCCACACACCCTAGAGTTGTCCTGCAGGGTACTAAAATATTTAATACTATCAAAAAAGCGTGGAGAAAAACGGAGTGCCAGAATATAAAAGTTTTACTAAGAAAGGGTGACAGTAGTGCACTTTGCAGTAAGGTGAAAATACTATGGAATTATGAATGGAAAACGTGCAAACACTAAAATATACACTTGTAGGGTATTAAAATAACTAAAATAAGTAACTAAATGAAGCTTGGAATTATTGGAATACATTCTACGAAACGGACTTAACTAAACTAGTTTCACCGTTGAGGGGATTCCTAATGTATTACTTACGTTAGCTCTTTAGCGCTATTCGATAAATTTCTAAATTGAAAACACACCTTAAGTCAATGGGAAGAGCATTTATATTCCGGGGAGCGTTGCTTAGTTAGTCGAGGCCGGACTGCGCTTAGCGTCCTGAACGTGAAAGTACGACGGACAATTTCGATTCAGCGACGGACGACAACACTTCCTGCCGGACTTGTGCGGAGCTGACTTTTTGAAAAAGATTTCGAGCCTGAAACCTGCGGTCAGCCTTCGGATTTGGGGGAGCTTTCGATCCATTTCTATTGGCTTATGCAGTGATGCACGACCAAGGCAACACCGGGTTATTCGGAACGCGAGACCCATTTCCGGGAATTTGGGCCGTCCAAAGAAAAGACGGAAATATTTCCATCTCCCATAACCCACTCAATCGAAAACGGAACGGTGAGTTCATTGAACGGCCCAGGTGGTCTGCGTTTGGCATCGCTTCACCAAGACCATTCGTTATTATAAAGGGGAAAGTTTGCAACTTAATTTTGCGAGAAGGGACACGGACCCACTCCCTATAATTCTCATTCTTGTGGCAGAATGTAGCCCGATAAATCTTTAAGTATATTTTTGATGGAATTATGACGATTTTTTTTCATAATAGCCGAACGCGATAATTTTGCAACGTTTAGTCATTCTCCGAGTGCAAGATTCGAACCCTAAATTCGTCGAATTCCTCCGGAGTGGTCCAGCGAATTCGTCTCATATCTATTCAGTGTAATGTTCTCGTCTGATTACCAGGAGAACGCGGGTTCGATTTGTTTAGACATATCAGTACCCTGCGAGCCACATCAATGGAGTGTGGCAGGATGTGAAAACACACGAGACCAATTTTGATCACAATATGATCCTACCGCAGTCGGATAATTATATTCTGATCCCTTATCGCTCGTGAAAAAATGACATATTAAATCCATCTGTTCTACAATTAGTCTCTCTAGTTTTATTGACATGATCTCTCCAGCCATGGTACGATGGGGGAATAGTACATTTTCAACATCAATACTAAAGAGATATCCTTCCAGTTTACGCAAGATATTTAGTCTAAATTCATGAATTTAGGTTAAGGTGAGTAATTTCTGCACTGTTCCAAAATTCTCGTTGTTCTTCTGTGCAGAGCCGTAGACATATTTTGTAAGTGTCCTAAATGTTCACATAGTTTCGCTGAATGATGTTTTCACCGGTCATGTATCAGTTGTTCAAAAAAAAACCAAACCAAAGTAACTCTAAGACGGACAAAATGTTAACTCATTAATTTCACCTTTCGCACGACTGGCCGCGACGCTGAATGATGATGATAATGCAGAGTACAGAACCCTTCTCAAATCTGGCCCAATTTCCGACCAGTAACTTTGATATCAGTTTGCCTCGGGAAATTCGCTGCATTTTCAAAATTTGCATGGATTCCCCGCAGTAGATACACATAGCTTAGGTCCAGGCTTACTCGATGATGAGATAAAAAAGGTATTAACGGAACTGAAATCAAATAATCCCATGGGATTGGATAACATTTCAGAGGAATTAGAACGATATGACGCTTTATGAAAAATTAAAAAAACAATTCCTACTCATGAATCCAAAATATTAATGAGGGACGAATTTGGCAGAAAGACTTCGTCAGATCAGTGTCAGTTCCCATCTCGAAATTTGGGAATTCAGGACTTAAGAGCAATTTTTAGTATTTCACACAGCTATCCGCCGATTTTCCTTTGACTGTGTTTTTCCTGCCCTTTGAAGCTGTACCCAAATTTGGGTCACTGCCCAACCAACTTCTCTCAAACTATCTGATCAACTAATTGGGGAATGAACTTATTTCTCTCAACGAAGGGGCATGTGAAGAACAGAAGGTAGAAATGAAATTCGGCGGGGAATTCATGAAATCAGTTAGGTTTGCTGATGATCAAGTTTAGTTTGTCAGTCAGTCAGGGGGTTGCAAGCATTGCTGAGTGAATTGGTGGTTCAGTGCGATAGATATGGGATGAGAATCAATATTGATAAAATAAAGGTTATGCGATTTTCCAGAAAGAAAAAGGGTAAGCTAAATTTTGAAATAGGAGGGGAAAAATAGAGCAGGTAGAACAGTACGTATCTCGTAAAAACTTTGATATTGAGTGAGGCTATGTACGGCGCAGAAACGTGGTCACTGAAGCAGGAGGATAGACATAGATTGAAGGCTTTTGAAATGTGGGTGTGGAGAAGAATGGAGAAGGTGAAATGGACCGAAAGGAAAACAAATGAGGAAGTACTGGAGATGGTGGGTGAGGAGAGGGGTTTGTTGGGAGAAATCCTATGGAGGTAGGAAAGACGGATGAAAGGCGTATTGCGCGGCAGTGGGATGTTGAAGATGGTAATAGAGAGGAGAATGTTAGGCAAACGAGGAAAGGGCAGGAACAGGATAGGGATGTTGGACGGGATGAAGGAAGTACACAGAGATGAAGAGGGACCTGATGTAGAGAAGGTTGAATGATTGTGTTTTGTTAGGAGTCACAAAATGTTTATTTGGTAGTTGTGTCCATCCATAAACCTACCTTAACTGATATATATATACCTTATAATATAATAATAATTCGCTACCGCCATGCGTACCATGATAAGTTGCGTTAATCAAATTTGCTGTCTTGGGAGTAACCTTTTGGAATTTACACAAAATATTGAAATGAAAGAGGAATTTTGTGATTTCACACTCACGTTATTTAAAATACGACCTATGTTTCGAAATTGGACGTCATCATGTAGGAACTACCTGTAGATGACATCCAACGTCAAAACCCACGTCGTGTTTCAAATAAGTGAGTATGGAATCACCAAGTTACTTCCTTCATTTCAATGCCTTCAAACAGATTTTCTATCGGCATTTCCTCCATTGCTGATCACCGTCCCATGAATAGTAAGGATAAAGGTTTTCATAGAAACTGTCAATGGTAATTATATAGGGTCTGTCCTAAAAATAAAAAGAGAAATTCTGAGAATAAAATGCTTTGCAGATCAAAGTACAAATTGCTAAAATTCTTCATAAGAGTAGTATTATGTATTAAAACACCAATGCAAGTGGCTACGCCAGTTATGGTATGATTCCTGTCAGGCATTAAAAAGACCCTCGTTCAGGCACCTCGTGACGGCCTCTTTGGCATAATCCTGTGGTCCAAAATGGTACTCAAAGGTTCATGTCTCGTCAATAGTAACCACCTAGTCTAAAACATACGGGTCACTTTCCCCAAGGTCTAGGAGGTCTGAGGGAAGAATTTCACATAAGCAGTCTTCTGACATCACCTTGGGGACCATCTTGGCACACCTTTCTCATGGCTAAATCTTCCGTAAGAATGCTATTCACTTTATTTTTCTGAATATTACACTCTTCTGCTGACATCCTGACACTTGGGGATCAATCAGAATTGAGCATGTGCCTCACTTTTTGCACAGTTGCATCACACCGTGTTGTTGATGGATGTCCAGGGCATTCCTCATCGTCAAACTCCCCGTTACCCTCCCAGGACAATCCTGTGCAAGAAGAAAACCATCACTTGGGACATTTCTCCATCTCCATAAGCATTCTTAACCATGGTCATAGTCTCAGAACCTCATTGTCTAAGCTTAATGTACAATTTTATCGCGTATCATTTCTCCATGGAGAGTGGAATCGTGAATTCGTGACTTAACTGTCGAACAGGGGTTCAGTCTAGCAGCAATCCGCACGCTGTAAATACCCACAGTTTACTGACGTGGGTTGTGTTGCTTTCCAAAGATCTCCCATAACCTTTCCCACCACAAAATACCTCACTCCAGTCATCTGCATAGGTCATCCGAACTTCTTTCTCTTTTCTCCCCCTCGAGTGCCTTTGCGTTCGATATGGTTGCATTTCATTGTTCCCCATCCCCGCCCATCAATCGCTAAACGCCCGTTTATCTTTAGACTTCATCAGCCTGTGATGCATTAAAGAAACTCCTCCCTGATTTCGACCCGTTCCCAACCCCCATTCTTGCCGTGCTCTCCCCCCACCCCTCATTTTCTACGGACCAACTCCTCCTTACTACCCATGTCGTTCCCCTTATTCATGTCAATCAAACCTTTTTTTCATATGGAGCTGTTATTTGTTATCCGCTAAGTTTATATTGTTATCATTTGTTTTTCTTTGTTATTCGCCCAATACGGTTGGCGTGATGATGAGGTTGGACTAAATAAAATATTTTTAGAGTAATATAAATTCTACCAAAATATTAAAGGTTTGTATTAAAAGTATCAGTAAAATATTTTCCTGGCGTCTACGTAAGGTGCTGAATTCAGACCGTCAGTTAAGCGTGTGCATGATCGCAGATCGTATATTGGCATTAATTGATAAGATGACAGTGCACACCATTATCCCTGAAATTTTGGCGATGCGATGCGTAAGATCTGCACCGAACTCGTACCGAAGATATTTGGTCGGTCGACCAAGGGCAGAGTCGAAAGCTGCTTGCGAAGACCTTCTGCAACGACATCGCAACGATTCCCCAACCCCCTTTCCTTCCGGACTTTGCACCGGCAGACTATTTCCTATTCCCAAATGTGAAATCCTCCTTCAAAGGATACCTCCATGGGACCCTAAGTGCAGTCAAACGTATATGCACAAGTACCCTTAAGGACCTTTCCGAGCCCACCTACCAGGGGCCCTTCCAGTCTTAGAAAAGCCACTGGCAAAAGAGTGTCGACGCTAACGAGATATACTTTGGAGAAATTTGCAGCATTGTAGCAGTCTCTAAAATGAATCTAGTTTCCGAACATTTTCCCGATACGTTTTAAGGTCTGTCCCAAATGTGGTAGGACTGAGTCAATTAAAAAAATTTTACAACCAGAATTGATACATTCACTCAAACGTCTTCGAAACAGCTCTCCAGTGCGGCCACACACGGCGGCCAGCGGGTTGTCCACGCCTCGTACTCCTTCTGGAAGCCGATTCTCGAGATGCTGCTAAGCTCCTTCGTCACGGTATTTTGTAACGCCCCCACTGACCCGTGGTGACGTCCTATCAGCACGAATTTTAGACGGGGGAAGAAGAGGTCTGGTGGGGCAACGTCGGGACACATTTCTCATGCCCATGTTTTCGGTCACAAGTCGATTTACATCACTTTAATGATTCCAACTTTATCAAAAATCATTTCAACACTTGGTCTGCGATACCCGTCCAACAAGATCTTTACTTTTTTTAGATTTTCGTCAATTTTTGAGGTAGAAGGACATTCTGAACATATGGTGTTTTCAACATCTTCTCTGCACTCCCGAAAAAAATTGTACCACTTAAAAACACCCGATGGCTTATCACCATAAGCTGTGTTGAGCATGTAATGTGTCTCTTTTCACGGTTTTACCCAGTTTCATGCAAAATTTGATGGCGTAGCGCTGTTCCAATAACCGATTCGTGACGGAGAGTAACAAGGTCATGTTACGCTCTTTAGAGGTTTCGAAACGAACGATCCACACCCCGCCAAGGCTGGGAGCCATCTGCCACCGGCCCCCAGCCTTTCTTGAGACTCCCCTCCCTCGAACCCCAGCAGAGAGACCACCAGGCTTTGGGAGAGGTCCCCGAAGACGCCTTCCTGGGCGCGTGCCGGTCATGACAGAGTCGCTGGATACAATGGGTAGAGGCCCGAGGCCAGTGCACTTTTTGAGGAATTTTAAGTGTTTGTGCAAATCTGTTCAATAAATTACTTTAAAAAAATAATTGCATTACTTTTGGAACGTACCCTGTATTTGCTTTCGTCAATAAATTACGAAAATCTAAGATAAAAAAATTTTAATATTTAAAAAATCAACCTTTGGTAATTCCTTTTGCATGAATGCCAAAGTGAATGAAAAGTAAAGCATTCATTTCTGTAATAACAAACATTTAACAATTTAAATTATTCCTGTACATTTATTTTTTTCAAACGTTTCCCCTTATATGCAAGTAAGTGATTCTCCATTCTTAAGTGATCAAACTTTCAGCAAGGTTCGGTGCAAATATTCCTAAGCAAATCCTTGAGTTTGAAAAGAAAACTAACGAAAGGGCGAAATAATCAAAAAGAGTCCCTAAGTTGCTATCGCGAGAAGAAAATTATTTAGAAGCGTGATAATCTTGAGAACAGGTATCCGGATTTTAAATTATACCCTGGGCATCACCCTTTCAGTCTCCCTCCTTTCATGCTGCGCCCCTCGGCCTTCTCAGCATCGCAATCTCCCGTTCCTCATCGCCTGTGTCCTCATTAGGTACGAGCAGGGATCCCTCTTCAAATTGGACTACAGTGCGCGGCTGAAATACATATTCGATCGACTAATTTACTTTCCTGGATGTAATTCCATCCACGTTACCATGGTAATCCATTGGTTTATACAATGTTCGCCGTAAATTGTACCTTAAAATTGCCGTCATTTACACAACCTCAGTAAATAAACGTTTGTAAATTTCCACATTCTTTAAAGTCTGAGGAAGTTTACAAACTCATTTAATATGGAAATCAAACAAATCTACGAAGTGAAGCCTACTATAATGGTCCTACACTACTTAGGTAGATCAAACCATAAAGATAAAATAAGGGAGATAGATTCCAATACAGATAGATTCAAATGCTCATTCTTTCCCAGAACAATCAGAAATCACAATTTGAAGAAACTAAAGTCACTTTAGAAACATTAAAAACATTTAATTTACAAGTCGGAACAAAATTAAACATTGCAAAGATATTAGGTGTATCTGTAGGCGCGATTGTAATTTAGATGATAGTTTGTGTTTGCATGTGTGTGGGATGGTTGGGTTTTTGTATGAAGGTATACCTTATTTTCTTTTTGGACTAGATACATTTGTGGTTTTTAATGCGTTTTTTTTCTTGATTACTGGTGTTGCTCTAACAACCTCCGCCACACGCCCTTGCGACGGCTTTCGGGGTATTATGTTAAATTAGAAGAAGCTTGAAAGTGTAAAGTATATCAGTAAATAAAATTTGGATAATAATGATGAAGTGTTACATTCGATAAATACATATCGATAATTATATAACTAATACATGTAGTGCATTTAGTAGCTTGATAACATCTAAACGTTTACTCCAAATTGGTTACAGATGTGTGAGAATTATTTTATCCGATGGAAAAATCTTTTAAACTTTGAATTTTTTTTTTACGAGAGCAATCGATAAAATACGATTAGAATCATTGGGAATACTACGATTCCTTGGGATAATGGCGGACACAAAATGAAGTGCATCAAATAAAGAACGACTGCATACGAAGATAATAGAGCGAAGTAAAATTTCTAATGAAAACATGACAACACGTTAGAAAAATTTTAACATGTGCGTAACTTAATTGCTAAGGGCAGGGTTCATGGGAAGGACATCAGTGAAAATGTTCAAATGCGATATGGAAACAACAGATGAAAGAGGGAAAACCCAAGCTGTAGAAATCCTTGAAGCAATTACATGATCAGAGTATCGTTTGGATAATTACGCTAAACGATTTTCATCAGGAACGCCATACTCCGTGCGCTGCCTGCAGTGATCTGTCCCATTCCCTTAACCTGTTTCTTTGAGTGTAGCAACTTAGTTGCACGCCCATATGACAGTGGATCACCCTCATATTTTTCAATTCTGAATGACATGTCTGGTTATAGTGGAGGCCAGTCGTATAAATGGTTGTGGTTCATTTTTATACCTTTTTTTCGTATAACGAATGACTAATTTATTAGATAAATTAAGATGTTTTTAATTGAGTTTTACTCCCGCATGTATACGATTACAAATTAGCACATTTTTGATGTATTTTTACTCAATATTTTTCCCTTTCCCCTTCCCCTCCCATAACCTCCCTTATCACCCACTCTTCGAATTTGGTGCTTGCACTTCCTGCCACGAACCTTTTTGATGGATTACCCGGTATTTATGTTGACGTCGAACCATTGGTGGGACTATTCATCATGAATTACGAACTCTTCCGGTTAGAAGATAGGTTAGTATTTGTTAGATTACCAAAAATGTTGCTCGTGGAGAAAATTCTCAGAGAGAAAGGAGAAATTATTAATTCATTAAAGCTAGTCCAGTTCGTAGTTCAATTTTGCTAAACGTCGTATGCAATGTTTTAGGACCTCAACGGTATCATGGGCGTGATGACCGATGCGTCACTAAGTATAAACGTTTTCTTATTCTTTGCGGTCGACAAAATTTCGGACTCCCTCGAACAGGAGCTGGTGGCTAGCGACCACTGGCTAGCTTCGCTTGCAACTAGATTATGCAAAATTTATTTCTTGATACGAGCTCCACTATAATGACTTAATTATTTTGCAATTGAAAAAAATCGCAATTTTCACCGGAATCAGACCATCCGAATAGATAGACATGCTCACCGAAAGGATGCTTTCTTACAGAGAGGGCTACATCTTCATATACATACAATACCTATAATACATATAATACCCCGCAAGCCGCCGCAAGGGCGTGTGGCGGAGGGTGTTAGGCCACCACCCGTTAAAGAGAACAAAACCACATGCAATATCAACATATATATGCAAATCTACACCCAGAGTGGCGTATATTTTCATGCAAAAACCTTATTAACATGCACGAAGGCAAAAATACATATACTATCAACTAACAAGCACATGCACCTTAGGACGTAGTGAAAATTTATCCAATAACGTGCAAATTAGAATTGAAAAGTAAGAATGCGAAATTCCATTACCACATGCAACATACAAATGGTCTCCGCCCCCAAGGGCACAGGTAGGGAATGTGACACAACGCTGTAGGCAGCCGTAGGGTCACCCCCAACGGAAAGAGACGGGGGATAGAAGGGGAAACTTACAAAGAGACAAAGCAGAGGAAGCAATGCTGTAAGAAGCACTGCATTATTTGATGGCATTCCTATGCGGTCGTGCGGGGAAGGTGTTGACTACAAAATATACGAGGTTAGTGAAAGTACGTGGATTTGAGTAGAATTAATGAGTCCCTAGACGCCGATGGTGGCAAGTAGAATTTTTGCTATCTATAACCCTAGAGTTACTATCCCGTATTGTCTATAGGAATAAGGAGTCCTTGATTCTGCTAGTTGTGGCATCTATTTCCCGAATTTTATATACATAATTCAAGCGGCCAATGTATGTTGGCGTGCGAATAATTTGCGAGACCTTGGTGCTGAAACATGCGGATTAAAACTTATTTGGTAATAAAGCAAAAGGGAACGTACTACGGCCGAATGAATGCAATGAATACAAATTACCCAAAGCCGTACTCTTGGGGGCACTAGTTAGGGGACACGGGGGAGGGTGCAAAGAATAAGGATAACAAAACTGCACACACTCTCTCACTCCGGTATTTGCAGTGCAAATTGACCGTTGCAAGTCACAAACACACACGCACTAGTCTGAGACTAGACCACACACTTGTCTGAGTGTGTGGTCCCTGGCGAGGGGTTTTTCCCCCGTAAACCCTGAGTGCGTGTGTGTTTGTGACTTGCAACGGTCAATTTGCACTGCAAATACCGGAGTGAGAGAGTGTGTGCAGTTTTGTTATCCTTATTCTTTGCACCCTCCCCCGTGTCCCCTAACTAGTGCCCCCAAGAGTACGGCTTTGGGTAATTTGTATTCACTTATTTGGTAAGTTTAAACATATTCTAAATGAGGTCTTACAAGAGCGTGGGAACAACTTTCCTTGACCTTGAATCCACTTCTGTCAACAATGCCTTTAATTAATCCCAATTTTTTAATATAGTATTCTTCCCCCCGCAGACTTTACGTATGTGGCTACCCCAAGTTAAGTCTTTAGTGATTGTAGTAGCAACTAGACATTTTACCGTATCAACTTATTTCTATTTTGTCGATACCTTGCATGGGATGTCGATGAATTTTTTCAGCATTGAGGCCCATGTACGGTCGTTTTACTTTGTCTGTACGTGTGATGTGCGTGGATACACCCCCTGCCACACATCTTCGTTGTGGTTTGCATGATATGTTTCTGTAAATGTGGATGTAGATCATTATCAGGCTTAAACATATTTATTCAATTGCCGGCAGTGAAAATATTTTTTCAACAGTGGCTAAGGGATAGTACCACACGGTTCGTAAGATACGTTATATTCAGAGTGATCATCCGGCACTATTACTTAAGTAAGGCGTGCTCCCTTGAGCTGTTCTTTTTTTCTTTGGAACACTGCGCAACTTAAATCGCCGCGCGTCAATCGTGCGCCAGGCCGAATTTAAAATTGCGCGCCCGAATACCGGGAGAAATTAGCGCGGAAGTGGCGGCGGAGGTGGAAAGGGAAGAGGGGGGATCCGCCACGTAACGGATGCCTCCAGAGATGGAAGGGTAGGGCGTCCGAAAGGGATGAGGAGGAGGGGGTGGTTCGGAGGTATACACATGTATGCCGCTGCTCGTGGAAGGAGAGTGAGGCGCGACCCCTCTCTCGCCCCCTACTTTGAGTGGGATCGTGCGGGTTCGGGTCTCGGTCGGCGGGGGCACCCGAACGTGATCCCTTCGCCTTCGGGGAGAGAAGAACGAAGGGGGGGGGGGTTTGGAGAGGGGAATTGAAGGAGTATGAGACGGGAGTAGGGAGCGGGGAGGGGGATAGAGCGAGAGAGAGAGAGAGAGGGCACTCCGGTGTGTGTTCTGGGGGCCGCGGCCTCTTGTGTGCCGTATATGGCGGCCGATGCTATGGCAACGGGGTCGCACCTCCCTCCCTCTCTCTCCCGCTCCCTCCAACCTCTCACCTCCCCTCTCACACATTCGGAGGGGCCGGGCGGAGGAGGGGGCGGTCGGTGTCAAAGGTTCGGGAGGGGGGGTGGAGGTGGGAAGGGGGGCGGAGGGGTGAGGGCGAGAGCACCGGGGGCAGGCCTTCGGACGAGAGAAGTCAGTCGCGTTATATCTCCGCTTTGGAGCAGAGTTCATGCTCCCGACGCCGTTCAGGTCTCTTTTTATCTCTCTCTCTCTCTCTCCCTCCCTCCCTTCTCTCCCTCTCTCTCTATCTCTCCTTCGTCGGGACCTCCGCCCCCCCTTGCACCGGCTTGCCGCCCCTTGAACTAAGAGGGCAACCTGCCGGGGACGACTCCTCCGCTCTGCCTCCGGAAGGGGAGGCCTTCCTGTGCTGGAGCCGCGTCGAAGGGTACCCGAGGACTTGAGGCTCGCTCTCGATTTCGTCCCGGCGGCGGCGACCACGGATAGGGGACGCGGTGGAAGAACACTGCTCCCCTCTCGAGAGAGGGACCAAGGTGCGGGCGACACCTTTTGGTGAGGCCGGCGAGAGGAGAGGGATCGCCGCGCGGAGAAGAGGACGGACACCCGCGGGGAGCCAACAAGTGTTTCCGTCGTTGACGCAGCTCGTTCGTTCGTGGCTTTTGGTCGGTGGCATGTTCTGATTTGTACCGCACCGGTGTTTCGCCACCGAGGATCTTCCGTTCGGTGCGCAGCACACCGTGTCCCGTAAACGTTCGTCGGAGGTGTTGAGTTTCTAGTTTGTGTGCACGCTTTTCTTTTACGGTCGCCGTAGAAGCGTGCTGTTTACACTCTTCTGCCCTCGGTAGCACAGCGGCGAAATAAAACCGACTGTTCCCCTCGGGATTTGTTTTCCAGGGCGAGTGCGACTTTTTGCGAGGGATTGCACCCGCACCGGTGGGGAACATCCACCTTTTCCCAGCGGCGGCAATCGGGTGCAGCGCGGTGAATGTGAGGCTTGGTGCTCCCATCCCCCACGCAGAGGTTTGACCCCCCACCCCACCCGTTGACCCCTCACACGAGTTGGTGCCGTTCGTTCGTTGTCCCACTCCCCCATCAAATCACCCAAAAAAACCGCAGTTGCTCGGATGATCGCCGCCCCCAGGGGCCGCCCCCCTCAGTTCCTCCGCCCTCGGGCGTCTCCCCGCGGCGACGGGTCCCGTCCCTGGTGACCAACCCCTCCTCTTCAACCCGCACCATCCCCGCACCATCGACCCCGGCGCGCACCATTGGGGGTTCCTGCCCCCGCCCGTGGTGGTGGGCCCGCCCCCCCGGGAGGACCTGCCGACCCTCGGGGCGCCCCCGCCGCCCCCCCTGGGCCCCACCGGTGACCACCATCACCGGCACCATCACCCCCTGCATCGCCCCCCGGCACCCGTCACCACGTTGGAGCTGGGCTTCCCCCGCAGCATGGCGCTCGTCGCACCCCCGCCCTCGTGGCGGGACCCGACGGGCGTCACGGCCGCGCCAGTCACGCCCACCACGGCCGAGGACATCTCGGGGGAGATGCGCGGGACGCCCGTGGGGCACGGCGGGGTGGGCCCGGGGCCGCTCGGCGCCGTGGTCTCCTCCCTAGGCACCCCGCAGCACCACCACCACCACTCCTCCTCCTCCTCCTCGTCTTCGTCCGCCGGCTCGGCCGCCGGGGTGTCGTCTTCGGCGGCCGGCGGTGGAGGCGGCGGGGGCGGTGGGTCCTCCGCCGCCGCCGACAAAAACCAGAACATCGAGTGCGTCGTCTGCGGGGACAAGTCAAGCGGGAAGCACTACGGACAGTTCACGTGCGAAGGTGAGTCTCTGTCCCGCAGTGCCCTCCACCAGTAGACCACCTCCCTCCAGAGAGATGAACCCAGTGCCCCCAAATCAATAAAGCTCTTGAGGCTCAACTCTTTTCGGCGGGGCGGTGGCCTCCCCCCCGCCCCCGCTGACAATATCCATCCGTGCGAAGTGAATGAAAAAGAATTGGTGAACACAAAAGGAGAATCCGAGCGAAACAGTATTTTGTGTCATGATGCAAGAAGACACTTTTTCACGTGAAGTATTTTTATTGCGACCGGCGTAACATCTTCAGAGTATTTATAATAATAATATTAAGACGGAACGAAACCTAGGTCGTAATAAAAATATTATTGTGTCTTCTTTCACCATGAAGGATTGCCACCATGTTACCCGTGTAACTGTGTTATTTATATTTGTATCAATAAGATGCTATTATAAATTGATCTTGTGCCTAAGTACTGCATCTCTTCCGAGCCTGATACGACGCCGTTTCTAGAACTCGTTAAACATCGTTCACTACAGTTAACTGCCCACAACCCTGCCACCCTTCATTCCGTCCAACATGCCTAAATCTTCTTCTCATCCCTTTGCCTCTCGCGTATCCAACATTCCCCCACACTTCTATGTCGCAGTCGTCATCGTATCATTTCCACGCAATTTGTCCTGAATCCAGTTTTCCTGCCTCCATTGTATTTCACTCAGCAAACATCTCCCCGTTCTTACATGTGAATGTGTTTATTTTTCACTACCAATTCGGTGAAAGGATTCACCAGAGAAAGAATTCGTCTGACACAATACGTATGTTACTCCATATCCATTGTAATTAGATAAGTGTTACACTTACGTACTTGCAAATGATTACTCTTTATAATACTACGCAAATACCTTCCGCCGCACCCATCATGTTCCTCTTGTGGACGGACCCCTGTTTCCCGTGATCCAAATTGCCTCTTGGCCTCCTCACCCTCCTCCTACTTCCCTGCTTGCCCTTCCTAACAGAGCCTCCACAAATCCCTCTCTACCTATCATTTTCAACCCCTCTTTCTCCGCAGACGTACTTCTCCTGCCATATATCCCCGTTTATCTTCCCTCACGTCCAATTCATTTCCTCCAACCCTCCTGAGATGAACCTGAGGTTCATACTCTTATCACTTATCTTACACTAAAGTATTTAACTACCACTTCAATCTAAATGGTACGTATAAGATCTAATCTAACGATATCGTTTGAATTGAAAGCATTCACCCGCGAAAGGGAGACACGCCCCTGGCCGTTATGTCAAACATTTCCACATTATATCTCTCTGGTGCCTCATCGTCATCATAGTGAAAGAAAACCGAAGTGGTTAAAACTGATAAACGCGAGCGTGAGGTATTATTTGAACCCTTAAGTGGCCGACCCAGGCAAATATTTGTTGATGTTACTGGGAGCAACCACGGGGCCAAAGATTGAGTGATCGCGTAAAAGCCTCGAAGTATGAACAAAATGAACGATTAAAATTAACAAAATCCGTTTTTGATTGAGAGGGTGTCAATCAATTATTGGGGGGGTGGAAGGGGCGAATTGGATGGAGGTGAAGTCTTCCTGCTCCACTGAATCCGGCCGCAGTGTTTGATTAGTTGCCTAACATAATATTAATTGTTTACTTTCACCAAACATATTTTTTTGATGTTGGAAAGTAGTAAAGCATGAACCAAATGTTTCTATGAACAAAAGTGTAATCACAGTAATCCGTATTTTGTATGAGAAAAATGGAATCGGGTATGGATAATTTGAGGCGATTCGCCCCACAGTCGCCAATGGATGCATTGGTGTTCAGCGTTGCTTTTTACGAATGTTCAATTTGAAGATAACGCGCTACAATGTCTCCGCATTATGCTGTAGCTCGTAATTCAGTTTTCGCGCTCGCAAAAATAACGATCTAACATATTCACGCAATTTCCCGATAATTGTAAGGCACTTGTGTTTTCGTACCTTGGTCGACTGCGTACGAAAAAATATGCGTATGAATAAACGAAGTCCCTCGTCCATATTTTATTCCGCGAAGTTCTCTGGTCGGGGAGATAGTGTTACAGATGAAGTCCTTTCTTTGCGTTCATGAAAATTCCACACGATCGTCTCCTGCGCAAGCCAACCGGTAATCGACCCCCTGAGATAGTGCGAATTCCTCGACGCTTAAAATATTCACAGTTTAAAATCTCCCCAATGTTTTGCGTTTTCGCTGTCGTTGATACAAAACGGCATTACAAAGCGACGTAACATTTAAAAACTGCGAAGATCCCGGCTGATTTATGCCGATTGTGATGGTGCCCCGAGGCGTGTCCGGAACTTCCTCGGAGGAATAAGGTCGTATTTTATGATGCTTAAATTACTTTGAGACCATTAGTATCCGCTGACAGCCGGTCACGCAACTGTTTTTAGCCCCACCCCCGCAGGACGATGTTGCTCTCTTAGGTCCAGTGTGCTAATTATATCGGTGTCCAACCCCCTAATTACGCAATGAAATACTTAGGCGTTACCCTCAATCACGATCTCTTGATATCTCCTGGGCGAAACACGTACGGGAAATATATGGACAAGCTAACAAAATATTAGGATTTGTGAGAATAGTACTTGGTAACTGTAATGAAAAGGTCTTAGAGAAATGTTATTTGTCGCTGGTTAGGCCTCATTTGTAATATGCTGCGAGTATAAAGGATCCTCACGAAGGTGGATAAATTGCCGAATTGGATCGCGTGCAGCGTAGAGGAGCTAAAATTGTAAAACGTTGTTATGATGAAATTAGTTGCTTATCCAAAATATTAGAGTAGTTAGGCTGGGAATCACTCACGGCACGAAGGTTAAATTACAGATTGAAGCTCTTGCTTAAATTTGGAAGTTGGGCTCCTTAGCAGTGATGTTGAAAATGTATTATTACCCCCATCGTACTACGGTAGAAGAGATGATGTTAATAAAATTCGAGAGATTAAGTGTAGAAGAGGAAGATTTAAGATGCCATTTTTCCCATGAACGATAAGGGATCAGAATAATATTTTCCGACCGCGGTGGGGGTAAAAATATTCGGGTGAAAATTATTCTGGTTTGAATTAACCCCTTGCCCCAAACCCTAGCGGTAGCTTGCAGGGTACTAAAATAAGTAAATAAAAATAAATAAAAAATACTCGCGCGTGACAATTTATAGTCGTGAAGTGCTTCGATTATATCCGCCGTGTTCGTATTCGGAAGTAAGAGATCGGAATTCACGCGTTTCATCCTTCCTCTCAGTCACCATTGAAGAGCGACTACCAAAGGTTGTTCTCTGGCGCCCGAAGAGCGCTTTGGAATCCTTCGAAAGAAATGATTTGCATTTGAACTCCTGAAGGAGCGGAGAGAGAGAGAGAGGTCTTCCCAATTGCGAAGGTTAAGTTACAGATTGAAGTTCTTGCGTAAATTGGAAGGTCTCTTTAGCAGTGATGTTGAAAATGTATTATTAACCCAATTCGTACTATGGTAGGAGAAATCATGCTAATACATTTAGAGAGATTAAATGTAGAAGAGATAGATTTAATGTGTCATTTTTTCCTCGAATGATAATCAATCATAATAACATTGTCCGACCGCGGTAGGGTCATGTTTGGGTAAAATTATTCTGGTGTGTATTCACCCCCTGCCACACACCCTGGCGGTGGCTTGCAGGGGATATATGAATAAAATTAAATAAATAAATAGATTTCCGGTGGCAACATTTTAGTCTTAACCTTAGGGGACATCTTATCAGCGATCCTCGCGAAAGCAGGCGTCGCTTATTTTCCCTCTAATCAAAATAAATCCAAGGGGAGACGAGGCAGAGTTTTAGTCAATTTCCAAGTTAGTCATTTCGGTGGTCGTAAGAAAAATGTAGCGTTTAAAACAGTTCTTCCCTCTTGTTTCCCGGGGCGCGTGGTTCCGCTCCCGCGGTCTACTGTCCTCCCCCGAAACCGGAAAGTTGACTGAAACCGTCTGGAATGGGCTCGCACACCTCGCCACGGATAATACCGGGAAGGAATCCTCCACTATGTTTTAGGCTCCAGAGAGACATGGCGTTGACATTTTGCCATTTAGGCATCCTAGCAAAGCCATCCGAGCCGCCGGTGGCGAGTGTGCAACGCGATTTAATGCACCATCCTTAATGACGCGTACATTGGGATGCATTCGTGATGTATGTATTTGTGATACTGATTTAAGATTGTAGTCTGGTTCTTCGATTACTGTTTATGGAGTGCTCCGCCTTGTGTTTACCGTGCTCATAATCTGTACGGGGTGAGAAAAGAGTATTGGGCATTATCCGAGCGTGCCGTAATGCATTTCTCATGTTTCGATCCGGATGATCTCCTCTGCCAATATTATGTGATACCCTGTTATAATTAATTCCCCATTTGGTGTCACAAGTAAACTCAAGTGCTCCGTATGCTCCTAAAAGTCATCATCTCGCTTGCTTGTCATTTCTTTTCTATTCGTAAGATACGAGTATATTGAAATTGATTTTCTTCGATCTTAATCAAATTACTCGATTGGCTCTTTTTTCAAATGATCCTAATAACTTGTTATACTTGGTAACTATTTGAAAACAGAATTAAGAACGGACGTACTTCATTATCTACCCTTTCAATCGGTTGCGAACATCACTATCTATCTAATAATAAAAATGGAAATTCGACTGTGAACAAGGACAGAGATTAGCTTTAGAACAACGGTGTCATGAATGGTTCGCTATCCTCAACATGAGAGAATATCGTAGACCCCTGCCGTAACAACAAAATGACCCCCTTTTAAGGAGCTGCATGGAATGGTAATTTTACTAAGCGGCATGACTGTTAGCGTGTCGAATTATGAAAGTGGAAGTGTTGTCACTATTCTCTTGAGTTTTTAAAAGTACTTGGGATCGCGGGGAGCCTGTTAGGTGGTAAAAGTGTTTGGGGCAGTTCTTTCTTTAAGGGTTTGTTTTTCGTTGGCTTCCGAATTGTCTGACAGGGTAAGTCATTCGGGAGAAGGCACTTGCTATTTGGGGAGGGATTTTAGGGGAGCAGGGATCGAATGGGCGGCGATATACGAGCTCTATTCGGTTCAGCCACCCCTTCCCGTTAAGCAGCGAAAGTCGCCGTGTGATTGATTTTAATTCATCGTTCTTCAATTCAGATTTATACCAGAGAGAGAGAGAGAGAGAGGACATGGATATTAAGCGACAAAAGATAAATCATCACTGTGTGCGCATTGTAAACAAAAGTGATTTATGGAAAATGCATCGTGCTAAAAAAATATGAGTAAATTATTACTTCTTTCCAAAGAAAGTAAAAATTAGGATATTTTCGTAGCCTGCAAGCCACCGATAGGGTGTTTGGCAGGCGGTGAATACACACCAGACTAATTTTGACTCGAATATTTCCTCCTCCACCGCGGTCGGATATTGTTATTCGGATCCCTTAGCGTTCGTGGAAAAAATGGCATCTTAAATCTATCTATTCTACATTTGATCTCTATAATTTTATTGACATGATCTCTCCTCCCGTTGCACGGTGGGGGTAATAATACATTTTCAACACCACTGCCAAAGAGACCTCCTTCCAATTTATGCAAGAGCTTCAATCTGTAATTTAACCTTCTCGCTATTGAGTTATTCCCATTCCAGCTACTCTAATATTTAGGATACGCTACTAATTTTATCATATCAGAGTTATTCCAATCTAGCTCCTTTTCGCAACACGCGATCCAATTAATTTGGTAATTAATCTAACTTCTTGAGGATTCCATATACTTGCAGCATATTCGAAATTTAGCCTACAGCCTAATCAGCGAAAGATTACATTTCTCATTGACCGTTTCATCGCATTTACCCAGTATTCTTCTAAATTACCCTAATGTTTTGTTAGCTTGTCCAAATATTCCTCATATATGTTTCACCCAGGAGAGGTCGTAAGTGAGGATAGCGTCTACGTATTTAATCTAATTTACGCATTTCATTTCGGTGTTCCCGATGCAGTAGAAATTGCTCTTTTTTCAACAGCAATAAAATGCCTTTTTCCAAAAATTATGCATTGCTAAACTTCTAAATCCCTCCGAAGAAAAAATTGCGATACCAAGAAACGCTAGTACACCACATTAAGACAAACTATCCTTAAACTCCAGATACTTTCTACATCCATTCATTCCGTGCAACGTTCATAATCTATAAACCGCTCGACCTCACTAATCTGTGACTTGCTGCCCGAATGAATGTTCAAGGAAGGGGAAGGAAAGATCAGGCTATTCCATACAGCGCCACTCTGTGCAAAGTTGCACTCTAATTCCAAGAGATGGGGAGCGAGGGGTGCGTAGGTCGCTCGGATAATGAACGGAGAGAATAAAAATCCGAGGGACATTTAACACTCCAACTCGGAAAAATTCCACGGGAGTGTGATTTTCTCTCTTAAATCTCATCGTTCCAAGTCCCCGTTGTTTCCCAAATATATAGATTAATGAGAAAAATGAACCTAAAAAAATCTTTCAACCGATTATCAAGTATTTCGTACTCGGGATATTTTATATGAAATTGGGTCTTTCAATTCGAGAAAATTGTAAATGGACGCCTTGGAAAACCGCATGCAGCATTATGATCCTGGTCCCCTTCTTTACTTATCACCCTTAAAGGAGACAGGAATGTAACCGCCGTGTATTTTAGTATCAGACGAGCTCAATTATCCAAATCAACCTTCTGGTTAATTAATGTTGGCTTAATGTGTGTTGGAGATCGGCAATTAAAGCAAATATTAGACTCTATCCGGATTGAACCTGAATGTACCCAAACCGTCCATTTGTTTTTCCCATTATTGACGGGGTCTAATAGGTCACACCCAGATCCACGTCATTGGTGAGTGACTTAATATCGCTTAACTAATTTTAAAATAATTCCGCGCAGCCATCCCAAGTTAACTCTTGCATCTTCCCTCGGAGCAATTGAAATTTCAATAAAACTGCTTCATTGCAAGTTATTTTAATGTGATTTACACGTAAAACGTTCCCTATGATAGCCCAACATATTTAGTGACAAATTGTTTACTTGTACCATTCGGAGAAAAGTGTTATCAGTTTTAATATTTCGAAAACGTTAGGAAATAACAGCGAAGACAATCTCAAATACCCAGCCCTTCCTCTGGAGGAGAGGACTTGGATCGCGTGCAGCGTAGAAGAGCTAGATTTGTAAAACGTTATTTAGATAAACTTAGTAGCATATTCAAAGTATTAGAGCAGCTAGGCTGGGAATCACTCACGGAGAGAAGGTTAAATTACAGATTAAATCTCTCGCATTAATTGGAAGGGTGTCTCTTTAGCAGTGATGCTGAAAATGTATTATTACCCCCGTCGCACCACGGTAGGAGAGATCAAGTCGATAAAATCAGGGAGATCAAATGCAGAACAGATGGATTGAAGATGTTGTTTTTCCACGAACGAGAAAGGATCAGAATAATGTTGATCAACCGTGGTGGGGGTAGAAATATTCGGGTCAAAATTAATCTGGTGTGTATTCACCCCCTGTCACACACCCTAGAGGTTGCTAGCAGGGCATTAAAATGAAACAAAAGTAAATAAATAGGACTCGAAATCCACGATCTCCGGGTGAACAGACCGAGTATATATAAGGAAGCCACCCATTGGCCTCCGAAGATGGCATCCCGACCCCTCGAATACCAGGATATATCGAATAATAGCGGAATACTATGAGTGAAACGAAGTTGTTGGCTTAATGTTTAACTAAAAGATTTCAGTGCTGAATTGACTCTGTCGCAGTTGAGTTCTGTGTATCAGTTTTATGACTTAAGCACGTATGCCCACAACATGAAAGTTTTTTTGTATTCTAATGTTTTGCTTTCTTGCACCGGAAGTGGACAACTCACATCCCTCCGAAATCTATTCCGAAACACCTCGAGGCCCTAATGGTTTACCCTCGTCTCCCCTCCCCCTCCGTTCTCGACTCCCGTCCCTCCCAATCCAACCCCGAGTCCTTTCACGGCAAACCGGGATTCAGCTCTAGCGGAATCCCACGGTTCCAAGTTCGAAGCCGATCGGAAGTTTTGTCAAAATAAAATTTATTGAAAGTGGCCCATTGCATAACTATTATAAATCTTAGAAGAAAAAAGTAATTTTCACTCTACCGTGGCATCCAGGGGAAGGACGGTCGAGCGCACGTCATTAGCTGGTAGCGTGGTAGGGTTTTCGAGTAACTGGGCTGCTTCAACAGTGTGACTCCATTTTAGTTCGGGTGATGCCTCCAAAACCGACAGAATACAAAAATATGTGCCGAATGGTTTTCTCTTCATTGGAAATGTCATGAAAATCACAAGGTGGCACAAAGAAAGGAAACATCTCGCCATTGCACCATGCTTCATGGCGGGAAAATAAATTGAACTCGATATCCGTAGTCCTCAGAATACCCCGGCGAGGTTCTCCCTCACAAACACCCTTCGGGTTGAAAACAGTGATATGGTTCTTATACCAGTGCCACAAGCAGTCCAACGAATAGAGGCAGACTTTTGGTCAGACGCTGAAAACTGTGAAACAAAATCGAAGTCTCCTCCAAAAGTTAGACTATGTCTCAGTTGACCAAAGCATAGGTTTCTCATTTAACTCTAACGGTTTTCGCAGCAATTGATCTTATATGTCTGATGATTGCTGAGTGCTGCAAAAACTGGCGATTTTGATAAGCATCTACTGATGTGGAAATATCAAATTTTTAGTTTCTAATTGATCTTATTTGTTTGATGATCACTCGCAGAGCGAAGGCTTACTTACAGGTTCAAGCTCTTGCATAAATTGGAAGTTCTCTTTTGCAGTGATTTTGAAAATGTATTTTTGTCCCAATTCGTAATATGGTAGGAGGAATCATGCTAATACAAGTAGAGAGATTAAGTGTAGAAGAGATAAATTTAATATGTCATTTTTTCCTCGAATGATAATCAATCATAATAACTTTGTCCGACCGCGGTAGGGTCATGTTCGGGTAAAATTATTCTAGTGTGTATTCACCCCCTGCCACACACCCTAACGGAGGCTTGCAGGGTATATAAAAATAAATGCATAAATGATAGCTGAGTGCTGCGAAAACTGGCGTTTTTGATAAGCGCATACCGATGTGGAAATATCAAATTTTTAGGTTCTAATTTCTACAATTCTTGAACTTATGCCGTCACCAGCCAAACTCCTCATTCCTTAATCGTTCTTGGCAGAGACGTCTTCAGCCTCCATATTCTCGCATATTCACCCCTTCCCTCCATCTGTTTTATTTTTCACCTCCGTACGTTGTGTCCTTCGGTTGTTTTATAGTCCTAAGGATGTGCCGCGCAATAGTCACTAATTCCTCTTCCATTTGTCCTACACATGACTGCTGTCTCTTCCATGAACTTGTTTAATTGTCTCCCTGTCTATCCATCTTCTATTCATCCTTCTTTCGTGGAGCGTTGCCTTCGTCTGTCACCTTGCTTCCCTCTGCTCCCATCGCCCCTGTCGTTTCGATGACCCTCCTTCTCATGCCGGGACTCGAGCTATTGCTCCTCCTTGTCCACGAATCACGTCTCCCGCTGCCTGCGAACCCCGCCAGCGGTCGGCGCCCCAGACGGGCGATGGCGAACCGGCGGATAGAAACACTCGGCTGCCCCGGCTTTCGATTCGCGACGTCGAAGTAAGGGATCACACCCCTCTTCCCGGGGGCAGGAAAGAGGGAACTGCGAACCCTCCCCCCCCCCCCTGTTCAAGTCCCTGCGTGCGTGCAACCCCCCCTCCCCTAATCTCCCTGTTCGTCAGTCGAAAAAAATTCCACTATCCCCCGTCTCGAGTGCTCTTGATTTTAGGGGGACGTGCAGCCCTGTCCCAGATATCATTCTTCCATGGTTCCCCAAATCAAAAAGTCTTTTTCGATATGATCGAAGATCTGGGTCAACACACGCAATTAGAATTAAGCGTCATGTCAATGAACCGAATGTTTTATGCCTTAAACATAGGGCAGGGCAGCGAATTAGGAATGCACTAAAACTACGCATTTATTTACGCGGTCTATCCTTGGCAGTGCCCCAATGAATTTCAGTGCATAAGTAGAAGATCACAGGTATTATAAGCATGGTATAAATTTAAATTATATTATAGTTATCATTGACCTGTCAGACCTTCGTAGAGGCCTAAGTAGGCTCGCTGTGTCATTACGCATAAGTCGCGTCATCGACGTTAGTGGGGCAGCCAGGTGTATCTAACGGGCCGTAATTTATTACGGAGCAAATCAACGAGTTCACTTTTGAAATAGGCTTTCAACTGTGTTAAAAGAGCAATAACATTAACGACAAAATAAATGAATTCCCTCCGCCCGCGATAATCATTTTCAAACGAGAGTCTCTAAAATTGATGAACTTCTACGACGAACGAGGTGAGCACTTAATTCCCGTCTCTCAGGAGCTTTTTCTGCTTGGGCGAAGAGGAATCTTTCTTATTTATTGACACAGGAAAAAATTCAAACATAATTCCCGACTAGATTTAATACCTGAATGTGAAGGGGCGTGTTGATGATTTTATTGTTCATAATTACGCGTGGTCAACACAGTGTTCAGACACTATCATCATTTACCCTGGGGTCGCGATCTCTCGAAGTAATTTTCGAGAGTTGGGATCATCAAATGATTGGGAATCCATTCGCCCACAGATTCCTATTCCTACCTGTCTCCCTCGAGCTTTAGGTCACCCATGATTTTCCCTAGGCGTCTCCTCGCTAACCCCACCTAACGAACACCAGACGATGGACAACGCGAACCCGTTCTCCTGTTGACCTGGAGCGCCTTCATCTCTGCGCAGGTCCTCGCCTGACCGTTTCGGGCAAGCACGGGCAATTTCTCGTCGCCTCTTAAAGAACAAAGCAAACGCGCGGGACAGCAAAAATGTTATGAGCAAATCGGCGATAGACAAAACCCCAAGCCCTACGTAGCTTTCTATTGTTGCTGTGAATGGGGAGCAATGAGGTCCGAAGTCATGACTTATCTCTCCCGAAGGCGTCTGCTGCAGAGAGAGTCATATGATGTCTCATATGCAGCATCACGCGATAGACATCTTAGCATCATCGAATTGCTGCTAAATTGTCGCTCTGATGTAAGCGGTACTTGGCTGTCAAAGTACAGGTATTTCATTCAATGTGCTTTCAGATCTGTTTACCGATTACGCAAGTTCTTCAGTTAATTCCATTTTTATGAGTGGATTTTGTGGAAGGTTTTTGACGGTTCATTAAAACGATTTAACATTGTTGTTAAATGCATTGTCGTGGTTATTGCGCATCTTGTTTTCTCCCCTGTCCTCCCTCGTACCCCCCTCTCCCCGAATACCAATTTCCTCCCCAATTACCCAGAATCCCCTCTTCTATCATCGCCTAAGCATCTCGCTACCTCCCTGAATCTCCTCCGTCGACACTTATTATTGCAATCCCCCCCACACACACACGCACTGAAGGGCTTCCCTCTTTTCTGTCTTGAAACTTTCTTTGCCTTAACCAGGCTTATAAACTAATTCCTATGTTTTCTCTCTCCCTTCTCATTCTCCATCCCTCCTCATTATATCCGCATCACAAAAAAATCACAAATCTTCTCTCTTAATTGTTTTTAAAAAATGTATGCAGTCTAACACTAACTGTTCTTCCGGACGAACATCGTTCAATTGCCGGGAATTTCGAAATGATTTTTATTCGTTTTTCGACCGCTGCAATTCAAAGACGAAGGAATGGAAACCACGGATAACAGTGATTTGGGATCATGGTCGTCAGATTTCAATTTCGTGGGACAAAAACCGAAAGAATTGACGAAAGGGCTGGCATCATCCCTTTGGCTGGAGCACTCCGTCCTCACGCCAATTCCGACGGTGAAGGATATTTTCAGTGATATTCAGAATCCTAATTGTGCGACGTGACTTATGGATGGAATGTATTTCATGAGGGATATCTCCCGCTTTCATTGAATAACCAATCGGAGAGTACTAAGGCTGTAATGCACTGATTTTTTTCGAAGTGGCGTTTCTTCGAATGCATACTCGTGCATATTTCTCGTTTTGAGAAGTAGGTAATTTTGGCACTCCAATTAACCCCGTCCCAAATCGAGGAAAGTCCAACGTAATAGTCGTTTCTTTAATTTACATGTGGGGTACGACACTCGTATTTGCGAACGTGCGCGACTGTCCTGCCCTGGGAAGGGGGCCTGGCCTCCCCGAATTGGGACGCCAGAGCGATGGCCCACGCGGAGGGAGATGTCCCGCTCGCCCACACCTCTCGGGCGTTGTCACCTCGGGTGCCGGAGAGGCGGGTGGGGAGAGCGGCCCCCGGCCTGCGCTCTGGCGGTAAGGACCACGAGGGCCGCCGATGTTCCCACCCACCCACCGCTCATTAGCGCCGCGACGGATCTGCCCTCGGCCCACACCGAACGTTAAAGCCACAACTCGAGAACTTTTCCTGAAAACTAACAGAGATCATACTCGCGCCACCGGGGGCGGTCAGACGCGACGTGGGAGAACATATGCATTTCAAGGAATGGCTGTCCTTTTTTATACTGTTACGATTTCGATTGAACTCGCGAGGATGCCTAAGCCTGAGCGATAAGACGAAGATCGAATGTGTGGGGGGCTTTCCATTGGCCAAAGAGGAAATGAAAAACGGTTACTGTTTGAGCCCAGTAAACCTACGTCATGTAAGGATTGAAACTAGTTCCAAGTTGAATTGCAGTATTCATTGTGAGTTAATGGCCCTTTGAAATTATATCGCCAAGTTGCCAATCACATTGGGGAGCGAGACCAATTAAATTAATAACCTGAATTAATTAATAAAACCAATAAGTTTGCTCATATTCTATTGGTTGTCTAGAAAAAGAGAGGGACGTTTTAATTGTCTAGACTTCGTAAACATAAGCCATTTTTTAGGGGAATGACGTATTTTTGTCTTGTGAATTATTATGTCCTAGCCGCATTATGAAATCCCCATCGAGCCGATCTTTCCTTCGCCGAATTGAAACGCCCTCACGTTTCGCCTGCATATGCCTGTCCTTTGCCCAACCCCCCTCCCCCCTGCCATCAACGAAAAACAATCCTATTTCCCTTTTGTATTCCTTACTTTTGCGTTCCATGATCTGCGATTGCGAAGAGTGCATATATGCATACTCCTTCTCAATCTTAAATGATACCCCTTGTTGTCAAATTCACCAAAATTGAGTTTGAAGGAGTTCGTTATGGGATGAAAATGATAATTATACCATAGTAAAAATGTGTGTGTTTCTTCATTACCCAAGTACGCACTAACACATAAAATATGTATTTCAAATTTGAGTTTTTTTTTAATTTTTAATCGTTAACTAATGGCCTCTAGTGATAAAATGAAAAGGTTTTTAAAAGCCTATAATAAAAATGATATGAAAAACAAATTAATATTTACAATCACCTAAATAGTAAACAACCTTAAAAAAATCTTTTTACATCCACAAATCATGTGTTGAATCCTATGAGGAGTGTCTAAAGAGCGCATGTTAATATAAAACTTATATCGGCGTTGTAAAACGAAATCCTTGATCTTACTTCGGCCTTGTTCACCCCTTCGGGATGGAAGCACTGTACGGGCCATGATGATGTACGAGCCTGCTGGGACCAAAGTATCGGTGGGGAATATTTCCTTCGGCACGGTGCGTAAGTGCGATATTATTTTATCGTTTTCCTCATCTAGTGCCTGTCAATTCTCTATCAATCTTATTCTCCACTTCTTCAAACAATTAAGCAAAAACCAAGATCAAAAAATAAAGTTTGATTTTGCGATGCTTCGCGGGATTCTTCGTGGAATTCGAAATTTGGAAAACACTAATAAATCGGGTCGTCACAATAGGACAATTAGTTTCCCGGACTTAGAGCCTCATAGCCACTGAGAAAAGCGCCCTGCGTCCGCGAGAAGATTTCACAGCATACGTAGTTTAATCTCGCTAGAAACAAGTTTGTTTGTTAATGTTAATTTTGTACCTCCCTCTTGTACTATAATGTGAATTTGGGAGTTACGATTAGCTCAGGTATTCAGGGGAGGTGAGATTTAGCCTTTCGAGGTCTATCCATTTATTTTGATTTAACATTTAGATTAAATTAGAAGGTTTTTATAGAAGTACGATTTTAAGGCAAGTTAATTTCTGTCGATACGATATTAGAAGACTGTGGTATGTACCACAGTGTGCTGCAACCCCCCTATTGCCCCACCCCCTTTGGGTTACATTCTCATAGCAATCCGAACCACCTCCACCGAAAGTGTGAAGGCGTCACGGGGCGCTCTCGGTCGAATCACTGAGGTAGAGGTGCAGCGGGCGGGGGCGGAAGAACGGAGCGGGGATGGACTGAACGCGCGAACTTGAATCTAAGTGATATCATCTCCAAGTGGGGATCGTATACGTACCTTTCCTCCCCTTTTCACACTGCCCGCGTTCGAAAAATTACAGATATTGCGGGGAAATGCGAGTCAGGAGTTTCCCATGGAAATTGGAAAACTGTTTCACGTTCAGTGAATAATATGCACGAATCATAAGGATCAGAAGCATATCGAAAGGAAACAAATTATATTTGTTGAAAGAAGAATAATAAATATGTGCTTTAATCTCCAAGTAGATGGGAGCGCTTTTAGTTAAATGTGATGACGCGGCAAATATATATATATATATATATATCCGGGTTCGATTCCCGGGCAAGGCACTCTGGGCACCTGCAGCTCCACCCAAGCTAGTTGATTTTTCGGGTACCAGGTCTTCCTGGGAAACCATAACTGTGATACTGTGTTTTATATATTTATATAAAATATACTTCGCCCCAATTTATCACACACGGAAGTGTTAAGAGTCCGCTGGTTGGCGAAATATCGGAAACGATGCCATGGACTCCGTGAAAGGTCCCCCTCGGGTGCCGCTTCTTCGTGACTCCTCTAAGAGGATGGATACGGTCGGTAAGCTGACTAGATACTACCTCCCTTTATCCTCGACCCCATCATCGTGCTTTCCCTTTCATTTGGGTTCCTTTTCCCTTCCATAACGCCTTCGCGAATGTCCTCAGAGTTGTCTAATCATCCTAATATTAATGAATGTAGTTCATAAAAAAAAGTATAACATTTGTGTTAATTAAACTCACAAGCGCCACCAACTGTAATGGGCCGTTCAGCGCCCTTGGAAATTGTAAGTTACAAAACAACTTAAATTTAACATCCAAAATGTGAGCTTGAGAATTTGTCAATTCTTAAAAGTGGCCTATTCTGTTGGCATGCTTTAAACGTTGGTTTGAAATGTCCTTTGTCGCCTTGATTGGCTATGGAATGTCACCTTCGCTTTCACCAAGTGCTCCATGACAGGTGAGCTGTGAGCAACCCTCTCCCCATATCTCAAGGGGTACCGAGAGTGCCACCTCACAGTGCACAGAAATAGACGCGAAATAGCAATAATTTCCTCCCCCATAGCACCCTCCAACCTCTCCCTCGCCGCCTGCGGAAGGACCGGTTTCGCCTGTCGCCGCCCACGACCCCAGGAGTCCCGCTTGGAAGACCGTGGCTCGAATCCCGCTCCGGATGCTTGGATGCCCTCAACCGTGAATTGAAACTGATATGATGTCACCGCGTCATCTTTGAACGGGCATTCAAAATAAATAGCTGGCGATTGGCACTGGTATACCTCCAGAGCATTGTTTTTTCATCCAGTGAAGAATTCAGGGTAGGTTTATGATGGACGCTTGGTTGAAGTAAGCTCTGCAACTCCTGCCAAGCCTAGCATGTCGATAAAAACCCTAATGCGCGACAAAATTGTGAATAATGGTGTTCGTCAAAAGTCTTCAACAATTTTAAGCTGTTTTAGCGGATCTTAATGATAATTTACGAGTGCTTTCTTCTTGGGTCCTCATCCATTTCTTCTTTGATGGGTAAAACAGCTCCCTAACCCCATCTCCTGGCCAAAGAATTGGGGCATCGGTTGCATAAACTCCCTTAAGCACATTTCAGTTTAATTTACGTTTCCTCGATAGCTCAAGCGGTTAAGAGTTGCGGCCCGGCCAGTCGAAACAACCGTGGTTCGAGTTTCAGTCAAGAAAATTATGTTACGCTTATGATCTGGTCGATTCCGCCTTCCCCACCATTCCTCTGTTCGTCTTTTATATATCTTCATATCCCTTTTCCTTGTTTCTACACGTATTTCCATGTGAATGAATATGCGTTCGTCTTTTTCCGGGTTCCCTCCCACTGCCAATGGTCTCATTCTCTCACCAGAAAGGATCCTTGGGGGAAGGGGAGGGGCTCTCGGCGAATTATCCGAAATATTGCCAAAGGTGGAAGCGGTCGTAATTGTTTTCTTATGAAGTTCCCCTCTCCATTCCCATCACAGTCACACACACACACACAAATGGCCTCATGACGATGATCAGGCGTCGCACAAAAAATGCGATGTGGCCACGGCGGGGTTATTATCACTGCAGCCGCCGTCCGTGGCTTTTTACGCCATTCCCTCGCCAACTCCCCACACTCGCTCCCTACACCTCCCAGCAACACGCGAACGTTAGCAAGCAGGTCCCCACCCACTGCGGGGCGGGGTCGGTAGAAACTATACAGGCATCAGGGCCGGCGGCGCACGGCGAAGCAGAGGCGGAGGAAGGGATGTCGTAGGCACAGCCGACGAAGGTCCATCGCCCGGGGCCCGCCCTCCTTCCTCCCTCCGGGACCCCCCTGGTGTTCGAAGAGACTCACCTTTGAGCCTTGCACGCACCAAGGACACCTTCCGTTCCTCGTATTACCTCCTTCGGTCCCGTTACCCTATGTGTTTTAGTCGAAGTCGATGGTCTGAGGCTCTAGTTTGTGAAAATTCTTGATCACTGAATAAGTAACAAACTTGATATTGGTTAACACAAAAACATCTTACTACCGGTTCCGACGCATAGGCGACATACTATATTTTTATATCTGGTGATGCCACCTATGCTTCGAAACGGGTAGTATTATGTTTAACTTTTTTTATGAAAACATACTAAGTTAATTATTAATTCAGTAATATAAGAGTGGAGTTCAGAGTCCTCTGCATTTGCAAGTGTTACATGTAATAAAAGTTCGCGTTGGCGCACTGTGTAATTCAAGAAGTCATGCATACTGCAAGGGCTTACTATTCTTACTAGAAGAGTTCGTGTGTGCATAATTACACGTACTCTTAAGTCGAATTTGAGAAACAGTAGTGCATGGACTGTTCAATATTTCTGCTGAAAGTGTGTCGTCCATATTTGCATAATTTCGGCTCTCACGGTCTCCGGTGATGTAGCTCTAGTTACCTAGTTGTAGTCCACCCCCAATGCTTGTTAGCTAATTTTGATTTTCGTTCCGAAGGGTTGAGTTCTTCAAATCAGGAATCGGTATTAATCATGTAAAAAAATTGTAATAGTATGAAATTGACCAGTAGCAAGAAGTTGGAGTGAAAGAATTCGAAAGGAAAGGACTGGAGTTGGCTGTATGTTGGAGGAAAAGGGGTAAAGCCAACAGTTTCAGGCTTAAATTTTTTAACCCTTATCGGAAAAAGGGGTGTTTCATGAGGGTTGTGCAGATGAGGAAGTTGTGGATTTCAAGAAGAGTTTGTGAGGAAGAGGAAATTGGTGACAGGTACTTAAAGACGTAAAAAAGTTACCGGAAAAAAATACGATATATACACACACACACAAGCACTTAACGATGAGGCCGAGACCTATTCTGCTGATTGATTTTGCATAGTGCTAAAAGGGAGTGGTAGGAGAAGAGAAGGGTGTGGGGGACTGCAATTAAATGACATATACACACAAATATGGGTCGCGGTAGTCAAGGGGGTACAGCGTTGGACTATCGACCGGAGGGCCCGGTTTCGATTCCCGGGCAAGGCACTCTGGGCACCTGCAGCTCCACCCAAGCTATGTGATTTTTCGGGTACCAGGTCATCCTGGGAAACCATAACCGGTACAGGGAAAGGAACTGGCCCCCCTACCCTGATGTGTGAATTTCACACCACGTCGGGCTTAGTACTGGGTGAACTCTACCATCACCTGCCACTTGAGCATCGTCTCCTTCCACTGAAGACGAAAACTAGCGTTTTGGGCAAGAGGATCGGCGTAGACGACTGGTGGCTTAGTTGGAAGTGGGAGCATAACGGAGAATAAGTGCGTCAAGTCCATCTGTACCGAATTCGAACGGGGCCGAGTGCAGTCGGATCGATGGGCGAGAGTGACTTCCCGCCCGTGACTTACGGAGCGCAGGAGGTTGGACCGGATCCGCCGGGGAAAATTGCGTCCGCCGAATCGGGAAGGGGGCAGGTGCCGACGAGCGGGGGAGACTTGTCCGCGGGATTCTGAGGGTCGATCACGTCTCTGCACAATGCTTCCGCGTTAACGCTATTCACGCGACGGATGAGGAAGGTTCCGGTGCTCTAGTTCAAATTTAGTGATCCTCAACCGGGCATGGAAGAATTTCCTTGGCCCACCACGAATCTTTTGAACTGAGTCTCATGGCCCGAAATTAGAAACTGGATATATATAATGAATTCTAAATTATATATATATACACACACACATATGTATATATTATATATACATATCTTAGTCTTCGTGCCAGAATGCAATTTAATGGCGTAATTACAGCACTGATTTCAGAATAATATTTTATTAAAAGAAAGATATTGCATCATTTGTGATGGACCTCCGCGGATTGTTATTACGGGATACATTTCTGGTCGGAATTTCATCCACGGGTAATGATGTCATAACAACTGTTTCGCCAAGGTTCAAGTCAGCTTCTTCAGATGGTGACTAAAATGTGATGTGAAAAATAAGCCTATTAGGAAGAAAGTTTTAGTCCTAAATTAAAAGTAAGGGAAAATAGTTCAGCATAACAACTTATGCGTGATTTAGACGTTTCATTTCACTTCCCACAAAGGAAAGGTTTCGTATTGGAAAGGATGCATTTGTATCTGTTGTTACCATTTGTAAGTTAACATAAAATGCATGATTGTATCGTAATAAAAACAGTGAGGAAAAATATCTGTTTTAAGGTTTACCATTACCATCAGTTGAAAAAGGTAACAAATCTCGATGTATTATTACGTTCCTTGTATTGTACCATGGTGGTACCTAGTATTGTACCATGGCGAGAAGGGTTCCAAATACATTCGCTCTGTCAACTGTGGTATCTCACTCAATGTGTCAATGGCCACATTCACTATCGAAGTAGAAGAAAAGAAAGATGTCGGACTCTGCACTCATATTTCTCGAGATTAAACTGATGGGTCGTTTTCCTCAATGCCAGTACGAATATCCTCCCGGGCGAAAAACAAGAACGCTCTTTGAAATGAATAAGATAAAGATGTCCTGCCCTTTGCCCTTTGTAACGTTAATGGAGAGGATTTATATGCGATGGGTCCAATACCCGAGACGTTTGAATATACTCGTACGTATTAGTACACGTGGAAGAGTAAACCTTGGCGTGGCCAACGGAAAATTTTGTCATTCCCTTCTTATTTTAAAATAGTTACGCCAATTTTTGATGGATTAAGTGCGTACACACCGGCCTTATTTTTTTCAGCTGGAACTACCCTCGGGTGTCAAGAGAAGCATAGCGTAATACAGCACAACCCCTGTATGTAATACAGCACAACCCCAGGTTTGAACCCGCCTCTTGACTGAGACTTGAAAATAGTACGAAAAAGAATCCCTATAGATAAATTCACCGATTGTAATATCTCTCTTTTCGATGCAACAGGCACTCCCGTCGACCGTCACAGCCAGCCAGCTGCATCTCGTCCCGTATTAAACTTTTAACGCCGGGTGCGCCGCAGCGAAAAGCGCTCATTGAACTCGCAATGGGGGCGTAATGCTCGATAGAGTGACCCGTTATACACGCCGCGGTACCTTTTATTGTCTCTTCGACTTAAAATTGCGTTCCGCTTCCATGTCTCGTAAAGATTCCTGTTTTTTTACCATTTCCCGGAGTTTCCCCCCCCCCCACGCTCTCCCGGGATGACGAGGTAGGCTCTCTTGCCCGCCGAACGAATTTTCCCTTTGCCCGAACACTTCCCGGTAGAGGGTGATAATGGGACTCGCCCAGTGACTCGGTCTTCAAGCGACTCCGGTCCGCAAAATTTCAATCCGGTCCCCAAGCGATTTCGGTCCTCAATTTCTTCAGGTATCCCCTCCTCTCTCTATCTCTTGTTCTTCTGCGGATGTCGTTCTTGGGAACGGCAAATGAAAAAATAAGATAGTTCAATCCTTCGAATGCATAGCAGCCAGCAAATGACCGTCGCGAAATCTTGATGTATAAAACCGAACGAGTCAAATGTGAGGGTTATAACTTAAGGTCAGCTCATAATCTTCTAGCCAAAAACAGCGGACTGAAGGAACTCCAGTTCCTACAGTCAGCAGAAGGTGGTTGTGCCAGCGATAATTTCAGAATTTCATTTCGTAATTGTGCGTGTGAATTTACTCTACGGACACATAAACATGTACTTTATGGACTTAATGACTCGGAGGGTAGAGGTCTGGTTTCGATTCCGGGTAAGACCACTGAGCATACTACACATCAAAGCTTGTGTGATATTTCGGTCAGCCGAAGAAAATCTTCAGACAAAAATGAGGAAGGCTGGAGTTTAGCTCACAGAAATTCGGATTCTAATAACAGATACACCCGCTCTCTATTTCTTTTTCGATTAGTTTCAAATCATTATTGAGATAACTCAAGCGGCGGCAACCACATCACTCTCACGTGGTGGCCTCAACATCCGCACGCCTCGCCGGTCGCCTCTTTTTTTAGTTTGATTCCTTTCCCTGGGCCAAATCCGCCTTTCACCGCCTGGGCTATCCGTCCCACTCACTCCGCGGCTTTCATAAAACGAAGTCCAGATAACGGATCGTGACGACGAAACAGAGACGGGACCCCATCGTGCATTTTCAGGGGAGGCGGTCGGGAGAGAGCGAGGGAGAGTCGAACTGCGGAGCCCACATGAGCACCAGTGACCCTCAAAAGGGATGTCCCACTACACCCCCCCCACCGAGTGTCACAGCTGCCCTCCGCTGGAAAATGAAACATGCCAGGAAGGGGGGAGGGAATGGAGGAATCTTTCCCGGTAAAATTCTAAGTATTTGCGGCATTTTTGCGTGAAAATGCAGGAATTCAAATCTCCCAGTCTTCTAAAAATCCCCGTTTCCATCCATCTGGGGGGTGAGGAGGGGGCTAAAAGGGAAGAAGGGGGCCCCCTTCTATTGGGAGATGACCTCTGGTCTTCCTTTGAATGAATCTGCATGACACTGCCACCACGGACATCGACTTCGGAACAATGGCGACATTTCCATCCGAAGGAACCCTCGGACCTCCACCAGGGGGTGACCGATAGGGGGGGACGCCTTCCGTGGGAAACACCCTTGGTGTCAGAGACCATCTTCCGGGAGGAGGGTCGGGAATCACTTGGAGGGTTCCCCTTTTCGGATGGGGTCTCACCCCACGCGCACCACCTCGGACCCCAGACAGCCTGACCGCAGGTGCCGAGCCCCTTTCTCCACCCTCGCCCCGACACCCCCCACCCCTGGGTGACCGACCGCCTTGTCCCCCTCCGGCGGTGGACCACTCACGACCCCGCCCACCTTTAGCACCCCTTGTGCTGAGCAGGCCGTGGGAACCCATCTCGTTGAGACACTCCCCCTGACGTGACCTTTTTTCCCCTCTTCGATTTGGGGCCGCTGGCGGACCCAAGGTGTTCGACACCTCCTTTCAAACCCCTCCCCCACCCCCTCCCGGGGCCCCCAACACGTGTGGGAATGCATAAACACTTTGATGGGGTGCGCTCTTGTACGCATGCCTCCAGATTCAAAACAAACTCTCTCAGGATCGAAGCACGGGGTTGTGGTTTGGGGATAAGTCGGGAGTAAAAGATTTCGCGTTGATTTGGCTGTGAAAAGGGCCGGGGATGGGCCGGGGGGGGGGGAATCCCATGGGGTGAGGAAATGTGCGTTCACACCCTAGCAGCGACGGAAAATTTATTCAACATTGGCTTAGCTTCACGTTCAACGCGCATCTTAAAATAAAGGTATACCTAGTGTTAAATCCCATTGCTCGTTTATGAATAAGGTTTTACGTAAAGTTATGCATTGAGATTTTTCATTGTAAAATAAGTCTTGCGGAGTAATCCGGGGAAGTCTTCTCGAAGGAAGTGGACAGATTATTTATTCATCGATACAATGCAACTATTTTCAGAGTGTAAAAACATTTTCAATACGCTCCGACATTTAAGTAAAAGGACGACTCGGAAGCTTAACTGGCCAAAGGCACCCGGTTGTATTTGGATGGATCCGGGTTCGAATCCCGGTCAAGGCAAATGATTGCTACGCTCTGAAAATAGTTGCATTGCAATGTACACGTAGTGGATGATTCCTTTACAAGTTACTATCGCGGCATATCTCACAATTTCTCGGAATTTATTTAGGGATAGCTTCAATGGGGTAAATACAAAATTGGTTCTTGGAAGCATGCAAAAGAATGTGCATTTTGGATGGGATTAAGGAAGATAGAAAGTATGTAGTGTTAAAGAGCAAGCAAGGCACCTTTCCTCTCCATTATGCCTTGATTATCCCACCTGACGCTGTCCCCTCTCCCTGCCACATACCTTTTTGTTGGATTGTGGGATATTTATTTGAATTTAATTGAGTTATTTCAACATCCAACATGAGGATTAAGGGCAACCAGTGTCGTGTTAAGAATTGCGGCAAGAAGCATTGTGCATGGGTCCATCGAAAATTTACTCTGAACCGGTAGACTAGGTACTGCAACTCCATAACTATATTCTCAAAAGCGACTTCTTGACCCGAAAGGTGGGCAATTACTTACATGGGAACTACAGGTACATGGATAAACACACTTATAAGACCACCATGATTACGGTTTCCCCATTGGATTCAAATAATCGTTCCTCCATCAACGAAATGACCCCACCAGTGGTTAAAGATTAGACAGAGAGTAGACATTCATCCGGAAAGTTGTAGCTGTATCAGGCAAACTCATTGAATCATTGTGGTTAATAGTTTGAGGCTGATACTCTGTTGGGATGCATTCTTAAATGAGAAAAGTTGAAAATCGGAAGACGTAAGCGCGCTGATCCCGTGGATAGGATGCCCTGAAACTCGGAAACCCTGAAACTCGGAAGTCTCTCATTTCTAAGTTTTCCAATGCTTCCGACATGCATACAAGTTCTGTCCCAAAACTAGTAGGACCGAGTCGATTAAATAAGATTTATAGCCAGAATTGATACATTTACTCAAAAGTCTTCAAAGCAGCACTCTTGTGCGGCCACACACCGCCGCCAGCGGATTTTCCACACCTCGTCCAGCTTCTGGAAGCCGGCGCTCGGAATGCTGCTATGCTCCCTCGTCACGGCCGGTTGTAACGCTTCCACCGAGCCGTGGTGACGTCCTATCAGCACCAATTTTAGGGAGGGATGAGGTAGAAGTCTGATGGAGCAATTTCAGGGCTGTAGGGTGGCTGAGGTATGGTCGAGAAGCCCTTGGCAGATCCACGTGCGAGTTTCCTTTTGAAACATCTTTCTCATGTCCATATTTTCGGTCACAAGTCGATGCACATCACTTTTCGTGATGCCAACTTCATCAGAAATCATGCCAACACTTGATTTGCGATGCCTATCCAACAAGGCCTTTACTTTTGTAAGATTTTCGTCACTTTTTGAGGTCGAAGGACATCCTGAAAATTCGGTGTCTTCAACATCTTCTCCAAACTCCCGAAACAACTTGCACCACTCAAAAACACCCGATCCACCCATGGCTTATCACCATAAGCTGTCCTGAGCATGCCACATGTCTCTTTTTGCGGTTTTGCCCAGTTTAACGCAAAATTTTATGGCATAGCCCTGTTCCAACAACGGTTCGTGACGGAAATATAACGACGTCAAGTTATAGAGGTTTCGCAAAAGAACGATCCGCACTCCGCAAAGGTTGGGAGCCCACTGCCACCGGCCTCCAGCCTTTCATGAGACTCCCCTCCCTCGAACCCAGAAAGAGAAAACGCCGCCCGCCCGTCCGTCTATTCGGGAAAAAATAAGTCGTGCTACTTTTGGGAAATATCTTCCATACACTTCCTTGCGGTCGCTTCATAAAAAATAATAATGTTTTATCACACGGCTGGGTGCCTTCACGTGGCAATTTTTCAAGTGCGCACGTGAATGGCTACACCCAATTACTGCATATACCGAGTCTTAGTTCACCCGTGAAGTACTCCCATATAAGCGAAAGGGAGCGGCGCAGCTACGCTGGTCCTTTGGTTTGTCGTCCGCCGTTTGAGGGGAGTTGCTTGCGGGGCAGCAGGTGCATCGCCTTCCCTGATGCAACGGGATAAGTGAAATCCGAAAACCGGCTGCGTGCAGTATTCACGTGCACCGGAGGATGACTTTTTTATTTCAGCCACGCGCCGGCTTCGCGAGCCACCCGTAAGAATGTACGCTTCGTTTTCCCCGACCAATGGGCGCGCGGAGGCTCAATTAGCTCTCCTCTCGTTTCGGTGCGAGTATGCATCTGCAAATAGATATTAAAACAACTTCAATTAAACACGTCTCATTCGGCAAAAAATATCAGCGAACAAAAGAAAGTTGTTTTTTGTTCAATCTTAGCGACCGCCTTGGTATCTTTTTTTTTGATCTGCCAATCGAAAAAATGTTGAGATTTTAAGAAATCTGAGTCACCCTTTTATTCAATTCTTAGATTTTCTTCGAATAAAAATAACCAAGTATACTCATAGAGTTTTTAACGCAGCTTACAATAGAGTAATTATAGAATGAAAAAGTGCGCGATTTGCCTCCTTACAGTTCTGATTCAATACATCGGAACCCCCGGGAACTCCGTGATAACGTTTATTATTTTCGACAAAATCCACTTCATCGGTCTGCTTCTGCCGCTCACGCTATATTTGACTGGACAAAACGTCATTAGCAAGATAACTTGGGTCATTGCGGTCAAAGATAATTATCCAGCCGAACCACGCAACCAAGCAAATTCTTTTATTTAAATTTCTCTGTCATTCTGAAGCATCGTAGGGGTATTATGGACTCTTCGTTGGTAAACTTCATGCTTCTAGCTGCAGTTCGATTCATACACGATGTTGTTTAGCATTAGGTTTACACAGATTTTACGAATGTTAAAAGCCGTATTTAATAGTTTCCACTTCTGAACACTTTGGTTCTGTGTACTGTATTTAAATAATTGCAGAGACAAAAATTGAAATGACTTGAGACAGAGACAAAGAGTTGAAATGGCTTGAAAATTATGTATTCCAGCGAAACTAGTCGAAAATAAATATTCATTAAATGGAATTGTAAGAGTCTCTGTTATAGTGGAACAGTTCCACCACATCACATCTGAATCTGCAATTCATATAGTATTGAAATAGTTTTGCGCAAAAAAATTAACGTTCCAGAGACATAAGAGACATTTCTGGCAGAGCGCCTCAAGCGGATGAATTTTATTTGTCTCGGAATTGTTTACTTCGAGTAAATTATTCCGAACGTTTAAGATAGCCTATTAATGATTTTTTCTCTGAATGTCCTTTGTCGATAACCTGACTAAGACCAGCGATGTAAATGTTAAAAGCTTTTGTAACCAGGGTCGTATAACCAATGTGGAGCCTAATATTCTGTTGAAATAGTTCCTGTTCTCGTCTTTAAGATTCAACAAAGAATTAAATATACGAAACCATCCCGAGAAAACTTGACGTAATTCCTCACCTTGGAAATTCATTAGCTGATCTGAAGAGGGCGAGTCTGAAAGGGACATTTATTGGCTCGTGCTGTATGTGGATGTGGCCCATAAACACATCGTCAGTCCTCTTGGATAGAGAGAGAAAGAGAGACGAAATTAATCATTGTGTAAAGTACCGATTTGAACCCATTCGCGGCAGTAGTCCGCATCCAGGACGTTCGGCTACGATAATTGGGGGGATATATTTCACAACCGAAACGTGTCTGTGTCCATTGGACGGCGCGAAGTGTTCTAATGATCGCGTGATGAGAACTGGCCGCGAGGACGAGTTCTTTCCATCCGGCCGCTCTCACTCGCAGTAGTTTACGTACGTTAATCCTTTCCCCCCCCCCTCCCCTCATTTCCGCCAACGCGGGGCACCCCACAAAAGACCGAGGTGAAATGTCCTTCTCATAAGACGGACAACGCGGTTGCACCCTCGGAGGCCGACAGGGGGATGGAGGGTGGGGCAGGGCGTAATAGCTTCCCTTCAGCCATGATCCTCCCTCTGGTCCCCCCTGCCACTCGTCCCCCTCTCCCTGGAAAAACGTGCGGAACGGTCGCGGCGATTAATTTTTTGGCTTTCTCATTGACGGGATCGTCGCTACTTTGTCATTTTTTAAATCACCACTCACTCGGAGTTTAGGCCTCGAAAGTGCGCGCACTGAATGTCATTTGGCGGAAGTCGAAGCCGTTGAAATTCGTCGTTTCGCATTCCACGACTCGAGTGTCATCCGCAGGCAGCAGGACCACAGCGACGGCTAGTTGAGGGAACTGACGGAAAACCGGAGGAGGGTGTAATCATCATTTTTCCCCCTTCGTGCATTGTTCGCCAGAAGTACAAACCTTCAGTCGTGTTTCGTGTAATTCCATGTGTAATTTTGCATTTGAGACTTTCTCATCTTTGTTTTCTAGGGACCGGCCCTCAGCCTCCCGTCCGTCCGTCTTGAGCCGCGGAGTGCTTCCGTGAGAGGGCGCGCGATTATTTGAGGGCGACAGATTCCCTTACTGGATTGGCTGGGGAAATCGGCGGTGACTGTTAATCGCCCCCCCTCCCCGGGCGTTAGTTCGGAGTTCGTCCGTTTCCGCATTGAAGCGTTCGTTTCCTCTTCGTTTTGAACGCGTCATAATCTCGCCTGAGCGACTTCTAATTATCATTCCCCTTCTCGTAGAGTAAGGCGGGGATGAGGGGGGGTAGGGCGGGGGAAAGGCGGCTAATTTCGCTTTTATTACTCTCCCACATGCTTTAGCACCTTGTTTTTTACTGTGGAGATTGGTTTCCGGCGTCGTCATCTCCCGGGCGTTAAACTGCCCCAGTTTTTCTCCGAGGACCCCCGAGTGAAGCACCCACTCATATTGGGAATCAAGTCCCCGTGCAAACGGAACCAAAAGAATAATAACCGGCGATCCCTCCTCCGCTCGAAGTTCAGGGAGCAGGCAGGACATACGAAACAAACAACGGTGAAAACAAACGTTAGTGAATGCAGTGCCGCTTCTTTCGACGCGCATTCAATTTCCTTGGAGCTTGCGAACATCTAATCTCGTCGTTGGCGAAAGACAAAAATCGTAGGCGTCCAAGATTAAGCGTTCCGTTCTTGTTGTCTTGCCCGCTTAGTGCGTGAGGAACAATCCGAGGGGTTCGCACGCACGTACACAGGCATTTTCGACACCAGGGGCATGCAACCAAACCAGGGATAGAAAGTATTTCTAAGCATGTCATCGTCGGGAATATGGTTCAGTTCTGCTATTTCCCCAATACACTTAATCAATATCATATAAAATGTCGACTTTAAAAAAATGACAGTTTACAAAAATATAATAATATATACCTCAATTACGTTTTTCTATTTGTATCTTAAGTCTTTCATTTAACTTATTAAACTGATTTCTTTACTAGATAAAGAAGAAGAGCATAGAATGATGTCTACTTCCCGTAGCTGATTACTGCTGCAAAAACAAAATGATCTTGCCGACAGTTAATAACGTTGTTGGAAGGATACACAATCATGAGACTGTTAGGATACCTTTAGTGTTTTCAACTGGTTAAAAAACTCCATTACCATTTTTTTCCGTTTGTGAAACATATTTCTAAACCTACTTTAAGCACTGCATTGCCAAGTCTAAAACTAATTGGTGACGGAATGGATTGGCACTTTATCGTAAATCATATGTAAAATGATTTACACTTTCATGCTTCACTTTGTGGTATTGCTTGAAGCCCATTTCAAATGAATTTGTGGTGGAAAATTACAAATCATTTAATATGGACGTCAAATAACATAATTAATTTATTTTTAAAAAGATTTATTTTGAATTTGCTACGTTTTAAAAACATGTTATACCACAAGTATGGCGATTTCTTTAAATCAAGATTTATTTCGATTGTGGAAAGTTTGTAGAGTCGATATACTATGAATATCTGGAGTTGTTCAAACAAGAATTACTACGAAAATGAGAGTTTCAAAATGTAATAATTGGCCTTGAGAATTACGGTGTGTTGTGGCGACCAAAATTGGCCGTTTTTTTGGCCTCTCGTCTGTCTTACACTTCGGTGGGATCCACCACACGTGCCACGATCATCCATCCGGTTCAGCGGAAGCTGCCGCCTTCGTCCATCTCGGAGTCACGGTTCCCGAATTAAATGACGCCCACGGGGAAACAACGGCGACGGCTCCTTTATGCACTCTGCGACGCGCACCTCGAGAAATTGAGGAATTACGTGCATCATATAGAGTGCTGGGTCGACGATGCTCTTCGCACTACGCTCGCCCTGCTCTTCAGCCAAAAAGCTCGACCAGGTCATTTAAAATTCAACGGGCCCTTCAAAAGAATTCCGCCTGGAGCAAAATTTAAAAAAAGTCTTAAAATAAATACTTTTTCAGAACTGGAAAAAAAACAACTGATATCCTCTTAAAGCATAGTACCTCCCTTTATAATCCCGTTGGATTCACTCAATTCGGTTGAGAATAGATTGAGATATCGTAATTTTACGAAAAAAGTAATTTTACTGATTGTTCACGGTTCTCGCCCTCCTTACTAATTTTTCTCTCATTCGATAAACTTCGAAGAAAAAATCTTTGTGTTACGTAATTCTACATCAAAAAAAGAAAAAAATGAGCCCCCATAGAACTCTCATAGTCATAATGGATGTGAAATACGAATTTTTGAAATTTGTCACCCCACGTTACCACAATAGGGTGAAAAAAAGAGCGTTACCGTTCAAGGGTTAAAAAAGTGAGTTAAAGTACTACGCTTAAATAAAACGTTAATAATAATAATAATGATTATGATTTGACTGTATAGATACAAGTATCGATTTCTTCCTAGATCAATGCCTCATCAGGCAATGCCTCAATCTGCATCATCTCATCTTCAGACATTTTACCAAGCATTAATTTCCGAATGACCTTATGTTCCAACTCCGAAACACAGGACGTCCCTTCTCAGTCCAAAAAAATAAACATGCTGACCCTATGCGTACCGGTTGCTTGTGTTTGAATTACTGCCCCAATAGCAGACAGGTCACCGGGTCTTCACCGGTCGTCACTCGAAATTGCGCTGAAAAGAAAATTAATCCTTTGGAGTGACTGCTGTGATATTTGCTTTTTTTCTCTTATGTCAGCATGTGCATCTAGGGTACGTGAGAATTCATTTTATCTGAGCACAGATACTTAATTGGGAGTTAATCCTTGGTAATTTAACTGTTGAATGGGATGTGACAACACTTCGGCCGCTTTCGTCCATGAAAGGTTTGTCGAATAAGATAGAATGTTGATGATGACGTCATAATTTAAATATTTGTGTGTGGAATACCGCGGGATAAAGCTGATGAATGTATTTATTTTTAGAATTTTATCTGAGTACTATTTCTTGCAAACTACCGGCTTAGGGCAGGTTTATAATCGACTACAGACTGGGACTATAGATCTGTGACGACAGACTACCCGTATTACCAAACCCTAACTTACGTGACAAAGAATATTCGTAAATTCCACACCTTCATTACAATTACGCGATCTTTGGCTCTGCATATTTTCTACGTCCATTTGCGTATTAATCCGTTTATTTTAATACAAAATTTCAGGTTTTTCGGATAATCGGAAAACTTATTTTTTGTAATCATTTTACGCGGATGAAATCTCTAAGATGTACATGTAGGGTAAAACATTTTTTTTGGAGTTCTTTATGAGAAAATTCCATTCGGTGCCGGATACCGAAATTGAAAAGGACTTGATCCTTAAGATTTAAAGCATCACATTACCATTATTTTCTGGAAATGTAAATTCAAAGGAGAAAATAAATGCGTAAAAATCGCATCCACCGTGATGTGATATAATGTTGGTTAGGCTCTTGAAAATTTTAAAATTATTCGTAAAACCGAGTCGACGATATACCTGCCATGTTTTTCTCACGTCCACCTAAGTATCCGATAATCTTCAGCGAATGCTTTTTTTTAAATACCTTAAAATATTATTTCATCAAAATTCATTCATGTTTTCAAAATTTCGGAGCTCGAAATACTTGATTCCCTTTAATATTACAAATGAAAACACTCTTGAATACGCTTAAATGATTGCTGCAAATACGTAAACACAATGTCATTCCTTTTAATTATTTACGTTATACAGCTAAAAAGAGATCGATAAAATTACCCTTTATGATTTAAAATTGAGCGTGGGTATCTATATAATCGAATGCGAATGAATATATATGTTCGAGGCCAACATAATCGATTCTTAGCAAGTAATAATGCACTATTTCACTGATGATAAAACATATTTCGACCAAAGTTTCTGCGTATCTTCGTCATCATCAGGTGAAGTTGGCAAAGTAGCGTCGAAACATAGGTCGAATATTTCCTCAACAGTGGGATAGGACATTATTATTTGCTAAGATTTGATCATGTTCGCCTTACACAGCATCACCAATGAATCCACAAAATAGGCATCTATCTGCATTGTGAATCACATACTATCTTATGAACTCGCATACTCAAGTAAAAAATATTGTAACTCATTCGCATAGTTGCTATTGCCGAATTACATATTAACCCGTTGTATTGAGAGGAACTCTTCAATTTAAAGCTTAAGTGCAAACATACGATGAGCGAAAGTAGAAAGTTGTTAGGCGAACTTCTAAAGATTACAGAAAAGGCGATTGGAGAAGATTAGTGAGGTATTGTGAGGCTGAAAGTCGAGATAGAATGGAGAATGTCGATTATATGGGCAGGGGAAGATAGATAGAAGGGTCCTTTGACGGCAAGAAAACTGGCAGTAGGTCTTGGGAGTTGAAGGAGAAAATACTGAAGAGTAAACAGGAGTTTACGCTGGAAGTAGTCCACGGCATATGTTATAGTTGACTGGCTTCAACTGCCTATGATGAAATCGTGTTTATCTCCTGCCGTCGCACTGGCTCTATGACAAAACTCAGACAAAGTGATGCCCAGTTGGTTTACGTTGTGTTGAGACTGCCATTTCTAAGACGTATAACTGTGGGCGTACTTTCGTACCTTCGGAGTTCTGGAAATTTTTCGGGAAAAAAATTTATATCAGATATCGCTACAATGCCTCAAAATTCTTCAAAGTACTCGTACATCCCTTGAGCATCGACACCCTTTTGCCAGCGACTTTTCCACGACTTGAAGATTTTCTGATAGGTGGATTCCGGAAAGTCCGTAAGGGTACACGTGCAAGCTTCATTGATGGCACTTAGGGTCCCATGGTGGTGTACTTTGAGGGATGACTTCACTTCTGGGAATAGGAAATAGTCTGCTGGTGCCAAGTAGGGACTGTAATGGGGTTGGGGAATCGTCGGGATGTCGCTACAGGTCTTTGCGAGCAGCCACTCGACATTACTCTTGGTCGTCCGTCAAGATCTTTGGGACGAGTTAAGTGCTGATCTTTCGCATCGCCAAAATTAAGGTTTGGATCGTCTTGTCAAAAGGAATAAGAAACGTACTAATATGCTAATTTGCGGAAATAATCAACCCCTGACGTCAGATTAAATGAATGAATGAAGGGTTAGGGGTAAAAAAATCAGATTCGATGCTCATATCATGATTTCGGCGAATGCCGCCTTCTACTTCATTTCGCCAGTCCCGACTAGGTGTCAACCGCGTGCCTGCGTGTTGCATCTCGTAATGGAGCGGCGTCCGAAAGGGGCGGCAGAATGGCAGGGGGGATTGGGGCAGAAGGGTGGGGAGGGTTAGGGCGGGAGGGGAAGGAGTAAGGGAGGGGGTCGTGCGGAGTAGTTCGACGGCCACCGCCTGAGGGCAGCACGGGACAGTGTTGAGAGGGTGTATCATGCAACGCGGTCCGTGCCTATTTACCGGTCCTCTCCACCCATTGCGCACGGAACGGACAGTTTTCTGAACACCCACCATTCACAACTCCAAAATAAACTTTTCCTCACCCTCGTCAATCACGTCTTGTGAGCATATGAACCGTACAATACCGTACCGGATTGGATGTTAATAACGATGAATCGGTGGTGACAGAGGTTTACAGGTACGAAAAGCAGTGATATACGTGTCGATGTAAAAGAGTGTGATACCCCTATAGGAAGCGTCTTCGGATGAATAACTCTATATACCTCAAATCCTGTTTATACTTCTGGGCACCCCCGCATATTCGTCCAATCTGTGCTTCGTTTCCGGCAATTAAATTTTCCTGGGAAAACTCAGAAAACACCGAGAGTTCCCCATTTTCATTCTTCCGTTAATGTAGAAATTTCGCAAGCTGTTGAGATTTTAGGCGCGCGGTAACCTCTCCCCCCTCGTCTGTCAAAGTAATTATAGGTTGAATTCGATATTGGTTCGTTGAATTACTTAGGGGTACCTGCGAGAAGATTGCGATGGCGTTAAAAGAAATACTATGTATGTATATCCTTAAAGAGACTGCCGTCCTAAACTGAGGATCATCCCTACGTGTCCAGTGCACCCTGGACGCGTCCTCGGCGAAGTGACGCCTCATTGGGGGACAATCGTGTCATAATCTCGGCTGAAATCTCGGAGAGCGTGAGAAAAATCAGGAATGGTACTGAGAACGTAGCGAATGTGCTCGTGTTTTTTCTTGTAACCCTCGGCAATGTCCACGATGATGTTAAAACGGAAAGGGAGGCGACGGAAATTATAAACAATAGTATGCTTTAATTTTCCACATAATTTCATTTTTATTTACGACCGTTTCCGTTACAAATCATCATTTTAAATAGGTTATGATACTCTTTATCGAAAAGGGACGCAATTAAGTCAATTTAGGCCTGAGTTTAAGCTGTATTCTAATTGCTTCATCCAAGTCTACTTCTTACTACCCGAAGACTGTACTTTAATAGTTGTACACCAGCTTTCAAGTACGACCTACGATTGATGGACTTTGAATGATGATGAAACAAAAAAACAATCGGTGATGATGCGGAAAATAGGATAATGCCCATAGGTGGGTGTTTGGATCAGCACCTTTGGTTTAAGTAAGATTCCTCCAATTGGGGGTGGATAGCCAGTAATTCCGCGACATATTTGTTCCTTTTCCGGGGAATGAATGAATAGGGGGGCGAAGGCCCCCCCCCATCCCCACCGCGCGTGATTGCGAGCATTCAGGGATCGGAATCGGCCCTAATTGGAAACAAACCACCTTACCCTACCCTTGCGATAGTCTTTTAGTCTGTCGCATTTTAGAACGCAGAAACGCCTCCTCCGCGCAGGGCTCCTTTAAAAGGGAACTAACTGATGGGACGGAACGAAGCGGAATTAGCTGTGTGGAACGGAGGAGCGGGGAGTAGGTTCGCCAAAGGGATTTAAACATTCTGTCCAAGTAGTCGACTCAAGCAAGTTAACGACAGCTCCAAGTTAATCAACGGATACTCACCTCTCAAGCGATGCACGAAACGTTGCACAACAAAGAGAATAAACTCGATAATAAATACACCCCAAAATAACATTCCCAAAAAGAAATTCATCGTCATTCCTTACCACTCCACCCTTACCGAGAGACTCCATTAAGTGTTCAAGCAAGTCGATACAAACACCATACAATTAAACACACTAATTAAGCATCTAGCTCATTACAAAAATGGTCGTTTTTAACCAATCTGCGGTTTTTAAACACATCTATGCTACTGCCCACATAAATTAAACAGAACGATAACTTCAGACTTGACGTCATCGAAAGCGTAAACAACACACACATTCGACAAGAAAGCAATATGAACAATGAGCCAGGCATCATAAGCAACACAGCCAGTTAATTGGTTAAAGATTTCAAACTAGTCAAAATTCAAAATACACCAACGGACATTTATAATAATGCACCATCCTCCACTCTCCCGTCTCCCCTCCCCCTCCCCCCGCCAACTTCAATACTCTCTTGACATCCAACAGTGCTGCAATGCTGACGTCTTCTCGCTGTCAAACCGTACGTTACCTCTCCCCGCTGATGGTCAACGGCTGATTGAAATATTGTAAATATAAAGTTACTGAACTTTCTAAAGTTTTCTCATTATTTGAAATGGGAATTTACTAAACTTCACAATAATCAAAACACTTAATTGCTTTACCATCGCCCACCCCAACGTTCTCGATAATCTGGAAAACATCCGATTTGCGAAATATTCGACTTTTAATGCAATTCGATTATTTTATTACTCAAATCATAAATGCACTATTCATTTGTATAACATATTGGTTTATTCAAGTTAGCCGAGTTTTGGACGCTCTCGTTAGAGTTACTTACTGTTGATGGTCAAGGTCCGGGGTGTTTGGATTTATTGAGTTCAAAACATGTGAAATGGAGACAAAATTATTTATTTACCCAAGACCAAGTTATTGTCGCCGAGCGAGAGAAATAGCACGAGAAGAAATCGAGTTACGGAATCATCTTGACAATCTCAAATCGAAAATAATTGCAAACATCGGCTCTCAAAAATGCAAATTTGAGCAAGCATTGAACTGGTGCAAGTTTTTGGCGAGTCGCCGTGTGCATTATAACCATCCCATCCTTGGTTAATCTGAACTGCCATCTTGCAGAAAGACCGTATCCGAGAATGAGCATCATTCAAATGAATCTGGTTTTCGAAACTTTCTAAACATTTTTGGAAATTTTATTTTTTGCTATTGTAGATGTACTCCTCGGCTCCCAACATTAACAACTTTACTGAATTTTCATAAACTGATAACCGTAATTGGCTATGAATTTAAAATCAATCCTTAGATAAATCACAGATCATTATCATGGTGAGCCGAATCACTGTTCCCGCACACGATCATTTTCTCCTTCCTATCCTCTCACGGGCCAGTCCTTGGTCTCTTTGCTCCCTTTATATCGCCATATTTTGCCCACAAAAAAGAAGCTACTGGCAAAATTTCCGAAAGCGTTCCAAATATAACTCCGAAAACTTAAAAAGCACTCGAATCCCGTGGGCGCCTGTTAGTTCACGGTAGCTCAATGTGAGGTGTCCTCATTCTCAGTCCCTTCTCCCCCGTCCGAGGGTATGGGGCGGCCCTGGAGGGGAGGAGAGGGGGCGGGTGGGAGACCCCGTCGCACTCTCAACCCCCCCCCCCCAAAGAGAGGGCGTGACCACTCGCGTTGACAGGTGACGGCGCTGGACCACCCCCTCCCTCCCCCCTGTGCACATATTTGCGGAGCCCTCCCGCGCACCGGCAGCAGATGCGGCGGACACGCGGAAGGAGGGCCGGCGGCCGTGCCAGCAAACAGGCAAACAAAAGCATCGCGCCGCGCCCGCTTATTTCGCTCTTCAACTTCCCTTCTTCCCGCGAGCACGGCAACTAATTCGTTGGCGAGTGCAAATTAAAATTTGCACTCGCCAACCGAAAAATCTAGATGTGGCCAGCATATTACTTTCCCCCATGCTGTTTTATTTGTATAGCCAAAGATAATTATGACATTAAACAATTGACGGTAACTAGTTGCAATGCGCACTTAAATTTTTTCTTTGTCTCCGCAGGGAAAAATGAAGTCTTAAAATCAATTCCTCTTACAGTATAATGGGGAAAGAGTCGTTTTGTGAATACCTACTTTCTTCCGAAGTGTAATGAATTCGCCATTCGCCCTGTTAAGGGGAATTATCAGGCGCCAACGATGGTGACCTCAATCAAAAGCGATTTAAAAACAATTAAACAAATGTTTCGAGCAAGACGCAATAAGTACCGCAAAGCTGTCCGTACGAGCTCGCACGCTACAGATGTTCGTTTCACTGACGTTTTTCTCACCTTCAAGATGCATTTTGTTGATTGTTTTCTTATCTGCCGAAGCATTTTCTTTTTCTCGTGGTGGTATTTAGGGGAGGCAGTCGACAGCTGAGGTCATTTGCGCCATTAGGGATGGACAGAAAATGATGAAGGGTGGAGAGAAACCCGGCGTCGGCATTAGCCTAATCTTAAGGAAAGGTGCCAAGGGGTGCGTAGTTGAACGTCCCATACGATGGACGGCCTACTCACTCAAAAGTGCTCTCCACCTCAAGTAGGGATCGGGATACCATTTAAAAATGTCTACCGCCTCCGAAATTCGAACACAGGCCCCCTGGGTGTGAAGCCAGCACGTTGGCTACCGCACCACCTCGGTCACCTTTCAAATTATCATCGAGTAGTTTTCACTGGATGGATTATTCAGCTTTTTATACTAGATTTCTTAAATCAACACGAAGGAGTTTTTCCGGGTGCTGCCATCTTCCGTTGAGATTGAATATTGTAATTTTGTCAAGTTTCCCATCGCTGGCGATGCTGCTGCCTATCTAGCAAATGTTCTTTCCTCGTGCCAGTTTTTGCTGCCCTCTTCTAATGTGAACATTGTCTTCCTCCGAGAATTATCATATTGCGGTTATTTATGTCGATCTCCAGTTCGTATTTCTTCATCGCTTTTTCCATGCATGTCGACATCATCTTTCTCTCCTCCGCCAATATTGCTACGTCACGGGCAGAGCGTGTGGCTGTCTTATTGTTCCTTCGTGTGTGTGTGATTTCCCGATGTATATTCATCAATGCGTGAATATTGTTCCCACCTGTATGTGAAACACGGTGAATAAACAGCGCACGCCATTAGATAGCCTAACTCCGTGTTCACTCGCAACATCGTAGCAACACTGCTAGATGAAGGAAAACATCAGTAACTTACCAGACTGGTGAATTATTTTTGACCGACCGTGGTTTTTTTTAATTCTTAAATGAAAAGCTGAAAGTTTTTACTAAGACATGCCATGCATATACTAATTTATTAATTACTAATTAAAAGCTATAATAATTTTGAACTACAATGGAAATTTACCCCTTCTCTTCTTCTCTACTTCAAAATGTAGATAAAATACAGGTATATCCATAAAATATCCCTGTCCTGTGTATCCATAAAACTGTACTTGGAACTATTTCTTGAGAACACATCAAGTCTTAATTGCTTTTGGAATGCACTTACCATTTCGAAGCCCGATGGAGCGGCCTGCCGGATTCTCAAAAGTCTCAAAATGGCGCAGCGTGAGTTTTTTAGGCTCAGCTGCTGCGCATGTTCGTGGCGCAGAACTGCGCAGCATTCAACGGAAGAAGTGCGCGTTGGTGAAGTGGAAAGGCGGTGTCGGAATGAAATGGGGGGAAAGCGGTGTCGGGAGGATAGAGGGGTCGTGAAGACGAATGTAAACAGTGTGACGAAGCTGGGTTGCAAAATAGCCAAAGCATCAGTCTCGTTCACTAAGCTCATGATACGAACCGACCAACGTGCGATATTATTACGAATGAGAAGGCGATGACATTTGAAGAGAGCAGTTTAAGTGATCACGAGAACACGGAAACGCCCAAGAGAAGTGAGGTAGGTGCGTGTAAAGAAAAAAATAATGTTGCCGACTACGCTTCCTTTGGCGTTGTTTTCCTTTCTAATTCAGTCGAGCACTCTATCAGACACCAGGCTAAGAGGAAACACCAGAGTTCTTCTACCGCGTACATGGTTTGTTAAAGAAGAATCGGGAAAAGTTTCGGAGAAGTAGATTTATTTCGAATATTACTGCAACACCTTAGAACTCTTCGAAAGTACTGCATCCCTTGAGCGTCGACACACTTTTCCCAGCGAGGCTTTTTCACGACTCGAAGGATCCCTATTAGGCGGATTCCGGAAGGTCCTTAAGGGTACACGTGCAAGCTTCTTCGACAACACGTAGGGTCTCATGGTGGACACCATCATTGAGGGAGTATTTCACTTTTGGGAATAGGAAATAGTCTACTGGTGCCGAGTCTGGACGGTAAGGGGTTGGGGAATCGTCGCGATGCCGTTACAGGACTTCGCAAGCAGACACTTGACTCTGCTTTTGGTCGTCTTTAAAGACCTTCGGGTCTATGAGTTTTGCGTACATATTTCGCTTCGCCAAATTTTCAGTGTATATATTTCGCATCGCTAATTTTCAATGATAATGGTGTGCACTGTCATTTCATCAACGCCAATACGATCTGCAAGCATACGCACACTTAACTGACGGTCTGAATTCAGCACTTGGCGGACACGTTAGAAAAAATTGCAACCGATACTTTTTAATAAAACTTTGTATAGGGTTTCCGAACTGCCCTCTCCACACCAGCCCTCTATTATATCCCATATTAATGGTTTTTGTAAGTGCCAAGATAGTCTCAAAATTATCTACAGCGTAGCACCAAAATTTTTGTTATGGATATTATACGCACATGTGTATATGTCGCAAATAACAAAGTATTTACACAAGCATTTAATGCATATATTGTTGATTGAACTTGAATGGTAATTAATTAGGGCTTTACTCATATTTTGAGTTTGAATTCAAACGTGAGCGAATTAATTCTCTTTAGGTAAAATTCCTGGAAATCGGCAGAAAAATTCTCTACGTAGAAACTTTAGCCGTAAATACTGTGACCAATGAGAAATTTAAAAAGCCCGCGAAACGAAAAGTTTTTTCGATGTGCATTTTTGACTCGTCAGCGGTTAATTTATCAGCTATCGGGCATTTTTAATATCTGATTCTAGTCCCACAATGACCGACTACTCGTGGGTGCAGTTAGGTTAGTTTCATAGACCGAACAGTTGAAATGATGGGCGATTGCAGGCGCAGTTCCGCCGCAATATTTCTCGTTGAGTGGGGGTGATTGCTATGCACAAGTCCATCCCCCCTCCCCTCACCGCCACCCTGCACGTCGCCTTCCCCTGCGGCAACTCTTTCAAAACCCCTCCACCCCCGTTTTAATTCCTGGCGTGGGGGAGAAATTGGATTGGGGAAGAACGGCGGGAGGGGGCGGTAGGGGGGGAGGAATGGGGAAGGGACGGGGGCACCTTATATCGCCTCCTTGAATGCCAGTGTGGAAAAGGCAGTCAACCGGGGTCAAAGGTCGCCTGCCCTTTGAGATCCTTGAGGGGAAAAGGTTTTGCCCTTCCATACCCCGTTCCACTCGGGTGCGGCTTTATAAGGGCGGGCTGTGACCTGGAGTTGGCCCTAACGGGAGAGGGCGAAGTGGGGGGGCAAGGGGTTGGTGGGCGGAGAGGTCACGGGGAGGGCGCGAGGGATTCGTCACCAACCGCATATTCCTTTTTGGCCCTTTCGGAAGGAACTCAATCCTGAGAGAGGAAGGGGTGTGGCGGGACTCTAATGGTGGAGCCTGATGGAATCATGTCCGCATTGGTGGTAATTTTAACCCCTGGGAGCTGCAGATTCTGTTTTATTTTAAAAAAAAGGCCAACGCTTTGATTCTTGCCGAATAAAAACAACATGGGCCACGAATTGAGGAACGCTTCGCCCTCTCCTCCATTAATGAGAGTCGGGCAAAAACTGCCTCTCTTAGGGGAGAATGGAATGTTTGAGAGCAGTTGAACGCTGGAGTGCGAATGACGGAGATGAAGCGAACGGATTGAGTGTCTCGAGGTGGAATTGTACGCAGAAGAGAAAATAAGTAATAAAACATTAAAATTCATGTTAGACGTCAGAGCGATGGTGCACCTGGGAGAAAAAGTCAAGGGGCGAGCCATTAGGAGGATCAAACAGAGCCTATGAGGAGCTGGTGGTCATTGATAATGATGCCGATCAAAGTATTGACGTGGTTGTATCAGAGTATCTTCCTTGGTTCTTCCCCTGCGATTGCAATGGATTCCTTCCTTCCCCCAGCCCACTTGAATAACGGTAGAACTGAAATCAAGGGTCTGTTCATGCACGTCTATATACGCGTGATTTATCTTTTATAGAGTGGTAAGCATTTACTTATTCGTGGACGGGAAATCGTGAATGAAACTCAAATTACACGTGAGAACATTCACTCCGAGGGGTGTGCATGCGGAAAATTAGAAAAAAATGTTGTTGCCTTTGATTTGTCGCTTTCCTAGTTCCATTGCCCGAAGAATGCAATGCTATCAAACGCTCGAATTTCGACAGGGTTGCGTGCCGCGATTTTAACGTTTAGCTGAAAGCAGGTATTATTTACGGAGATCTCACGTGATCGTCACAATTTTTTTGATGGAACTTGACGGGAATTCGGGAGGAGAAGCATGCATCCATGAGGGTTCGAAGCATTGCTCTAAATGGGCATTCATAAGTATTCCTCCTCATTTCCATAAGAAAGCGCACAGGGTGTCCTCGCCGCACCACCATGTCTTTTTGCTTAAGAGGCTCACCAGTTGCGACACACTGCACTTAGCCTCCATTTTGACTTCACGGTCCGTTATAGAAGCAGTTTGGAATTAAATGCTGTTCTTTTTAAAATGGCGTCCAAAATAAAATCGAAGTTCATCGCTTAATGACATCCAATACAAATACATAATCAACATCGCGGCGTATTAAACCAATGAGCAATTATTATAATTACGAACTGCTACCGAGTTATTGCAATATAACTGTACACCTTTTCCTGAAATGAAATTTTGTCATTGCGCGGTTTCGCTAAATCTGTCACTTGCCAATATCTGCATTAAAATCTCCTGATCTAAAGTGAACTCTTATCCATTGACCCTTGTTTGTCGCGTACGCTTCCAAATACGTCGAACAGAATGTTTGCAATTATGACTCCAACGGCTCAATGGAGTTACATTTTAGGGAACTTCATCTACATGGTAACTCAAGAATTTTTCTCGGGTTTCCCACCGGGTCAGGTTGATGAAGTGCACCGACGTTTCGAAGGCTGACTCTGCCATCGTCTTCAGGGTGAAGTGAACACTTCACCCTGAAGACGATGGCAGAGTCAGCCTTCGAAACGTCGGTGCACTTCATCAACCTGACCCGGTGGGAAACCCGAGAAAAATTCTTGAATACCATACGCCGGGAAAATCTGAGATCATTCATTACATGGTAACTCACAATCGGTTGGGGACATTGAGGAAACAAGTGTCACGCTATCTGTATTAAAAGACAAGAGGCTCAATAAGAGCTAAAATCTCAAAGCAGTTTGAAAGAATTTGGTTTCTTCCATTTTTTGTTTGATTCTTCTTGCCAATTATTATTTAAAAGAACCGCAAATTCTCACTGCGCCTTGCGAGCTGGCTCAAACTAATTGTAAAATACATTCCAATTACTTTTCCATGGCTATATTTTATTATCAATCCTGCTGGTCCATTTAAGATGGCAACTTACTTAATGCTCAGTGAATTTCCATCAAGTTGGGTGACTCGTGATTGATGGTGGTACCTGGTGTACATTGTTTATATTGCTAATAATTTTCATTTGGGCACATTCAAGGAATCAAGGCATGGCAAAAATGATTTAATTTTTACGTTACTCTGAAAAAAATCTTAACATAACCAACGGATATAGCTCTTACGTCTTCGGCGTTGTCCTACAGGTATAATACTCGAAAAAGTCTCGTAATATTTTGGTCAGGATACGAATCTTGGACACTAAACAGTGCATATTGATAAGATAAATGATAAACGCGTGAGTGTTCGTTCGCACAAATTACACGGAATTTTCAATATTTTTATCTCATCGTTCGCGTAATTGTTTATCGTTTCCTGGGAAACTGCGTTCAAATCGCAACGACGGCGACAGAAATGGTCCCTCTTCAATTATTTTACTCCCGCGCGATTTTCGCCCGCTCTGACCGCGGCCTGTGTCGAAGGCCAGAGGTTCACCCCTTCGCGGTGCTCGGGCAGAGATTAATAGATCGACGACTATTTTCGCGGTAATCAGGCGCGAGGGGATTGGGAAGGGGGGGAGGGCGAGATAAGGGGGCTTCTCCAGGAAATGGAAACGGGAGGCTCGTATAAGAGCATACACATAAGGATTCCTCCTCAAATACACTTACCCTCCCCCGTCCACTCGCAATACCCGCGTCGCCCAAGTAATATCGCAACCCCTTAAACTTCGAGACGGACGTCGTCCCCTGGAATTGCGCAAAAAAAAATTATATTTTTTATTATTTATAGTACCCTGCAAGCCACCACTAGGGTATGTGGCAGGGGGTGAATACACAACAGAATAATTTTGACCCGAATATTTTTACCCCTACCGCGTTTGGACAATGTTACTCTGATCCCTTATGGTCAGTGGGAAAACTTACATCATAAATCTTATCTTTTCTACACTTCATTTCTCTAATTTCAGTGACATGATCTCTCTTAGCGGAGTACGATGGGGGTAATAATATCGTACATTTTCAACATCTCTTCTTAACACACATCCTTCCAATTTATGCAAGAGATGTAATCTGTAATTTAATCTTCTCTCCATTAGTGATTCCCAGCCTAGTCCTCACATTTTTGATGCGCTACTAAGTGTTTCATCGCAACGTTTTACAAATCTAGCTCCTATACGCTGCTCGCGATCTAATTCGGCATTCAATCTAGCTAGCTACGTGACGGTCCCATATATGTACTAGCAGCATATTCTAAATGAGGCCTAACCAGCGAAAGATAACATATCTCTTTAACCTTTTCATCACTTTCATCACATTACACCACGTGAGAGTAGCAGGGTTGTGAGGTGACGAAATCTGGTCACGGGGAAGTAGGGGCAGATGAAATAACACAAAGTAGAAATGCATCAATGTGCTATTTTTTACTGATTTTAGCAATCACTTCTCCTTACACGGACTGCACTCACAATGTATCTGTGTACTGCCTTATCTCAATTATTGTGAATCAGTTTCGACCCTTATTTATCCGAAATGCGAGCAGAACTACTACTTCAGCCATTGCTCTATCATTATCTGTCAATATCCCGCTGAAAGAATAAATAAATAATTTTCAACTGAGCATAAAGGAAATAATTACACAGGCCAACAGTGGTTTTGGTGCCGGAGCTTTTAATGCTGATTTAAAGAACAATTGGGGTGCTGAATCCAATTATGACACTAGTTGTTTCCTATCAGCTATAGTTTTCAAGATATAGATATGTTGTTACTTACGTAAAAAAATCTTCTACATGATGATATGGGAATATTATATTAATAACACAGGCCAACAGTGGTTTTGGTGCCGGAGCTTTTAATGCTGATTTAAAGAACGATTGGGGTGCTGAATCCAATTATGATACTAGGTTTTTCCTATCAGCTATAGTTTTCAAGATATAGATATGTTGTTACTTACGTAAAAAAATCTTCTACATGATGATATGGGAATATTATATTAATAATTATCTCATTGGCCTACAATTTAGAAATATACATAAAATTTATTGACAGTTTATTGAAAATAAAAGGAACACCGCAGAGTGGTTATAAATTAGTATACTTATAGATTTATTTAACTTTGAAAAATATTTTCCGGAATATATCAAATATTAAAACAACTAATCGTAAGATGTGCCATATCTAAAAAAGTAGAGCTGTTAAATAAAAACGGATTTCATACTTGGATTCAGCTCTACAAATATAGTTAAAATCGTCACAAAGATTCCCGGCACCAAAAAAAAAATTTTTTTGTAGGCCTGTGTTATCTTTTTTTGCCAGGATTAATGCTAAATCCTGGTTTGAGCACACGCGATGCTAATGCTATTCTGCATTTGAAGCATGCGCTTATGATTAATTACTATGCATTTAAATTCAGGTTTAAATACCGTCATTAGCTTGTATTTTTCCCGGATATACATTACCCATATGATACCTGGTATTATGATTCGACGCAATACGATGGGCAATACAATGCCTGGTTTGTAATAACTTGCGCACCTATCGCTTGGCTGGTAATGTGCAATGCTTTCGACAGGACTTATCTTTTGTTTACGATCAAAAAACAAACATGAAGACTCAGCTTCCCATCGATAGCCTTTGAAACTCCAGACGTGCACCGTCCAAACATTCGAAGCGCCTAAGTCTGCAAGTTTTATACAAAAATATATTTTTACATATAAAACTTACAGACTATATATAAATGAAGTCTTGAGGTCATTGCGGTTCATAGCTGGCCAAATTCAATAATATATATATATATAAAATAAACCATAAACACAGTAATCAACCCGAAGGTCGGTTTAGTAGGTGATGGTAGAGCTCACCCATGTACCAAGCCCTATACGGCGTGTGAATATTCACACATCAGGGTAGGGGGGCCAGTTCCTTTCCCTGTGCCGGTTATGGTTTCCCAGGAAGATCTGGTACCCGAAAAATCAACTAGCTTGGGTGGAGCTGCAGGTGCCCAAAGTGCCTTGCCCGGGAATCGAACCTGGGACCCTCCGGTCAGCAGTCCAACGATCTACCCGCTAGACCACCGCGACCCGCATATATATATATATAAAGGTGTATGAAGGTGGAGTAGTCTATAGTACCGTTCAAAAGCATCTTTTTCTGTTCCCGAAGCGCAAACTACCGCGAACGACCCCGTGTCCTGTGTGTGTGTGCCAAATGTCCCGTCTGCTCCCCCCCCCTTATTCCGACCCACCCACACACTCACTCTCCTCGAATCGAAAGGTCAGAGGCCAGAGAGGAGGGTGAGGTGGCCAACTCAGAATTTAATGACAATATCCCCTCCTCCTTCCCCAATTGCCCCCGCCCGAGATTCCATAGTCTTACTTCCATCCCCTCCCCCAATACTACTCAGTCAAGGGGGCCACGTGGGTCGGAAGGGCCAACCAGTTGTTCAATGATGTATCGATATCTGGCCCATCTTCACAACGCTAATAGAGTAATAATTATAATCAACGTATTCGCGTACAATATTTCCGTGACACCTCTTCTTATATGAATCCCTGTCACGTTAGAACGACTTCCCCACGTAAGTTATCTTTTGACTGCGTCTTTCACAGGTCTTGAGAGAAATCTACTCCTTCGTTTCGCATTAACCGATGCTTATCATAATTATCAACGACTTACAAATCAATAGAGCCTGTCACAGGATTTGAGGAAACTCTTTCATGGTTGTTGTGCATTAATATTTTACATCCTCAATTTATTCTTTAGACAAGCATACTGCTCAATAATTTTCATCGCTTTTAATAGTAATATTAATAATTTTTAATTAAATTAATAATTGAAAGGCGACATCAACCTTAGCGCACGAAGCAATACACTAACGCATTTTCTGCATGATTTAGGTGAACATCGAGTGTTATTATTAATATAGTATTGTTAACATACTAATGACTGTGATTTTTTTATATATATAAAAGCCATCGCTGGTATGTGTGGCAGAAGTAGATTACACTCAGGGATAGAGCGTTGGACTACTGATCGGAGAGCCCGGGTTTGACTCCCAGATCCCGTCTCTCGGGCACCCTAGGCTCCAGCCAAGCTACGAGTATGTGATTTTTTTCAGGAACCAGATCTTCCCATGAAGCCATATCTGGCACAGAGAAAACTTACTATTGGGTGAATTTCCCACATCTATTGCTATCTATCTACTATTGCACGTGCCCACATCTCCAACCAAACCGACCTTTGGATTGCTCACTGTGCTTATCGTCTGCGATCACACCATTTCGCTGCTTTATATTTCTATAGCACCCGATTTGTATGATCGTCTATTACACTTAAACAACTCAGTACTTCCCGTAAGTTAGGCATTTTTAAAATGTGCATTCCACGATCGTAGAGAAAATGTAAATGGCACGTATTACTTAATAATAATCCTTGTTTATTTTTAGATTTAGGATTTATTTTGGTCACTGATCGACCAGAATGCTTATCGACGACACTTCTGAGGATATACAAGGTTTTGAGATCTATATAAGAAAAAATAGATTAGTTATTTTAAAATGTCATAAGATAAGGCAATATTAATTTTAAATCAACTCCTTTTACCAAGAGCTGTGGAAATCAAATTATTGGGATCTCGCAAAATACTGACTATTTTCCGGGGATCTTTTTCAACGATCGCCATCGCACTGTTCAGTCAGTGTATCTATCGCTATTGTCCACCCCGACGATGAGAATGTGTATGGGGCGAAAGACGGGACGGAAGGGGTGCAGAGGGTGGAGGGGGGAAAGGGGGAGGGGACAGGAGAGGTCGCTCCCCCCACTGCGAACCACCCCTTCGCATTAATGCTCCTACTACCGCCACAACTACTAACGGGTGTGGGAAGGCTGGCGCCGCGTCCCGAATATTAATCAGCGGGGTGCAAATTGCCCCCATTCGCACCCCTCTCCACCCCCCAGGACCCACCGACTCCCGACTCCACACATATGCTCACACTGGGCCACGCGAAGAAATCCTCCCTCCCCCTCGCGAGCCACCTACGCCGACACCCCTCCCCACATAGCGCCCTTATTAGCAACAGTAATTGAATAAACCAGCCTCGCCCCCATAATCGCGTTACTAAACACGTGTTAAGGCCCGAAAGGACGAGTAATCCACTTTCCCGATTCATCCCCCGACGTCGTGCCTTTTTTTCGGCGATGCCCGCCTCTAGTGGAGGAGGAGGCGGCGTCGCAAGGGCTTTAATTCGCCCCCTCCCCCTTCGGACAAGGGACCTTTGTCGTCCTGTTCAAAAGTCCCGCAAATGCGGCGATGTTTTGTGGGTCACGTGGGGGAAACACTTTGACCACGAGCGCCGAAATCCTCCCGCGGGAAAGGAGAAAGTAATTAGCACTGGGAAGTTCACGCCTTCGCCCAGTGTACTCCCGAATTCGGCAAGTGGATTGCTATATCCAACATAAACAGGGTCTGTTCCAAAAGTTGTAGGACTGTGTCGATTGAAAAAGATGATTGCCAGAATTGATATATTCACTCAAACGTCTTCGAAGTAGAACCCTTGTGCGTCCACGCACCGCTACCTGCGGGTTTTCCACGCCTCGTACCCCATCTGGAAGGCGGCGCCCGGAATGCTGCTAAGCTCCCTCGTCACGGCCCGTTGTAACACTTTCACCGAGCCGTGGTGACGTCCTTTCGGCACGGATTTTTAGGCGGGGGAAGAGGAAGAAGTATGGTGGGTCATTGTCTAAAAAATTGGGATCCTCACTCACATGGTCGAGAAGCCCTTGGCAGATCCGCGTGCGAGTTTCCTTTTGTTTGTCCGAAGGCACTCGCGGCACCAACTTCGCACACACCATTCTCATGCTCATGTTTCCGATCACAAGTCGATAGACATCACTTATAGGGAACCATATTCACCAGGTACCATGCGAACACCTAATCTGCGGTCCCTGTCCCACAAAGCCTTCACTCTTGCAAGATTGTCGTCCCTTTTTGGGGTCGAAGGGCGTCCTGAACGTTCGGCGTCTTCAACATCTTCTACCCTCGCCACACGCCCTTGCGGCAGCTTGCGGGGTATTGAGTAGATGTAGATGAATACGGAACATGTTCTCTATCCTCCCGAAACAACTTGTGCCACTCAAAAACACATTATCTACTCATGGTGTTATCACCATGAGCTGCCTTGAGCATATCATGTGTTTCTCTCCCAATTTTGCCCAGTTTCACTGGCGTAGCGCTGTTCCATTGACCGGTTCATGACGTAGCGTGACGAGAGCACGTTACAGAGAGTGGACTCCATTTTTTTGCTAAGCAAAAATTTTCGAGTCATTGTAACCAGCACAAGTTATGATCAACCGACAAAATTTTCTGAGGAAAGTTAGCGTTAAAAGGGTCAAATATTCAAATGGAAACGTCATATAAACTGAAACACTTAGTGTTGTCAAGGCTCCAAATATAAATGGCAACCCTCATAGTTCGGAATTTATACGTATTCAGAAGTAGTAGCTTGTTGAAGGGCATGGTAGAAAACAAAATTTTTAAGCAGGGAACAAGGTTGTAAGGGAATAAGCTCTTTGGACGGCACGAAGGCAGAGAGGGCGATGTAAGAAAGAGAGAAGGAAGTATTACTTAAAGGACAAGCCGGTGTAAGTTCACGCTTTACGTAATAGTAAATATTAACAACCGGGCAAGATCTCCCTTTGATAGGACATATTACTGACGACGGCAAGGAAAAAAATAACTAGATGCATTGTGCAAACCGAGGCATTCGACATTACGACTTCGCTGTTAACATGCCCGAGGAATAGTCGTCAAAAGAAATCCAAAGAATAAGTTATAATTAAATAGTAAAGCCAATTTATAAGATAAGTAAATAATAAGAAACAGAAACATATAAGGGTATAAGTGAAATGGTTTGAGAGAGCGAAAAATAGAGGACTGTTCTCGGGCAATCTTATCAATGAAATAATGTCGAAGAATGCTTTATCGGATATGAACCATTTACGTTGCAATACATAATATTTAAGCTTGGAACTCTTTCCTTAAAATTAATTATTAAAAAAAGAAATATTCGTTCACAGAAAAACTACAACCCAGTTTCTCGTCATAATGAAATTGTTTCGCTAAATAACTCTTTGAAACTGAAATATAAATATATTTTTGGATTCCTGATTCAGTTAACTATCGTTGGCGGGTTACGAGTGTTTTATTATTTATTTTTATAATTCTCAGCCAAAGACATTATTCGATTGTCCACAAAATCGGTGAGATCACTGAAACGGTTAAGCATTCCCTTAAAAGTTATCCTTTTTCAGTGGTCCCTTTTTTTATTACACTTATGTCATTTTTGTGCTTTTGAGTCGTGGTGTTTCCCAAGATACTTCCCGAGTCTTGTCTTTCGAGACAATGAAATCTGAAAATGTATGCTTTCTGGGATACAGAGATTTCAATTTTGTTGCCGTTTCGTTTTGGCAGTTTCATTGGCAAGAAGCTTGTGACATGCAGTTGCCATTGCGGAAGATCAATATACACACACGCACAAACAAAAGACGCCTCTCCTCCTGTCAAGCTCCCGCCAACTCCACCCCACGCCTCTCCCGACTGACCCTGCGAAACGGAAGCCGTCGATTCCTTCTCTCTCCTCCCCTTCTCTCCCTCTTTCCCCCGCTCCGTCCTTTAATCCGGTTATCTCGTCAGGCGACGGCACCGATCGGCGAATATGGTAATTGGGAATGACCGTTTAATCGGCTCAGAAGTAAGGGGGAGGGTACTCCCATCGTTCACTTGCACGAACGCGTTTTTCGCAAGCAAGACAATTCCTCGGGGATCCGTTGCCCATTATGTCGATCCTCTATTATTCATAAGGCCTCCCTCTATGAATCCGCACAACCGATAAAAACATGAAAAAAGAACCCGAAGGCCCATTTAGTGTAATTGGACAAATATCCATATATTTTTAACCCAACTTCCCGCTCAACGTTTCTCGGTCAACTGCCTGGAGTATTTTTCGCAGCAATATTAAAATTTTAAGTTAGAGGAAGAACTATTTTGGAATAAAGTGAAAATTGCACGTATTTGGGCATTATTTGGCGAAATTGGGCGTAATATTTCGATGATAGCTCACCTTAAGAGAGAGGGATTGATTCTGTTGAAATCATTTTACTAATGGAAAGGATTTGATTCCCGGGACTTTTTGAAGAATATGTTACTATTATTGTAGACTGTGGAATGGAATGTGGCGTTGTATCATTCCGAGCCTCGCCCATTTGAAGAAAGATGATGGACGAAGATTCGGAGGCTTTTGAAAGGTGTACTCGGGAGGAAATGAGTGGGAATGACGGGGAAGAAAAACCAAAGACGGTGACGAGCAGAAATTTATTTGTCGGAAGGAGGGATTGAGAGGAGGGAAGAGGTGAAAAAGTGAGTGAGGGAGAGATGTCGAGGTCCGCTGGGATATTCGAAGGCCGTGGCCGAAGAAGGGAGAACGTGTGGGCGAACGATTCAGGGAATTGGCGTGTATCGGATGGCACAAATGGGCGAAAGTGGAGAATAAGAACGAGATGGTGATGATGAAGTGTGAAAGAGTTTAAAAGTTGTTCCAGAAGCGCTCGTGCTATGCATGAGAGTCTGCGATAACCATGCCGATCGGGAGGACCAACTCTAATTGCGAAAATAAACCAATCGGAAGTGAGTTTTAAGGACTGGAATTATGGGGCGGGACAGAGAGAGAGAGGGCGAATATATGCAAGTGATTCACACCACACAAAGAGCGTCCGGTTAAGCGTGTGTGCGCGCTCTTAGGCGAACTACTCCTCTTTCCAAAGTGAGCGGATTCGCCGAGAGGAGATTGCGGGTGGGGGGGGACTGTGTGGCGCCCAAGTGGCGCGCATGTGTGTGCGTGCGTATTAGATAAGGCGCCGCCCCCCTCCCTCCCGCGATCATCGCCGGGGGAGGGCGGGTATTGGAGGGGGAGGCCGAACCCCCCAAAGCCGAACCCCCTTCCCCCCTTGCCTCTTGGTGAAAAAGGCTTGGAGAGAGATGGTTTGTTGTGGTGGGTGAGATAGGACGAGTGCGAGAGAGAAATGGGGCCCGGCATCTTGCCTTCCGTCCCGCCTCGGTCGCGAGGGCGCGAAATGATTGTGAAGGGGAGGAGACGAGAGCGCAGAGGGGGAGGGGATGAGTGCAGGTCGCACCGTGGCCATGACGGTACGCCACACATACACATATACATGCAGAAGAGAGCAGTTATCTCATTTCTCCCTTTTTTTTCTCTAGAGGGCGGAAGGGTAAGAGAGAGACGAGGGGGCGAGGAAGGGTGCGGGGGTCACGTGACCTCCCCCCCTCTCGGCGATAATGCAGTCGCCATTATTGAGAAAGGAGGAATGCACGCATGCGCCCTGGAAGAAAAAACATTCCTCCGTCGTCTTTTTCCGCAATCCCCCTTCCCCGCCCTCTTTTCCATTCCTCCCCCTCCCCTCTCTAGAGCCTCCCGTCCGCCACGAGGCCTGTGTGCTGATGCAAACTTCTTCAGCAGGGCCGCGACGCGAAATCAAACCCTGGTGCACGTGTCAATTTTTTAATTTATTTTTATTAAGATTATTGAGTTCATTGCAACAACTTGTGTCAGAATCATCAAAGCCACATTTCATTATTTTTCACGTATGGAGCCGTATTATGAATTTTTAACATAACCGTGGCCGGATAAATGGAAATTATTAGAGGATTAAATCTGGGGACTACTTCGGTTATCATTGAACAACGTAGCCTCGGGACCGACGTAATAACCCCGCCGCTAACTTATCGGGTCGCTCGTAAGCTGGTGTCTTGAGTGGACTAATCTAACGATACCAGCAATCCCTATTAATTGAGGTCAGTTTCCTCGCTCTTGAACGTCCAATTGTGAGCTTTATATTAATATAATTAACATATTCCCATGTATGGTTGAAGTATGGTCAATGTTTCCTGCCACAAGGTGCCTAAGGTGTCTGTTATTAATGCTGTGCAACTAAAGCTTTGATTATATTATGGTGTTAGGGGAAGTATTCTGAACACTTCGTGAGGATATGAAACTAATATGTTTACATTTAAACAAGGAATGCCGATTACAAAATCAGCATTGCATTGTTTGACTGACAAAGGCTACCCGCACCAAGTTGGCCGAACCATTTGAGATCCATATCTATGCTAATACGTATGATACCCTGCAAACCCGCACCAGGATGCGTGGCAGTGGGTGCATTGACTGAATGACTCCGTAATCCAGATCTTTTCGTGAATCCTCCTAACCCTAGCTTCACTGGTCGATTAATTTGCTAGATGGTGGACTGTGTATTGATATATCTGCAAACACACACGCGCACATATCCTTCACGCTGTTGTCTACATGGTTATGGATTGAAAACAAGTCTTGTCTTAGCCATATTTCAGGGAAAAAAACCCTTTACCTTAATTGCTTTCATACTCTGTCCTTAGTCCTTTAAAACTTACCACATTAGTCATCGCAAAAATATAATATGCTCTTCTGTCCATGAAGCATTTAACATGCATCGCCTTGTTGGCCAACTAGATAATATTTACTCATTACTTCATTGACCAACTCCTTTCTCCCTCTCGAATTACTCTTCTCTTAAATATGATTAGTCATTTGACTGCCATTCGTTCATGGAAAATGATCAAACCTGCCTGGCACACTTCTTCCATTCTTTTCCATTACTGGTCCATCCAGCCCACATCCTTTCGGAAGCCTTTCATTCCTCACTGCCTATGTACTTTTTACCTCACACTGCCTATTGCACATCGCGTTTAGTGGTAATTATGTTTAACTTGGCAAATCCCTTATGAACGCATAAATTTAACCTTGAATAAAGATGACTTGCAAGTGAATCGAACGCCTCTTGAACCAAGATGGATGGATGACTGGTGGTGTGATGTTAAATGCGCCTTAAAGAAGATTCGAGGTTCGAATGAAGTCGGATGATTTTTTCATTGCATAAAATTAAAATCATATGATACATTTGCACTGGCCTTTTATTTATCCAACCATTGTTTCGACTCTTAATTGCTGTTATCAATTTTGCAAACCGTAATTCACGGTATTAAATATTTGAAAATCGCAATCGATGCCGAAACGATGGTCGGCTTGACCGTCGTTTCAAAAAAAGACGTGTGCAAATTTTTCATTTAGTATTTTTTCATCTGTACCAATGGACCTTAACCATATCCGACCCTATTCCTTACTTTATTTTATTTGTATATACCCTGCAAGCCACCGCCAGGGTGTGTGACAGGGGGTAAATACGCACCAGAATAATTTTAACCGAATATAACCCTACCGCGGTCGAACAATTTTATTATGATCCCTTACCGTTCGTGGTAAAAATGACATCTTTAATCTATCTGTTGTTCACTTAATCTCTCTAATTTTACATTTACATAAAATATCCTTCCGTGGTACGATAGGAGTAATCATACATTTTCAACATCACGTCTTAACACATGTCCTTCCAATTTATGCAAGAGTTTCAATCTGTAATTTACCCTTCGCGCCGTATTTATTTACCAGCCTAGCTACTCTAATATTTTGGATACGCTACTAAGTTTTACAAATCTTGCCCCTCTACGCTGCATGCGATCCAATTCGGCAATTAACCCAACTTTGTAAGGGCCCCATATACTTGCAGCATGTTCTAAATTAAGCCTAACCAGCGAAAGATAACATTTCTCCTCAACCTTTTAATGACATGTACTCAGTACTCTTCTAACAAATCGTATTTCCTTTTAAGGTTGTCCACATACTCCCCGTATGTGTATCCAGGAGAGTTCGTGAGTGAGGGTTATGCCTAGGAATTTAATTGAGTCTACACATTCCATTTCGGTGTTCCCAATGCAGTAGGCGTTCGGGTGGGAATTGCTCTTTTTCCAAAAATTTATGACTACGCCCTTTTTTAAGTTTAATTCCAATGGTCAAGTGTCTCGCCAGATTTTTATATCATTTAGGTCATCTGACAAAGCTGCTGTGTCCTCTGGACCACGGATATAACGGTAAACAAATGTATCGTCGGCAAATAAACGTATCTTACTAGTAACTAGGAGTCAATGTCGTTAACGTAAAGTAGGAATAAAAGAGGTCCGAAAACACCTCTATGTTTTGAGGCGGTTAAGCCCATCTCGGCGCCTTTTTTTTCTTACTGGTCGTCCGGTTGGAATGAATTCCTTTCTCAAATAAAATTGCGTGACGTCGATTATAGATATCACGTATGGAGACTTGGTGACAAGGCCTAAAGTTACATTTTTTGCGTCTTTCTCCACCGACCAGATTAAGAAGGGTGTCTGGGTGAGGCACATAGGAGGAAGCTCAGAATGCCTGCGTTAGTGTGTACTCACCTCCCACTCTCCTGTTTACCCCCACCCGCCCCTCGTCCCTTGGAAGGCTTCACCCTTCCCGCCCCCAGAAGGGTTAAAGCGGGGTGGGGGAGGGGGTGAAAACAGGCGGGGAAGGTTTGCATTGTTACTGGGGCTGCTTATCGTGGTCGACATCCCTCGATACATTTAAACCTAAATATACACGCGAGAATGTTTTTGCAATTTTGAGACCAATGCAGGAAGCACTGGCGGCGCGTTATCGTTATCTCACCGCTGAAAATCGAACCGTAAGGATAACATATTAAAGTACTTCGTGTCGCGTACTGTCGCTTTTCACTCGCGTTTCGCCTTGCACGACAACATCCGACTCAAAGAGAAAATAGATTTAATTACCATGAAAATATTTTTTTCTTATATTTCATTATTTTAATGAATCCTTCGATATTTTCTTTTATCCATTCAGCCGACAATATGTTCATGTGCGTAATTACATGTATGCTCCCAATAATGCTTATCCAAGTTCTACAGAAAACACGAGAGCACATTCCGAGATATGTAGTTGCAAGGACGTCATCCTCATACTAAGGTCATGGATTCTGATTTTGGACCGTCGAAATATTCGGTCATTTATGGTAATTAACCCGAATGCTGGCTTTAATGGCGGAGTGTAGAGCTCACCACGTAGCAAACCCCATACAAATCCGCACGTTAACATGCTAATTCAATTAAAAATCAATTAACACTGGAGCTTATTTATTTCCTCGTCCTAATATTTGGTTTCCCTAGGGAGTTTTAGTGACCGCCGAATCGCAACCCTTGGGTTCCTAGATAGGCTCGCCGGTGAGCACTACCAGGATATGAACCCGAGACCCGCAAGTCGCCCCTTTACTATATACCGTGCTGCCAAACTCCTTTCGAAAGATGAATTCGCCGTTGGAAAAATTCATAAAATTACCTCTCTGAAATTTGAACATTATTTCATCTGTGTAATTTGGCAATCGCCATTTCTCTTCCCTTGGCGAGCGAAATGAATGACAACTACAGAAAGCGTGAATATTGGCGCCTTGGTAAACAATTTCAATCCTTTCTCTTACCGATCGTTTCAAGATAGTGAAAGGAGGAGGAATCGATCGGTGTCATTGCCAACGACATAAAATGTGTGCAGAGTGCTCCTTGCAGAAACCCGAGCTCCTCCCGTGTGACGCATTCCGGCTTCGATCGACTCCTCAGCACGGCCCGTGACACGCTTCGTCGGGCCCTGTTAAGGGTCTCTGACATAAACACACCGCCAATCCCTTCCCCCAAAACTGACCGTCGTTGATTCAGGGTGGGTGCTAGCTTCGTTACCATCTGCCGATCATAGAATGTTCACCCTCACCCCTGCAGTTACCTAAATCCTCACGTTAAGCCTAATACCTGTTGCTCACGGTAAAATATTCCATCCACTGTTTTGTTAAAGTCTTGTTGAGATGATCATTCTCTGAATCTTTCCATCCACGACAGTAGACTTATTGAGAAATCAAGCGCCATTTAGTGTTCGTGGACCGGTGCTATTTCCATCAAATTTTTAACGAGTAAAGTGTAATCCTTTGCAATCATTTCGTCTCCCGGTAAATTAAATTAGATGAGAAACAGTTAAAATGGATGGCGGAGCGTCCATGAACTACTGAGGCGTACATTTTACTGTTGAAAGAAATTCAGAGGCATGAATTACCATAATTTTATAACTCTTAAATACAATTATGGGAAGGCGATACGGAGAACGATTTTAAAAGAAAGAATTCGGTGAAATAAAAACACCTTGTATTGTACTGCGTTAGTTGAAAACATACAATTCACGGAGGAAAATGAACGGAAAAGTTTCACGAGGAAGGTCTCGGGACAAATAGGTACGTAAGCGATGTGAGGAAGGATTTCTGATGGAAGACCTAACGAGGCCTATATGGGAGTTGGAATGACGAAAATGTTAAGTGGAGGACCTCTTTCAACCTATCTTTCTGTATAGAAATGTTGATAATATTGCTAAAAAATTATGACCACGATAAGTGTTGAAGACGTGAGGATGACATTCCAAAGCGACAGTGCTGAAAAAAAGTGCCTAGAGTTATCAAGTTCGTTTAGTTCTACATCTACATAATACCCCGGAAGCCGCCGCAAAGGGTGTGTGGCGGGGGGTGATAGTTCACCACCCGTAAAAAGGAACAAAACCTATAACCACAGTGGTGCATACATTCATGTAAAAATCCTTCCATTTTACACGCAAGCAAGTACATATCTGTACTATCATCTAACAAATAATGGCACCTTAGGATGCAGTAAGAAATTTATCCAATTACGTGCAAGCTAGAATTTTAAAAGTAGGAAGGCGAAATTTCACTACCACATGGACAGGTTGAATGCCAAATGGATATTTGACTGGAATTCACGGAACATGGAAAATTTGAACCGTGAGTGATTGAACAAATTTCAACGGATACTCTTTTATAATTGAAAATAATACCTTTGAAGAAAGAAGACCTTTGAAGAATTTTCCCAAATAAACGGGCCTAAAATTCCGCGACACTTGAGGACGCGGCGAACGTCCTGAGGGTGGGAAGGGGGGGGGGACCCTTTAACTTTCAGCCACCGCACGTTAACACGTGTACACTCTTGAGGAGGCATCCAGGGGGGGCTGGAGGGGACGAACACCCTTAATTCGAGAGGAAAAGGGGCTCTTGTGTGCGAGGGGAGGTACACGAGGATGTCCAAGCACATCCCCCGAAGCCCCGCAAAAGGGTTTGGGGGCGCCGGAATGCAAATGGCTGGAGATTTTGCCCCTCTGGGGTGAGGGCGTCGTTGGGGTGAACGGGGTTGAGGGTCGAGGGGTGGAAGGGCGGAACGGGGTGAGGGAAGGGATTACCCGGAAAGAGAGAAAGGAGAAAATGATCGAATTTTACTTTTCATTATAGATAGTCCAGCAATTTGGCGGAGGTTTTCGAGTGAGCCCTGCATAAAATAAGATATATTTCGGATTCTAGAAAGTGTCCACGGGATAGACTGACCGTATTGTTCGTTATCTGCGATGAGGTGGTCTCTCCTTAGTTGCAAAGTACAGTCGCAAAAAGGAGCGACGATTTTAGGGCATCAACGGCCTATGATACATTTTGTCTGACATTTATAATATAATAAAATGTAGGCATTGAAAACAACAATGTAGGATACACTCAAAGAAAATGCTCAAAAAACGTTTTCTATAATCTGGTGATAATCTTTGGTGATGAAATCGTAATGTCAGGAAATGTACAGAAAAATATATTAGATTGATTGACAAATAAATTTGATTTAACTGCCTCAAATTATTAATTTCTACTTGTGGTGAGATGAGAAAATTTACCGAAATTAATTAGTATTTTAATGCAGGCATAATATTTGTCTAGCGTGGCGGTCTACCCGAAATAAAAAATCTGGTCCATTTGTCTTTTTCCTACCTTTTCGCTTAGGGCCACCTTCCTTACGTATATTCATTATTTATGGTGCTATTAGAGTGCGCCGATACGCATATCTTCACTTTCTCGCAACTGTGCCATCACGCATAAATTATAACATTTGCAGAGTTTGAACCGACTAGCAGAAATATTGGCGACAATGTTGGCAACTACTTTACGACTGTGCCGTAAGAAGTTGCAACGAAACCACGTCGGGATATTCTCGAAATCTAATAATTTTAGTATAGATTAAACTCAAGAAGCGGATATTTTATCGAATAATCTAACTAACGATATTATAGGTGTTATAGTTGTTATTTCTTTAGGCCCTTAAGTTTGATGTTGCTCGATATACCCATAATGGTCGAAATAACTCGAAGTGCCCGAAACCCATCGCCGTCTCAACGCATAGAAACCTCGACATTCATATGACGTCAGGCGACCGAGAGTGGAAAATGGGCATAGCGCGTCCTCTGCTCACGAGTGAGCGCGATCTTTTCGTCGCGGCGATGGATCCGCTCTCTCCCGGGCGATATTCTCCGGGAATCGCCCCCTTCCCCACCAACCGGGAGGGAAAGGCAATTGGGAGGGGGCAAGGGGGCGGGGGTCAAAGGACGAGGCGCCCTGCCGTGACCCCTGTCGCCTACGTGGCGAATGAAGCCGTGACTGCCGGGGAAGGTCGGTAAAACCCGACCCAAGAGGAGAACAAGCGGCTCGCCCCCCGTCCCCCCTCCCCGAGCTCAAGACTGCACTAAACCAATTAAGGAGGAGGGAAAGGGGATTTCCTGAGGACACGCCCACACCCTCCCCTCCTCCCCCGCACTTCCCCTCTCCGCCCACCCAGAGCAAGCACTTTACTAAGCCATTTCCACGCTTTGCCTCCACCGTTTTACCTGTCTCAAGTGAAAACAACAGATAAATCAACTTTAACGTAATCTGAATATTAAATGCCAACGGTAAGGTTTGCATCACCACTTAACTTATAAATAAGGAATCAATTTTGGGTGAAAAACGTTGTAAAATCAAAGAGCGCCATTTCGTTGGAATGCAAAAAACGTTGCGTTTGGGGAGGCGGAAATTGCATTCTGTGGTTGCTCTTTGACTCTTTCATAAGTTGTAAACTATGTTTCTTCAAGCGTATCTAAACAGCACGTAACGATTTTAAAAGATACTGCCAACGCCTGACCACACTGTAAAGTAATTAAAATCGCTCGATTGTGGATACACGAGAACTTCGATAGTAAAATATGCGTCACTTCAATTCAGTAGCGTTTTCTCCAAAATGGTAAGCTAAATTTAGACTGAATATCTGTGTGCGAAGTTGTTTCATCGCTTATTTCAACATTCGCTGCAATTTAATGCCGATAAACACTAATATATGTAGAATTACATTAACTGACATAAATACACACTAAAAGATGTCGTTACGATATGTGTCCAGTGAATATTTATAAGATGTTACGTTGACATTTTTGCGAGATGTTTTTTATTGACTATTTTAGACGGGGCTCAATGGCTAAGGCTCTTTTAGAGAGTCATAAGTTCATAGTAGACCTAACACATAGGTGACGCTCGCTGGTGGAGGAATATGCATCATTTGCCGTTGAGAGGACTAACTCGAGTAACTTTTACCGTCTTTGGATGGGCGCGCATTTCTTTGGGGCATTTGGGAAGCGGCAGATTCCCGAATGAAATGCCTTAAGAGGGCGCTAGCGAATCATAAGAATTCCGGTTCCTCTCACCTGAGAAGCCATCTGCGTTGTCGTTCCCGCCGCGGTCTCCGTAAAGAGGGGCGAAGTGGACATCCTCCGAGGGGGCGCCATCTACGCAAGAAGAAGCGACTGCTCGCGGTGCTAAATTATGGAGACGAGCGAAAAGTTAAGGCGGACTGACCTTCGGACGGAGAGAGCGAATGAGGCTGCCTGCCCAAGGCGCGGAAATGTCCATCACCGCTCTTTGACAGAGTTGGGTGGGTGGGGGAGGTGCAAGAAGGCAAACTACGGGGGATATAAAAACCAAACATCGTTCCGGTCCAGCTCTGTGGCATACACTTCGGATGAGGGAGAGATTTTCGCAACTTCAAAAATTTCGCGAAAAATTTGATCGAAAATTTTTAGGACATGTTCCTAGAGATCATGTCACCTGTATCCATCCGGGACGGATGTTTGACGGGGGGATAAATTCCCATAATAACTATTTCTTCGCATAAGATTCGGAATAGCAAGACGTGAATAAACACATGCATCAATCAGTGGAGCATCAACGCATATATCTCTGGACACTTCCAATTGGCTTGTGGTTTTCTGCCAACAAAAACCTAATATTTAATCTCGCGGGATTTTCTGTTGCAGCGCACATTTTAAAAGTTCGCAGTGGGCGAAGTAAAGAAACCACCGGCCGCTCATACTACCACAGAGGCATGGGTACGGACCGAGTATAGGGACGTTTAGACAACAAGATGGTGGCTCTGGCCCTACCCACCACCACGCTAGGTCGAAACGTAAGTTAATCTGTAGACAGGTCTCGTAATTGGTAGTGGGAGAACAATCGCGGAAAAAATATTGATGCAATGCTCGTGGGTCACTTCTGAAGCCTTGAAGGAGGCTTAATGGGGAGAGAGGCTGTTTGATATGTCCAACGTGTTTAAGATTAGAATCAATCAATTGTTCTACTGTTTTACATGTCTCGATTTGTGCATTTCTTAATACATATGTCTACTATACATCTACATAATACCCCACAATGGCGTGTGGCGGGGGGGTGTTAGTCCCCACCCGTAAAAGAGAATACAGCCTCATGCAAAATTTACATTTTTATTCTAACCTGCACACATAGTGGCGTATACATCTACATAAATACCCTGCGAGCCAACAAAGAAGGTGTTTGGCAGGGGGTGTAGCACCAGGAGGAAAGGGTAAGGAATGAGGGGGTTGGGTTTTTTCAATAGGTGGGGGGAACCTGTAAGAAAAAAATGTCTATATCTATGTATATGTATATGTGTGTGTGTATATATATATATATATATATATATATATATATATATATATATATATATATTCTTTTTATTAGGTAATCTACCGGTTAAGGTAGGTTTTTGGATGGACACAACTATCAAATAAACATTTTGTGACTCCCCACCTAGCAAACTAATCTATATCAGGTCCCTCTTCATCTCTGCATACTTCCTTCCTCCCTTCATCCCATCCAACATCCTTATCCTGTTCCTACCCTTTCCTCGCTTGCCCATATATATATTATTTTTTTCGATATAATAACCACGCGCATATATATTCATGCAAAAACCTTATTAACATACACGAAGGTAAAAATATATATACAGTCAACTAACAAACACATGCACCTTATAATATAGTAAAAATTTATCCAAAGCGTGCAAGCTAGAATTTGTCAAGTAAGAAGCGAAATTCCACTACCACATGGACATGCAATATACAATAGCCTCCCCCCCCCCCCCCCAAAAACCCAAATAGGGAATGTAACCTAACGCTGCAGGTAGTGGGAGGATCCCTCCCACAGAGAGGGACGAGGGATGGAAGGGGAAAGTTAAAAACAAACAAAGGAGAACAAGGAATACTGTAAAGAGCAATGCATTATTTTATGGCATTCTAATGCATTCATCCGGGAAGGGTTTTGACAATAAAACTTACGGGGTTAGTGAAGTAGTGCATGCGTTGGAATAGAACTAATTATTACCTAGACGCTGAGGGTGGCAAGTGGAATTTTTCGATCTATAACCCTACAGTTGAGATCCCGTATTGTCCGTGGGAAGAAGGAGTCCTTGAGTCTCCTGGTTCAGGCACCCATTTCCCGAATTTTCTTTTCATGATCCAAGAGACAAATGTATGTTGGAGTGCGAATAATTTGGGAGACATCGGTGCTGAAACATGCGGATCTGAATTTATTCATTAAGTTGAACCTAACCCTTAAATCGTCTTTCCTCTCATGATTCCCATCCCAACTCCAGAAGCATCTCGGTGACGCTTTTAGTTATATCATGTGTGTGAAATCAGGTGGTGTTTTGAAATCAAAACTTTTACGATGAGAAACATCCAAATCTAATTATTTCACTGCGATTTTAAGTTATGTGTATGGGTGGGTTTGACGAAAAATACTACCAATTAAAATTTTCGGAGCCAAAAAGGAATTTGGTAGTGTTGACACAAAACTTAATGACAGCATTCCACGGTTGATTTTTATGCTTCTATTGTGCATCTATCTACACGGTACTCGGCAAAGGTGTGTGGTGGGGGATGTCAGAACGCCCGCCTTTTATGTTATAAAGTGTCATACATTCTAGGCAATATCTTAAATGCTAGTGTAGAATTCTAGTTAGTGTTAGAGAGAATTCCAATGTTTCATTTAATTTAATCATGCGTAACTTACTTCAGAGACACCTGAAACCCTTTCTTCCTAATTCGCGTCACGTAACGCCTCAGCGTTACCAATGAGACACTAAATTCTCGGCACCACTCAATCCTAATATGTAATTACTGGTCCAGTGAACAATGGGTTTTTGGCCCGTGAGTGCATTGCCTCCTCCGGGCGCGTCATTTCGAACAGCGACGAAGAATCGGATCGCCCTTCATATTTCTTCCAAGAGAGAGGGAGGCCGGCGGGTCACCCCTCCCTCCAGCTGAGATATCGGCCGTCCCCTCTCCCCCCCCACTCCCTCTCCCCCTCCCCTCTCTCCTCCCACCCATCATGATATCACTGCCGTTCGTCATTTAAGATGGACACCGCTCGGAGCCGATCGGGTCAAGAGGTCAGGAATCGAGCCTCTTCATAAATGGTCCCTTCAGTTCTCTGGAGACATACGTAGAGGGGAGTAGAGTGAGGTTCGAAGACGTTTGGGGGACCCAAGGCCCTTTCCTTACACGCCCCTCCCTCCAACCCTTCCGTAACCTCCACTCTCTCCTCACCGACTCTCTCTCTCTCTCTCGCGAGAGATTCGTGTGGAGACGACATTGGTCTCACTGACCAACACCGCGGGCCGTGCCACGCCGTTTTCCTGCTTAGGATTAGTTCTTGTATCGGTTATGGTGGCGCAGTCACGAGGAACCAACGCATTGAATCAGGAAGGAGTTTCAGAGAATGAATTACCTTCATTGGAGGATGATGGCCAATGGTCTCTTGCGCGTCCATACTCTCTACGATTTTGACGTTTGAACCTCCGGCGTAGCCGTTCTCTAAACGAGTCACGTGATTGTTGCGAGACAAGAAAAGGCGTGGTATTCAACATTTCCGGGCGACAGCATACCGTTAAACGACGATTAGTGCGATGACCGTTGATTAGAATTAAATTGTTTTTTAAATCAACGGTCATACACGTGTAAAGTTATCTACAATGACTTTCTACGAGTTCTTATCGTAAAAATTCATAAGCCCCATCTAAAAACATGTTCACTTGTTCTCGTTCGTTAACTAAACCTTAAAACCGTAAGTACTTCTTGATTGGTATGCATGAGAATGCATGGTATGTATGTGAAAACGTAAGGATTATATGTTCATTGAAATGCCGCTTTTACTGCCACTTACGCATTTCTTATATCCGACATAAAATCTGTTCCCGTCGCTGAGCACTTTCACGATTTCAATGCTTCATAACTCGAAAAAAAGGAAGAAATTTGAGAGTAAGGCAGTTTGTGTTGGAGAGTTAAGTTCGATAAATCTGTCTAACTTGCCGGCAAATCAAATACTTCGAGATATTGGTCGACTCTTTCGCCTGCGGACACACAGTTAAATTGCGCACATTTATGCGAAACTTTTCTTCGGCAACTTGGGTACCGCAAAAAGAGTCGCACGCATGCGCAGAAAGAGATAGATAGAGAGATTTGACAGAATTTGATACAGGCGTTGGAATCGCTTTGTTTAAGTTTTTTGGTTGACAGCTCCTCGATCAAAAGCCAAAAAATGTAAATTTTTTAATCTCAATTTTGTCGCGTTCAAAAGTCGCTAAATGTTGCTAATTGGAACGTAGTTGTCTAATGACTATATGTCTTGAAAACATGTTCGGTGGAGTGGTGCAATGATACGTAATTGGGTGTATGAGGGGGATTTAAGCGATTGCATCATCGCTGGAAATAGACCGCAATGGTCAGAGTGAATTCGATCAATCGAAAATCTTGATCGTGCCCCTTTTTATCTTCCCCCTCATCTGAAACGTCAACGCCACCTCGCGGTGACTCACATAGTGGGAAATCACCGCCACAGGGTGTCTTGCAAATTAGAAGTACCAGTGAGGTGAGGGTGCTACCAAAGGTAAGTACCCTCAAAAGTACCCTTACTGCAGATATTGTAGGAACCAAATTTGACGCTTCGCTCCAAAAACGCACGAAATCCTGTTTTATAAGGAATGGTCATGAAGTCACTGGTATACTTGTTCTATATACCTGTATTGCACTGAAACACATAATAGTCATCTCCACAAAGGATATGGTAAAAGAAAGAACCATGCATTCCAATCTACGAGTATATAATGCACTATAAATATGATCGACTACAATAATTTTTGGGTATTTTAGGCTTGGTACTTTTTCGATGAATCCCATCAGAAATATTTTCCATTAAAACGATCCTTAAAATCCTAATGCAGCCCTGCATCCAAGAATACACATTATGTTACTATTTATATATGATATACATTACATCCAGAATTGAATGGAATCCTAAAAGTATTTTAGCATTTTGTTACCATGTATTCGGTGTATTTATCGACAGAGAAGTGTTCCTGATCACCAGCACTAACTAACCCCACGGTCTCTTTCTTCTCAGGGTGCAAGAGTTTCTTCAAGAGGAGCGTTCGGAGGAACCTGACGTACTCGTGTCGAGGGAATCGTAGCTGCCCCATCGACCAGCACCACCGCAACCAGTGCCAGTACTGTCGTCTCAAGAAGTGCCTCAAGATGGGCATGCGCAGAGACGGTGAGCCCTCAAAAACCGCTGCCCTTTTCCCAACACCGACGCGGGCTAAAGACGTATCACGCACATCTATGCACGAGTGCGTGCGTCTAAGGCATCCATCCTTCCTCTGGCCAGATCCGCTCAACAGCAATCGTGTGCACTATGCCTTTTCTCTGCACTCGAAGAAGTGCCGGTCATTGGAATGGTGTCATTCATTACACGTTGAACTTAACAGATAATGCCATCGCATATCCAATTCTCCATAGCTCTCACTAATTCGAGTCCAGCGATACAGCTTGCTGTGATTGCACACATAATATGCTTCCCTCCTGCTGCTACAGACCTAGGGCCCGACGAGCAGCAGCCAATCGGATGTGCCATGAAAATCTGCGTCTAGAGGTTATAATTAATTGCGGTTAAAGTCAACCAAAGCACGCTACCTATCTGGCAAAGCTACCATTCTGTGTACCAAAAAAAATTAAAATTAGAGAACAGTAGCTCGTGATTCGCTCCCGGAATATTCACTTCTGTGTGGATATAAGGTTTTTAAGAGTCGACGAAAACCCAATTCTTGAAAACATGATGCTTGCGCGTGTTTATGGAAGTAGGAGGAGAAAAACGTGAACAAAAAGAAATGAATGGTACACAAAGGCTAATGTCCACCAGAGCGCGCTAATGCTCGTTCTTTTGTTTGATCGTTGGTTCTATTTTTCCTGCCGTGAGCAGCGCGCATTGGGCTCCCACGGCGTAATTGTCGGCTGCACATCTACGAAGTGTGCGCCTCTTGTGAAATCCTCGCATTCTCTGCACGCGAGCGGGCGCCCAGCGGTGTCACCACAATGGAAGACGATCTCCTCGGCACCATCTCACGAACCAGCGACTCTAGCCTCTCATTTCGTTCGGGAAACGAGATAAGAGGTCATTTTAGTTGCTCCTTCTGAAAGGGAGGGACCAGAATTGTTTGTTACAACGAGAGGTAATCGTGATGATCGCACCTCCTACGTAACATTTCAACGACGCCGAAAAAAGCAGGTGCATCATCACCATGCAAGTGTCTCAAGTGGAAGTAAGACTCTTTTCATTGGCGTAGGAGTTCGCAGCGACGTTTTAACAGTGTAATAAATCTGCATGTCGCCAATATAAAATTTTCTGATGATGAAAATGTGTCCGCTGAAGACGTGATGAAATTGAAAATAACACTTAAAAACTTGGTACAACATTTGTAAATATGGCCCAATCCATTTTATCCACACAAGAGTATATAGTTTAGAAAGTATTGTAGTTGGATCGTAAAAAAAACAGTTGTTACCACGAAAAGAGAATGGCATGCACGATTTTGAATTGCTAATTTCATTAGTTCTTATCTTGGATTTTGAAAACTCAATTTTCTTCTCCTTTAGGGATTAAAACTCGCGTAGAATTTTAATTCCAGGTCATATTCACATGCACGCATATTTTTACTTACGGAAGTAAGGAGGAAATTATAGAGAATTTCCTCTCATAACCTTAATCAAGGTTTTTTTCCGAATTTTATGAATAAGAAAAACTTGGCAGTATTCTGTACTTCTAATTAATCCCTTTTGTGGATGGTAAAATTAGGTTGTGCGCACTAACTAACTAATGTTTATTAGAAGTGTGGAATGTTACCAAATTTCCTTTGTCTTGCATTAAATTGTACATTCCACAAAGTCGCCTAGGGTAAAACCTAAATATTCTTTTTCTTTCTATGTGCCATACTTCTCCTGGTCAAAACAAAACGCTCTGCAACCTTAATCTGTTTCTGACGACAGTGCCTTCGTGCTATACACGCTTCTTGTCGTTGGTTGCGAGTCCTTGGTACAATTTTAAGAGGAAAGCGAAGCTGGCCCTAAATTCATCAACTTCAGTTTTTTTATTTCCTGCGATCCTCAAACGATTCTAATTGCGCCCGATCTCGGTAACATTGGCCGCGGGTTTGAATCCCGCCTGGTTGTTTTTTTTTCCAATTCTTTCAATTTCCAATGCTTATGTATTTTAGCTATCGTCAAACTTTGTTTGAAACTCGATTTTTATTATTGATTACATTAACCTTTTTTTCGATTATTTATGAAATTTTAAAAAAATCTAAAATATTCAACTCGACCCAACCTCCGTGATATTCATCGATGCCAGTTTTGAAAAAAATCATCCGTTTCTCAACGGACGGTCGTAGGTGAACATTTTCGTGTTCCCATAGTTTCCCTTCATTTCCATATCGGCGAAGTTGGCGACTCTTACGTACTATCTGACATTCTTTCTCCGGGCCGCCGGCTCTCGCTCCGGGCCGCCGCACGGGGGCGGGGGGGCGTGAGCTAATCCCACCCCGGACATCAACCTGACCGTAAAAATGACCTACGCTTGGCTCTCTCCTTGTGGCCCGCCCGCTCCGGCGGCGTGGGTGGCGGCGGCTGCGAGGGGCGTAAGCCGCCCCCCGCCGCCGAGAGAGGGAGGGACCGCCGCCAGGAAACCCCTCCGCTCCCGTCCGCCATTATTGAACAACAAAGCCCCACATTTTTCACGGTCCCTTTCTCTAAGGAGTCTACAAACCCCACGATGTTTTCCGCAAACTGTACACAAAGGGATGCCCGGCAGCCCAATCTACGTTTAACCAGGTAATCCATTTAAAGGGCCTGAGGCAGGGGGTGTTATTTTTAACTGTCCTTAATAATATTTGTAGTTATTGGCATTCGGTATTATTACATGCTGAGGACAGGTAAATTTTCGCGAATGATACTTCATATCGTTGTGTTCGTGAATTGCGTGAGTGATGGAAGTCCTCTTGTGGATCCTTACAATAGTCTCTTTCCCTTAAACTCTATGACATTACCAAGCCTACCAATGCAAATCCTGGGCAAAAATTATTCCCTCGTGTGTGGTCGCTAAACTCGTACGTGCTTTTCTAATAGTTCCGGAGAATAAACATTAGCCGGCGTAGGGGATGGAAGACATAAGGGTGTAAGAAAATCCACAAAGTGACTCGTTTAAGACGAGTAAAGTAAGTACTAAGTGAGGATATGCATTACAGTGGTTCCCTCTGTCCATGTTGTCGTCACGTTGAGAGGGTGACAGTGCGGTTTCCTTTTAATCTGCGACATTCCATCTCTCTGACAATTCCTTCGCCTGACCTCTCGACCCGACGTGAGACTTATATTGTTTTTCCGATGCTGCCGTCGCTGCAATCTACCAGAAGGTTATTTTAATCGCTGTACTTAGTCGGTGTCTTCCGGTCAAAAGTCATATCACTTCTGCCCTGGAGAGACCGTCCGGCAACGCCGGCGAAATTGTTGCCCCAGCAACATGGGCCGACGCGGAGGAAATCCCGGAAGACAATAACCACGCACCGTGGAGGCCATCAAAAGAAATTCATGCACCAAATAATCGCACCGCTTGAATTTTTATCGGGGTTGTCCAAAGGGATCAATCGGGATTCGAAATCGGGACCCCCATTTCAGCAGTCGAAACCTCTACCTACTACTAGGCTACTACGACCCACATTCCCTCGATGTACCAGTAAAAATAGAATTACTGACAATCGATTACATTTTGGGAGCCTTCGGGTTCCCATTGTGGACATTCAATCCAAGAACATTTGATGTCATTCAATTCGTATTGCATGGCAGTAATTGTTTCCTTTGTGGCAGTTTCAATGGAGTCGACAGTATTTTTTTCCTGCATTACGTTCGATTTTTTTATTAGGGTTCCGTTTAAACATGGATTCCCAGTTATCACTTAGGGTACGGCGTTGGGCCTAAGTAATTATCCATGGCATCTCTCTCTATCTCACAAAATCATTATTATCTTTTTCTAATACGCGTTTGACCAAATATTGGCCCTGTAAGTGGCACAGGACACATTTAGACAAACATCATTTTAAGTTGTTGATGCAAATATCGATTACCTTTTCCGATCATCCGCTTTGCCATCCTAAAGGCCTGTCTTCTTGCCTCCACCCCACCTGCCCGACATTTTCCTTTAACCTCGGCATTTACCATTACACCTCATTGCCTCCAAGTATTCCATTAACTTAATTTTCCTGACGTCAGCCGATATCAATCACCCGACAATTTCTCATAAATCCTTATCATCCCCCAACTTCGTCAGTATTCTCTCCATTATATGTTCTCAATATTTCTCTCTATATATTTATTGCTGCAAATTCTAAGCTATCTCCTATTCTCGTGCATGTTATCAGTACAACCTAGATAAATCGAGCTAGTTCTAATAGCAATAACATGGTTGAGCCGCATCGTCCAACTTCTTCATCCTGGCTTCTAAAGTCCTCGTGGCTTTTCGTCATTCCCTTTTGGATATACGACTCTATTGGTGTAAGTTTCCATGAATACCCTTGAGGCGGTTTGCGGGTATTATGTAGTTGTATTCTTTGGATTAACCCTTCTTCGTGTTATGTTGAATTGTCGATCACCAGATATATCACATGGACCAGCATTGGGCTACCTCTCGTTACGATAATATCATGATCACTCTTATGCCCAGATCCGCAATCCTTCACCACACCGTCCCCCCCCCGCCTTCCCATTCCCCCTTCCCCACTCATGACTAGTCCCGCGCCTCGCGGGCGCACGTATCACGGAGTTGACCTCTTGGCCTTTCGAATGCGAGGAACGTCACTCGCATTCCTCCAATCAACCGGGGCACGTAGCACGCGCGCATCGCCGAGGGATGTACTACTCCCCGCGGCGACGGAATGCGTGCGTGGAGGCCATGGCTTCGGCGTGCGGCCCACAGGCATTCGCGGCCGGTCCAGAGGGGAGCGAGCGAACTACCGCGCCTGCGGGCGAGACCTTTACGACGGGTGGTCGAAACTTCGAAATTACGAAGTGACACCAAACCAACGCAAGTGTTACCATTAACGAGCTTACGATGAACTGCTTCTAAAGTGGGTACCCACGAGTTTGCTTCACGCTGAAATTACTTGCCAAGCATGTGTTGGAGAATACTTCATGATACGCCTTTTAAGAATTATGATAGAAAAATATATAAATATTTCTTTGAACTTAGAAACACCAAGAAAGGACACTCACATATGTAGTTTTGATGTTTGGACGGTACGGCCGTCATAATCATCCGATTCTGATGATGACGGCCGTGTCATCGAAACGTCAAAACTAAAAATGTGAGTGTACTTTCTTTGTGTTTCTATGTTTTAAAAATCTATGTCAGTGTTTTCATATATATTTTGCGTCGAGCGTTCTATTTCGAATGTGTGTGTGTATATATATATATATATATATTCACTTTCTTGGAAAAGCCACGAACGTGCACTATAAAATTCACTAAATAGTCATAGCAAACACAGAAACTAAAACATATAAAAGAGGGACTCCCTAGTTCTCGAATTTTCGGTGGTGCAACCACCTTTCTCAAGAGGAATTAGGAACAGAGTTCTGTTCCTAATTCCTCTTTCCCAGAGTTCTGTTCCTAATTCCTCTTGAGAAAGGTGGTTGCACCAACGAAAATTCGAGAACTAGTGAGTCCCTCTTTAATATGTTTTAGTTTCTGTGTTTGCTATGACTATTTAGTGAATTTTATATATATATATATATATATATATATATATATATATATATATATATATATATATATATATATATAACACAGTAATCAACCCGAAGGTCAGTTTAGTAAGTGATGGTAGAATAAAATATATAATAAAAATAAAAAACCTTCCACTTGCTGGGCGGAATATTATACGAGTATATATATATATATATATCCCTCCCATGGACTACAACCTTGTCGTGGTGGAAGGGCTTGTGTGTTCCGATGACCCCTAGAGCTGTGCTGGCGGGAGTAATAATAATTACTCCTGGAAGGGTCACCCATGCCAGATAGGTCGAAGGTTAGGAGCCAGACGAAAGGTAGTCCACGCAGCGTCTGTTCCTCAGTGAGGCGGCTGCAATGGCGTCTGACCCCAGTGGGGCGGCCATTAAGTGATGGTGTCACGTTAAAAACACTATTGAGGAAGGCAACGGGAAACCACCTCAATTATGATTCCCAAGAATATTATGATGGGCACTATAGATAATATGAGTCCTGGCAACTACGGGACACGGCCCAAGAGGCCGTGTGTCGTGCCCGGCAGCGGGAGAGGCAAGGCTTCCGCGGTCGTCATCCCACGAAACCCTTGCGGGGAAGGAATAACTTCAGCAGGACAGAAGACTCAGAAGAAGGCGAAAGTAGTTAGAATAGGAACCTGGAACGTCAGGACAATGTTGAGGAGAGGCAAATTAGAAAATATTAAGCGAGAGATGGAAAGAGGTAACATAGATGTTTTAGGCCTCTGCGAGGTGAGATGGAAGGATAGCGGGGATTACTGGAGTGACAATTATAGAGTAATATTCAGCGGCGGGGATGAGAGCCAACGAGGGGTTGCCGTAATTTTAAATAAAGGGGTAGGAAGAAGCGTAGTCAACATAGAGCAAGCGACAGATAGAATTTTACTCGTAGAGATTAAAGCAGAGCCGACGAACTTGGTCATTATTCAGGTATACATGCCACCGAGCAACCACAAGGAGGAAGAAGTCGATAGGATGTATGATGAGTTAGAGGATATCATCGCGAGTGTTCCTGCAGGGAAACATTTGATAGTGATGGGGGATTGGAATGCGACGGTAGGCGAAGGAAGAGATGGTGGTGAGGTGGGGGACTATGGGTTAGGCACGAGGAATGAACGCGGGGAGAAAGCAATTGAATTCTGCAGGAGACAGGGGTTAGTCATCACTAACACATGGTTTAGACACCACAAAAGGCGTAGGTATACATGGAAAATGCCAGGTGACTCAGAAAGGTATCAGTTAGATTATATTATGGTTAGGCACAGGTTTAGGAACAGTGTGATAAATTCGCACAGTTTCCCAGGAGCGGATGCGGACTCTGACCACAATTTAGTTGTTATGAAATGTAATGTTCGTTTCAAGAAGATAAGGCAAGGGCGGCGGGTTAAAAAATGGAATTTAGAAGCAGTAAATGAATTAACGAGGAAGGAGTATCAGGAGGCTGTAGAGAAAATGATGGATGACGGTAAAGAACTGAGTGCTATCGAAGAAAAATGGGAATGTATCAAGAAAGGGATATTGGAAGCCGCTAAAGACACTATAGGAACCGTTAACGGGAAAAGGATAAGGAAACCATGGGTAACGGATGAGATGATTGCGAAGATGGATGAGAGAAGAAGATGGAAAAATGTAAACACAGAGTTAGGCAAAATGAAGTACAAAGAGTTAAACAATAAATTGAGAAGGGCCACAAATAAAGCAAAAGAAGAATGGTGGAGAACGCAATGCGAGGATATGGAAAGTTTACAGAAGAAGGGTGAAATTGGTGCTCTATACAGCAAGGTTAAGTTATTATCGGGAAGTAAGAAGGCAAGATCTGTGCTAACAGTTAAAGATAAGTGGGGTAGGGTAATAGTTGAACCAGGAAAAATCCAAGAGAGATGGAAGGAATATATAGAAACACTGTATGGTAAAGAACTTAGGCCGACAAGGTTAGACATAGAAAAGGAACATGACGTAGAAGAAGATAGCTTAGGTCCAGGCATACTCGACGATGAAATAGAAAGGGCATTAAAGGAGATGAAAGCAAATAAGGCTGTGGGGGTGGACAATATTCCTGTAGAAATGTTGAAATGGTTAGGGAAAGGTGGGAAGAAGGCCATATATGGACTGATTCGTAGTATCTATGAGGAAGGAATCTGGCCGGAAGATTTTGTGAGATCGGTGTTAGTTCCTATTCCAAAAAAGGCAAAGGCTTCGTCATGTGAGGATTACAGAACAATAAGTTTGATATCCCACGCAGCTAAAGTTATTCTCAGGATCATCAACAAAAGGATAGAGAGTAAGGCAAATGATTACTTAGGGGATGATCAGTTTGGGTTCAGGAAAGGAAGAGGTACGCGTGATGCCATTGCAGTAATGAGATCACTAGTCGAGAGGAATATAGAATACAATCAGGACGTTTTTGCCTGTTTTGTAGATTTCGAAAAAGCGTTTGATAGAGTGAATTGGGAAAAATTAATGCGTGTATTGCAGAAAATAGGAATGGATTGGAGGGACAGGAGACTGATCCGCAACCTGTACATGTCTCAGACTGCTCAGGTGCGAGTGGGGAACGGAGAGTCTGGATGGGCAGTGTTAGGAAGAGGTGTAAGGCAGGGTTGCCCATTGTCACCGGTACTGTTCAACGTATATGTAGAGGAAATGATTAAAGAGGCATGGGAAGAACTGGAGGTAGGAATGAAAGTCGGAGGGGAACTCGTAAAATCGGTTAGGTTTGCTGATGACCAAGCATTAGTTGCTCAGTCAGCTAAGGGGTTGCAAGCATTGTTGAGTGAATTGGAGGTTCAGTGCGATAAATATGGGATGAGAATCAATATTAATAAAACAAAGGTTATGCGATTTTCCAGAAAGAAAAAGGCTAAGCTAAATATTAAAATAGGCGGGGAAAGAATAGAGCAGGTAGAGCAGTTTACATATCTCGGAAGTGTTTTGGACCAATACGGTCAAAGTGGTAGGGACGTAAGGAGAAGAATTGCGCTAGGCAAGGAGGCTTTCTCAAGGAGGAGGGAGTTGATGACGGGGACGTTGAGTAGGGATGTTAAGACAAAGACTCGCAAAAACTCAGATATGGAGCGTAGCTATGTAGGGCGCGGAAACGTGGTCACTGAAGCAGGAGGATAGACGTAGATTGGAGGCTTTTGAAATGTGGGTGTGGAGAAGAATGGAGAAGGTGAAATGGACCGAAAGGAAAACAAATGAGGAAGTACTGGAAATGGTGGGGGAGGAGAGGGGTTTGTTGAGAGAAATCCTATGGAGGCAGGAAAAATGGATGAAAGGCGTATTGAGCGGTAGTGGAATGTTGAAGAGGGTAATAGAGGGGAGAATGTTGGGCAAGCGAGGTAAGGGTAGGAACAGGATAGGGATGTTGGACGGGATGAAGGGAGGAAAGAAGTACACCGAGATGAAGAGGGACCTGATATAGATTAGTTTGCTAGGTGGGGAGTCACAAAATGTTTATTTGATAGTTGTGTCCATCCAAAACCTACCTTAACCGGTAGATTACCTAATAATAATAATAATAATAATATATATATATATATATATATATATATATATAATATTCCGCCCAGCAAGTGGAAGGTCCGGCGTTCAAATCCCGGTTAAGGAAATATTTTTACATTCGTGATCTGCTCAAAAAACCGCCTTCCCCACATGTCCTGTGTTCGCCTTTTATGTGTTTTCCTATCCCCTTTCCTTATACCTATTTCTATGTTTGAATGAATATATATATATATATTGTTAGTTCCTATTCCAAAAAAGGCAAAGGCTTCGTCATGTGAGGATTACAGAACAATAAGTTTGATATCCCACGCAGCTAAAGTTATTCTCAGGATCATCAACAAAAGGATAGAGAGTAAGGCAAATGATTACTTAGGGGATGATCAGTTTGGGTTCAGGAAAGGAAGAGGTACGCGTGATGCCATTGCAGTAATGAGATCACTAGTCGAGAGGAATGTAGAATACAATCAGGACGTTTTTGCCTGTTTTGTAGATTTCGAAAAAGCGTTTGATAGAGTGAATTGGGAAAAATTAATGCGTGTATTGCAGAAAATAGGAATGGATTGGAGGGACAGGAGACTGATCCGCAACCTGTACATGTCTCAGACTGCTCAGGTGCGAGTGGGGAACGGAGAGTCCGGATGGGCAGTGTTAGGAAGAGGTGTAAGGCAGGGTTGCCCATTGTCACCGGTACTGTTCAACGTATATGTAGAGGAAATGATTAAAGAGGCATGGGAAGAACTGGAGGTAGGAATGAAAGTCGGAGGGGAATTCGTAAAATCGGTTAGGTTTGCTGATGACCAAGCATTAGTTGCTCAGTCAGCCAAGGGGTTGCAAGCATTGTTGAGTGAATTGGAGGTTCAGTGCGATAAATATGGGATGAGAATCAATATTAGTAAAACAAAGGTTATGCGATTTTCCAGAAATAAAAAGGCTAAGCTAAATATTAAAATGGGCGGGGAAAAAATAGAGCAGGTGGAACAGTTTACATATCTCGGAAGTGTTTTGGACCAACACGGTCAAAGTGGTAGGGACGTAAGGAGAAGAATTGCGCTAGGCAAGGAGGCTTTCTCAAGGAGGAGGGAGTTGATGACGGGGACGTTGAGTAGGGATGTTAAGACAAGACTCGTAAAAACTCTGATATGGAGCGTAGCTATGTACGGCGCGGAAACGTGGTCGCTGAAGCAGGAGGATAGACGTAGATTGGAGGCTTTTGAAATGTGGGTGTGGAGAAGAATGGAGAAGGTGAAATGGACAGAAAGGAAAACAAATGAGGAAGTACTAGAGATGGTGGTTGAGGAGAGGGGTTTGTTGAGAGAAATCCTATGGAGGCAGGAAAAATGGATGAAAGGCGTATTGAGCGGTAGTGGAATGTTGAAGAGAGTAATAGAGGCGAGAATGTTGGGCAAGCGAGGTAAGGGCAGGAACAGGATAGGGATGTTGGACGGGATGAAGGGAGGAAGGAAGTACACCGAGATGAAGAGGGACCTGATATAGATTAGTTTGCTAGGTGGGGAGTCACAAAATGTTTATTTGATAGTTGTGTCCATCCAAAAACCTACCTTAACCGGTAGATTACCTAAAAAAAAATATATGTATATATATATATATATATATATATATATATATATATATATATATATATATATATATATATATATATATATATATATATATATATATATATGTATATATATATGTATATATATATATATGTATATATATGTATATATATATGTATATATATGTATATATATATGTATATATATATATATATATGTATATACATACATACATACATACAATATACACAGACGTCTATAACGTCTATATATACGTGCATAAAATTCCAGGAAGAACATAACAGTCAGGATGAAACTCCATTTAAGAATAACCGTTAAATTAGAGTTACGAGATTTCTAAGGGACATATCAGAACGGGACCTGATTTCGTCCGCGAAGTTATATGACCCCTACCGCAGTCGGACCCCTTATCATGATCCCTTATGGCTCGTGGAAAAAATGACATCTTACACGTATCCTTTCTACAGTTAATCTCTCTAATTTTATTAACATTATCTCCCCTCCGTAGTACAATGGGGGCAATAACACATCTTCCACATCACTGCTAAAGAGATGTCCTTCCAATTTATACAAGAGCTTCAATCTGTAATTTAACCTTTGCTCCTTGAGTGATTCCCAGCTTAGATCCTCTAATATTTTGGATACGCTACTAAGTTTATCATAAGAATGTTTTACAAATCTAACTTCTCTACGCTGCACGCGATCTAACTCAGCAAACAATCAAACTTCTACAGGATCCCTGTACTTGAAACATATTCTAAATACCTTGACCTAACCAACGAAAGGTAACCCTTCTCCAGACCTTTTCATCACATCTAACCCGTACTCTTCTAATAAATCCTAATTTTTTCTTGGCTTGTCCACATATTTGCCGTAGTATATGTTTCACCACACGACAAAACGGAAACACGACACGACGGAAAAAGGGAAGTTGTGTGTATTTCCCTGAAGTAGTTTAAAACTTGGCGTCTTTGTGTATTCTAAATCCGACAGGGAACGGTGTAAATTTTTTTCCGTTTAAATTTGAATGGTTGAATTTACCAAACAAGACTAACCCAAAATCGTGTCGCGCGCAATGATGACCCTACTTACATTGTCTGTGATTAAGAGGCCACAATTGATTCTGCAGAGAGTCGGAGCGGTGTTAATGATACCGAGTGTAATTCTCAACGAGTCCCCCGGCGGAAAATTGGGTATGCCAGCAAATCTGGGTCGTAGAGTCCACTCACTTTGTAATGGGAAATTTCAATTGTGCAAGCACAGTTGAAGTTTCGTTATCCTGGTTGATTTTGCGAGCAACGAAATTTCAGGTTAAAACTGACGTGTAGAGAGTTAGCAGAGTTAAAATAGTTTGGTGTGGGTCTAAAGATAATTAATGTGGTGTTGAACGAACCTTAGAAGTTTGGGACCTCTACTGGGACCTCAAAGCCCTACAATTACCGATAATGAATGAACAGATTGTTCCCCGGTCACTTTTAGCAGTGCTGTTATCCTAGAGTTACGTATGTTTCATTCATTCCCAAGATTCACCGTATAAAATTGAAATGACGTCAATTTATTGTAAGCATTCCTTAAATCCGGAGATGGCTTGACTGAAGACGTTCATCCTTGGTTGCCTATGCTGTTCCACAATTATATTTTGATAGATAATTATTTCAGCCTACTTAATTTGCCTTTCATATTGGTCACGGCTTTCTCGTGGAGCTCTCATTTATGTTTTCTTATCGTTACGTTCCAGACGAAAACATATGGGTTTTAATTTGTGATGAATGAAATGGTTATTTTCATTCCGCATACGCCCTTCAGTTGACGTTTTATTCTCTTAATCATAAATATACAAATACTTCGTCTCAAGACTCGTCTGGAGTTCGTACGTTTCGCACTTCGGCCCAGTTACACCAACCTCTCCAAGTATGCCATTTAACGTAATTTTGAAGGATAACTTTTAATTAATAAATTATAAGCAGCTGTTCCATTAGTCATCCTTATTCGTTTTTGGGTATTCTCTTTGTTATTGACAATTTTACGACTGATTCCAATTTATTTTTGTTCGTGAAACATTGGGGTGATCATTAAACGGTCAATGATGAAATAGTGATCGTAGTTCGTGAAACTGTGTCTTAGTTAATTGTTTACGTGGATAATAAAGGCTACTTTTATGAATACAAGAATTTGGATTAGCAATCCGACCGTCGAAGTTCCTGCCCCCGAAACAAATCATTTCATTCACCCTGCGCGTCCGGACCCTCCACGTTGTGGTGGCCCGATGCTGATGCAAGAGCCCGCCAGTCTTCCGACGTGAGCACTTTAAACGAATTGACTCGAATTTTCTTTTTTCTCCCCGCCCTAAATTTTCGAGGGATCGAGCCCAGACCACTGACGCAGTGCGTCAAAGACTCGCGGCGCGACGAAAGAAGCGTAAGTTGGGGCGAGCGTGCTTCGCGGAGCGAGGTGGAGTCGAAGACGAAATTCGTTGTCCCCTCGGCTTAAGAGGCGAGAGGGAGAGGGCGTGTGTGTGAGCGGACAAAACACGATCGGGCCTCGGTGCTTGCGCGGGACGCTATTCATCCCCGCTGCCTTTACATTCGTAAGAGAGAGAAAAAGAAAAAAATTACGATGTCCCCTCTCCCCGTTCCCACTTTAGTAATGGGACATCTTCAGTCCGGACACAGTTAATCTTCCGGGAAAGGGAGGTGAAGTTGCCCGTGCGTCCGGCGGCGGCGTCGTCATCACCCAAGCAGAGACATTCCTTTTCATTTTTCCGTTTCGCTCTTTTAAAAGCATCTCCTCTCTCCCTTCCGCCTCCCTCCTTAACCCCCCCCCAACGCACCCGTCAACGGCAATTGGACCTCTTGTCTCTCTTAATCCATTCTCCCCCTCAGTCCACCCCCCACCCCCTGCATCCACCACACTCCCCTTTCCCCACCATCTCCCTCGCCCGCGTCTTGCAAACCGTGACATTGTCAAGGAAGGAAAAGAAATACAAGGAGGAGCCTGGGAGAAGAATTTAAGCCCACGAAAGTGAAGGCGATCGCTGTTTCACGTCGTCTGGAAACGTCGGAGAATTAATCATTGGCCATCATACAGTCATATTATTCCTGTTAAAGACCCATTTTCGTATCTGTCCTTAAAACACCTGAACAGCTCAATGCCGAGTAAAGTATCAATCGAATACCGCTTTTCTAAAGCATTAAGGGAAGCCTATCCACATTGCATACAATATTGTATAATCACGCTAAAACAATCAATAATTTAAAATCGAAAGCGCATTTCACAGGCTTTGGGAAATTTTTTTATGGCAACCAAAAAAAAGCTCGGACGAAGTCATTTAGATTTCAAAGAATGCATACTTTTTGCTCAATAAATTTGACCAAAAATAGTATTTCATTAAATGCTAAAAGCGACGCACATCTAAGCTAACTAGTCGACACCGCGGTGGGATTCAGGTTTAACTGATGAAAGATTGTAAACTTATAATGTACTCGCTTTGATCGACAATCGATCGATACTGTTGAGTGATTTGACAGCAACGGTAACACTGGTTATGCGCGACAATACCACATTTAGAGCTGATTATTTATTTTTCATAATTAAAGGATTATATCAGTAAGGACTTAAATTTGGTCAGCGCCCTAAAGTCAATCGAGTGTGATCACATAGATGGGCTTACACTTCGCCTAAATCCTCCACCCACATGTGCGCTTCCCATTCATAACACCATGATGGGTTTTTAACGACTGTAGCAACTTTGTCACATTAACTGAATTGTTACCTTCTTACTGGTGTTCAATAGGAGCTTTTAGAGGCAATGTTGATAGCACCAATAGAACATATGCGCATAAAGGAATGATCAATTTTTTTAAATCTTTATGGAATCATTCTAATGAAATCTTTTCGTTCGTGCGAAATGGTAGGCACACTTATTTATGACTACTCGCCAGGTTTAATCATACATTTATGTCCAAATATTTACAAACTCTTTTTCAAGTCATGAAGGGAAAATTAAGGGTAATATAATTCATAGAGTTTCTCTAAATTCACGATTTCTAGAGGTTCGCCGGTTTTTCAAAAATTTTCCCGTTTCTCTTGCAACTTTTCCCTTGTACCCAAACCCGCTTACATCTCCCGGACATCCCCAGTTCTTCGGAAGTTATTTCCCAATATGCCCGACCTCTTCCGGTTAACCGTAATATTTTGGTTTCTTGAACTTTGACGGTTTCCCAAAATTTCTCTGTTTTTTTTTCTACCTCCCCAATTTTCCTAACATCCGCCATCTTCTTTAACGTCTTCAATACGATAATTTTATTTTCAGAGATTCCATTCAATTTCCGGAAATTACCCGTTTTCCCGAACTTTCCCGGTTTCTTCTTGAGTGAGCCTCGCTTACTTCTGGTATACTAACTGGCGAGCACCGGATCCCTCCCTCCCACCCACGTGGCCACCCATCTCCCCCCTTCGGAGTCCTTCCCATGGCCAATCACCACTCCGCCCCTCCCCTTCCTACAGCCCCCCACCCCTCACCCACACACCCCCGCATTCTTCCCCCGGCAGGCCCGACCATTATTCATTCCTACCGCGCCCAGGGACCACACTCCCATCCCATCCCATCTCCTTCCCTTAACCACCTCCCCCAGATACGGGACAACTGGACCACAAGCAGGAGAAAGAGGGAGAGATTAGGAGGGAACAAGGCGACGGCGTAAACTGGGGCTGGTTATCTTTCGAGCGAGTTGACTATGACTGCGGGGATATTTTGAGGGGGTGGCGCCATTTCGTGGTGAACTCACGACATCACGAAGCAACAAGAATCCATGCGAAAAGTACTGGTCAAGGTTTTGACGGATTTCACTCCTACCCTTGGACTGAAGGTCGTTCCGTAAAGAACCAATCTTCGCGAAGCACAAGAAGGGTTCTCCGGGGATGAGACGCTTGATTCACACGTGCGACACAAGGTCCGGTGTCGGTACCAATTACTCCTCGATCATTACCTTGATTTGGCTAATTTGCCGTCCACCAGTCAAAACCACAGAAATCCGCAGACAAATGATTAAATTTATTTGCTGAAAATGTGTCCGTCTAAACAGCATTCGAACTAACGTGTGTGTGAGTGCCCTTATTATTTATTGATTGGTAATGGCTATTCAATGACCAGGAATTACCGATTAAATGACTCTCGTAGATCAAGAATGGTCGGGAGGATCTGGGATTGATTGAAAGGAAAGAGGCAAGATTCGAATTTCGAAAAAATATATATTTGATCCACAATTGATATATTTTATGGAACAAAGCACAGTAATCAGGCTGAAGGTTGGCTAGTTTAACGTATGTGTGTGGATCTGGCCACGCACGAAGTCGCGGAGGCATGGGAAATTCACGCTTAGTACAGTGTTATGAGAAAAACAGTTATTCGGAAATATCACACCGTTTAGTTGAGCTGAGAGAATCGAACCCACTGGGCAATAGCCGAACGCCGAAGCCGTTAGGCTACCAAAATCACCTCTGTAAAGTTTCCTAGATCGCACTACGTGAAACATGTGAATCGACTTACCACGTTTTGGTTATACGGCACGGTGTCGTCGCCAGGATGTCCCCGTATTAGTGATATTCTCAATCCCGCCAAGTCTTGGGAAGCACTCGCCACCATTTCGGACGAAATGACGACCGTTTGCCGCTGTCTTGATTGCCCTCCGCTCACGTATTTATAGTTCCCCTGACGTTTGCACGTGGAGGTGCTAAAGCGGAACTGCTTTCTCCCCCCAGAAGTATTCTTCACGAAAAACTGTCGAATAAATGCCCGGAGTCTTGTCCACAAATAATCGAATGGGCCGGCGGGGGGAGGGGAGGGAATCTGCGTGAATGATGATGGTGTTACCAAATGCTCCCCGAGATTTACGTTCGCTGCGACGCATTGGCCCTCTTGTGACCCACTCCCGACCACAGGAAGAAAAAAAACACCGGGCCCGAGTGAACGCAGGCCTGCGGGCTACCGAGTTGGCAAACGGCCCACCGAGCCTAGCTGTGGGTCGCTCGGAACAAAATGGTGAAGAACTAGTGGCCTAAGGAAGAAGGTAACCCCGACGACGAGAATTTCGGCGTGCAATAAATACACGTGAGGCTTAACTCGCCGGGATTTCGTGGAAGTGCGGGGGGGGGGGGGGCGAAACGGCCAGCGCGAAGTGAAGGCAGGTCGCCTCTATTCAATGCGACGGTAGAAAAGTACGCGATTGTTAGGGGGGGGGGGCAAGCAGAGGGACTGCCCCCCCTTTCAGATCACAGGGGAAGCAAGGATAGATATTCTATAGACTATCGTAGAATGCGCGTAAACTTTTGGTCCTCACCGCGAACCACTTCCAGACAGACCTCGAATGGTATCGAGATCCAGCAACTTTACGGATATGTATACGTATGCTTTATTCAAGGCAGTTTCAATGTAAAATATAACCATTAACAATACTTGTAGTCTTGTGATGTCACACATGTTAATTTCGGGAAAATACCGGTCGAGATTTCAAAGAGTTGAATCGTAAATTTTGATTGAAAACGAATAAAATGTTAACCGTCCCAAATATGTAAAAACAAGGAATTTATTATTGTGAAAATTGGAAGTAATAGTGGGGTATTGAACCACCCCCCCCAGCCTCAAAAATGATTGACGATCTTTACAGGTTTGAAATTAAGTTTGTCACTGGCTCAGTAGGCGGCCATGGGGATCGGAGGTCGGAAAACGCATTGTCATGCGCTGCAGGTAATCGTCGTTAGTGGCACTCAAGCAACAGTTCCCTCTCCCTCTTACGACCCCGAGACTGGTTGCTAGGGGATTGAGTTGATGCGGTGGCTTGTGCCCTGGCTGCCCATACCGAGACCCTGGGTTCGAATCCAGGCGGTTACAGGAATTTTCAATTGTCACTCGATCGTTACTTTTGGAATGTACAACTGCATAATATCCCGCTAGCCGTCGCAAGGGCGTGTGGTGGGGAGCGTTAGGTCACCACCTGTAAAAAAGAATGAAACCGCATTTAAAACCAAAAAAACATGCAAATCTACACCAACAGAGGCGTATATATTCATTCAAAAACCTTTTTAACTTACAAGCATGCAAATACGACATATACGCCATCAACTAACATATCCATACACCTACGAATGTACCTAATGTCTACGCAGCTTTTTATCTTGTCCTGATTTATAAATTAAATGTTTTTGATATTTCTATTGTGACTCTGATTTCTTACTATTATGATTCCGATTATCCGGGGAAATAATGAATATTTGTATCTATCTGTACTTAAATCTATCTCACTTATCTTATTTTTGTGATCCAACCCACCCAAATACTGAGGAGCCATAATGCTTTGGTGTCAAAGCCGTGCGTTCTGAACTTTGCTAAAAGACTTTTAAGTTAGTAAATGTACTTCGAGAGCACAAAATTTGATGGCGTAGCGCCATCCGTCGGATTAGTCGTGCAATTGTTAGTGACTTCTCGGCATATTTCGTTATTTGGAATTGGCTAATGCCAAAGCTGGGTTCTCTCAACCCCCCTTTTCCCTGAACACCTTACCGCGACCAAATTACCCACCCTAATGGCGCAAATGGCCCTAAGCTATCGATCTCCCTCCTCTATGTCAACTATTTTTGCATCCATTGGATATAGGCGCTCAATCGGAAGAGTTTACCGTTTTGTGAGAATGAATAATGGGGAAATGGAGAGAAAAATCGCGTTTTAAGCATTTTTTTAAATTTCATGCCATTCTGCGATTGAAAACATCGCTACTCCTTTGTCTTTTCGGTGCCATCAGAGGTCATTACAATAGGAACTTAGATCCTTTCCATAATGTAGCATCGGATACATTTCTTAAATCCCGCTACGTGTACCTGCCAATATATGTATCCTTCCATCCACTTTCTTCGTCGAATTTCTCCCCGTGCAACTTTCTCAAGTCTCCTAACAATTTTACAGCTTCGTCGCTGGCCTTCATTCCTTTCCAACTTATTTTCTTCATCCACAAAGTGTAAAAAAAAAGGAATTAACTCGGACGTGTGAATTGGCGGCGGGGAAAATTTCATTCAAGTCCTCGAGTGAGAAATCTGACAGCATCGCCAAGCGATAGGAGTCAGTCAGCGTGGCGTAGTCGGAACACGGCGATGTAGATTTTGATGATCGATACGGCGATAATAATTGTGTGGCGATGCCTTAGATGAGGGCGATATCACACGGGCAGAGATGTACTTGCATCGCGGAATCGCCGGCGTCAAATTATGGCCGGCATTTGGAGGACGGAGCCCCAACCCCATGTTCCCCACTTCCCTGACACCCTTACCCACTCTCCCCACACCCAGCAACCGCCTCATCACTCACTTCCCCTCCCAACGCCACATCCACGCCAAGTTGGCAAACAATAATCGTTCTGTTTATCCCATTAACATTTTCCCTGAGGAGGAATGGAATTGAGCGCACGCCGCATATTTAACCAGTGTATTGCTTCAAGCCAACTAGCGATGAGGTGACAGAAAAGTAAGGTCGCCTCTTGGTTCACAAAGAAAAGGAATTGACTTCATTTCTAATGCTCCCCATGAAAAAAAAACAGTTTGGTTTAAATATCATTTCAACCGAAGTATTCGGTATACTGTTGACGGGAAAGGATTCTGTGCCACGACGGCGTAGCGGCGGAGGAGGATTTTTTATGGTCCTTCTCAGATCAGTATCCCAGCAACATATTTGAACAAGTAAAAAAATACAATAATAGAAATTTTAAATGCCCAATGCCTTGTTTGCCATAATACATGGCTGGGGGCTGTAATGAGCGAGTGGAAGCATGTTTTTAAAAACTTAAGATTAAATAAAAATTCAGACTACAGGTAACTGGGCAATCAGCGTGATGCTGAATTTGGATTAACGTGAAACTATCGAAACCTGACATAGTGCTGATGCCGAGTACTTCGTTGTATTCACTTGTTCACGCGTTAAAGAGTTTCCGCGTGCATAATTTTAAGGCTTCCATTGAAAACTTGTTGAGGGCAGTGGATGCAGGCTAAGTAGTCGTATCGTCAAACACCTCAACATTAGCTCCATTGTAGACGAGCAAACAGCGTTCTTGATTCCCATTTAAGATAAATAAATTGCGTTGGTCATCGCTTAATTTGCATCGAGGAAGCATTTTTAGATTGTAGGTTGGATTTTCATGGCCCCGGTCACTAACTATTTCCACACACATCTCCGTCTAACGTAGTAATAAGTATCCTAACACCGAATATTTCAATGGACTACGTATTTACCTCCCTGCCTTCATTTCGTTCAACCTGCATATGATACTTCTGTTTCGTTTATAAATCATTCTCCTCTTCACTAAAATTGCCAGAATCTTATCACCACTCAAACATGGCCTAATAAACAGCTGTTAGTGTGTTAAGTTGAAGCTATATTGGATTCGAACCCGGGACCTCCGCTCGATAGTCGAACGCCTTAGTCGCTCTGCCACCAAGCCCATGTTTCAACACGTTTTACCGGAGTGGGAGAGGAAGAATCCTTCATAGACGTTGATAGTTATGTTTTTTGCCCATGGCTAATGGCGAGAGAGTCTCTTCCTTCGTCCCGCGGTTCCTCTCTTGATCTCCCCTCCCACTCCTGACCGCCCTCCGTCCTTCCCACCCTCCGTCCTTCCCACCCCCTCTCCTCCTCACACCCCGAGGGGGGTGGGGATGAGCATCCACCCCTTGGTCCCCTTTTTTTCCCCCCTGAATCCCCCAGCACGTTTCCTCCCCCACTAGTCGTGCCCTTCCACTTCCTCCCACCCACTCTCCCACCCTTCGCCCCTCCCTTCCCAAAAACTCGACTCAAACACACTGTTATTACATGTGCGGGAAATTTATCGTCTCTCGTGGGGAGGGTCTGGGGAGTGGTAGGAAGAGGGAGGAGGGCGGGGTGGGGGTGGATGGGATGGGGGTGGAGGCTGAGTCCGGTCTCAAAGGCGGGCGGACCCCCTAAGCCATCCGAACGAACGGAAGTTTGAGCGTCCGCTCACTCGGTGACTGAGCGCGTGAACCGAAGGAGGTTTGCTGGGTTCGTCGCGAGATCCCTCTTCGGAGTCGCAACACCGCGCCAACTGCTCCCCGGGACCCAATTCTCTTAGCTACACGTCAGTTTGCAAGTCCCCCTAATCGGTACACGCAGAGTCAGCTGATTATAATTGAATGGAGCAGCACTTGCTACATGCTTACATTACGCAGTATGCCCATTCGAAATTAGGTTATTAGGAAAGACGCTAAGTCAGAGTTTACTTCAAATAAACTTCTACAGAATCAAGAATAACAAAAGGATATTTCTGAACGGAAATTTTGTTTCCGCTCCGACTAAAACATTTATTTGCCTTCTTAAATAAGATCGACCAATTATCTATATCGATTAAACTCAAAAAACATGGGTAAAATTGCTGCTAACGTGCAATCAAATAAAGAGGGTAATGTAATTCATTATTAGCTGACTTTATACAACCCCATGAACTCTCATAGTTTTGAGGTTTCTAACACGAAAGAACTTGGTTCGAACTTCCGTGCGCACAAAAATAAATGTACCAATAAACGGGAAAATAAAGTTGCAAATGGATGGTGCATGCATGTCGCGTAATGAGCTGGGTGAACTACAATTAATCTATGAAGTTACGACGGATTTCGACAAAGTATGTTTTGCAATCCAGAATACGGTACCGCGATATGGATTCCGACTGACCTGAAAACTGAACCTCGACCTCATTTCCTTTTTTTTCGTCGGAGAGAAACATTGTATTTCCATGGACTATTGTATTCTTTTCGGTTAAAAATTAATTTGGCTTTCAGAGCGTTCGATAGTCGCCTTGATTTCGGCTCTAGGTTACATACAGGGCCCTGTAAGTAGGGCAAGTCTTAAGTATTTTTTTCTGAGCGGGATAAAAAGTATCATCTCTGGTGACCACTCAACGAGTAAGTCAAATGTTTAATACCGCAAAGGAACACTAAATTCCAAATCAATAAGAGTATTTTCAGCGTGGTAGCATGCATGGTTTGTATAAAATGTATCGGGGAAAGTTGTTTTATTTCGGATGTCGCTATAATGCCTCAAAAATATTCAAAGTGCATCAGGTGAACGTCGACGCACTTTTTCCACCGGTTTCCCACGACTCGAAGGCTCCCTGTTAGGAGGAAAGAAGATGCCAAGTCAGGACTGTAAAGGGTTTGGGGAATCGTCGCGATGCCATCGTAGAAGGTCTTCGCAAGCTGACACACGGCTCTGCTCTTGGTCGTCCGTCCATACACCTTCTGGTCGAGTTTAGCGCAGATCTTCCGCATCGCCAAGTTTTCAGTGATAATGCTTATCACTGTCATTTCATCAATGCAAGTACGATGTGCGACCATGCGCACACTTAACTGACGGTCTGAATTCAGCACTTCATGCATAGATCAGGGAAAAAATTATTAACGATTCTTTTAATAGAAGCCTTGTAGCGGGCGGAGGTCGTTTGGTAACGGACGCGAGGCTCCCGGGTTCTAATCCACTAAATCATCATATTCCGAAACTGAACGTGCGAGTTAAAAACGCGTACGTTACGTCTTAGAGCTGGCCTTTGTTCTATTCACACTGGAAAAAAAAACAAAATTAAGGCTGGTTGTAGTTGTTGGAATAATATTAATCTTTCGAAGTTAATTACGACGCCAGGGAATAATCTAGGTCCAGCCGCACGAAATTGGGCTGAATGGAAGTTGGTCTTGATGTTAAAAAAGGGGTAATCACTGAAAAATAATAAAATTGAAATAGGTCAACGATATGTTTCAATACTGATGCCATATTATTACGATAAACCATTAAATGGACACTAATTTTTGCTCCGGTAAAATAATTTTTTTCCATGATTCACATATTCCCCTCTGTCACAGAAATATTGTCATTTAATCTACGTATCGGTTTTCCAATGGTGACCACCAAGAAGCATTCTGGTGATCCGCGGAGAAGTTTCAAACAACCAGCAGCAAATATCCCTCCTATAACCACAGTTTTCAACTCGAAGGTCGGTTTTCAAGGAAATGGTAAAGTTATAGACGGCGTGGGAAGTTCGTACACCATAAGGGGGGGTGCGGTTCCTTTTCGTAAGTCACTTATGGTTTCTCAGGAATTTCTGGAACCCGGGCTCATCGGTCAGTAGCCCAGATCTCTACCCACTGTACTACTACATCCCAATATACAGGGTGCGGCAACATCACTTCCTTTTTTTCAAAACGCAATAGAACCCATTTTACGAATCAGAATCTTTTTATGATTTTTCTTAGTGTAGGTTACGTATTTAAAGTTTTGTTTTGCATAGTTTTAAAAATCAAGTAACCCATCGACACCCCCCATTGTCCATACACTGAATAAGCCGATTTCTGCGCGTATGTCATGACCCGTACCAGCATAGCAGCAGGTATATTGGTAATTCCTTGGATGGCCGACATAAACGAGGGATTTAAAAAAACCCACAAATAAAATCGCAAGGGGCCAAATCGAGGGAACGGGCTGACCACTCCAAATCGCCCCTTAATAGATGAGGCGCTCGGGGAAGTGTTCCCTAAATACCCTTGCCTTGATGTCCTTGAAGTGTGAGCCGTGGCTGCGTCCTGTCGGAATCAAATGTCCCCTAAGTCCAGTTCATCAAGTCGTGGGAAACAAAATTCCTCCAACATGTTTACATACCTGTATCGGTCTGAACTCACTGTCACTTTGATCTCATTTTCTTCAAAAAAACCAGGTACCAACAATACCGACTGAGGAAATTGCACACCACACCGTGAGTATAGATGAATGCAAATGCATTTGATGCAATTCTCTGGAATTGGTGTCAGCACAGTAGTGCATGTGCCGTTTGTAGACATATCCCCTCGCATAAAAATGGGCTTTATCACCGAAAAACACAATTGGAACGTTTTCGAGAAGAGCCTCACATCCGTTCCTCCGATAATTGAAATCACTCTCGGAGAGTTCCTGCACAACCGCCAACTTGTAAGGATGGCAATGAAGGTCATCGTGAATAATTCGCCTCACTGAACGATCAGAAAGTCCGAGGGATGACGTATACTTGCGCGAAAAACGCCGTGGGGATTGCAATATGGCGGCTCTCACTGCCTCAATGTTTTTAGGCGATCTGATGGGCCGAGGCCCTCCAGTCCTTCGTCTTTTCGCACTCGCGGTTTGTCTGAATGTAGTGACACATGTAACAATTGATTTCCGGTCCAGGACAGGGCGCAACGAGGCTATATTGAAACGATTTCGGAAGGCCCGTGAGTGGCAATTACAGAACATCCATTCGAAAAGTAGGCCTCGAGGGCAAAAGCCACGCTAACCACTGTTCCAACGCAGGATGGCAACTGACCGTGGTGAGGAAAAAACTTTAGAACTCCGGCTGTCGAATGAAACCACTCTTACCTAGCTGCAACCTCTACAACCTGATTGGCGCGCATTTCAAAAAAGGAAGTCATGTTGCCGCACCGTGTAATATGGAAATAATAATAACTAAAAATTTTGTTTCCATTTAAAAAATTTTTTGCTGTTGTTTTAATTACGCAACTGTGTTCACAGTTTCACATTAAATAAGAAAACGTAACTTTTGTCAACCTTATTTTTACCTGCTTCTACCTGTTTAAAAAATTCATATTAGCGGGATACGAACGGCAATCCTTCTGGATCTGGTCGGAGTACCCTCCCAACGCTCCTGCTGTTCGTGTGCAAGTCAAGATTTTGGATGGAGTCATAGAGCGCTCGCGACCTCGGCCCACATTCGCCCCTTTAGACTTTTTTGAGCCCCGCTGCATATATAATAAATGCAGTATAGCGGTGCACGACTCGGCTATCATCTGACGCGTGCATCGCCGGCCATTAGTTATGTTGCACCGCTGGGGGAGGAAGAGGGGAGGTTGAGTGCGTGTGCAACTTGGGTGGGGCAACTTCGGTGAATGCCGCAACCGCTCGACCGGGTCGAAACCTGCCGTCGAGGTCGCGAACAGTTGAAGGCGCGAGGGATCGTCTGGCGAAACCGTTCTCTTACCCCCCCCCACACATCGTCATCCCAACCCCGTACCTTACGTCGCCACCCCTCACCACGTTGCCACTCCGCAAGGAGGCCATCGCTCCTGGGAACACCAAAGTACTCGAATCCCTCGGTGCGGAAATATATACTCACCCGAGATGTCGTATCTGCCGATCGATTGTGGAACCTTGGTAATTCCCCGAACCCTGAGGGACAGATGCAAATGACTATCGCAGTCGCGACTTGCGAAGTGCGACTGTGATTAGGTATTTTGTGCAAAAAACCACTAGCCAATTGAACTTGATAGGGAACTTTGCGAAGTGTACGGAGGCGTAATTATGAGTGAGTGTGGAGAGAGGCTGTGGTGCATTCAGTTTAAAAATGGCAGCACCAATATTCACGATGAGGACCGCAGTGGTCGCCCTAACCTTGTGACGGACTGACGAATGATAGCCAGTTCTTGGACATTTGTTCGTTCACTCTTCAACTAAAAACACAACTGACGCACAGCACTGTCACTCATCACTCGTAGTCGGCAAACAGCACAAATTTCCCAATGATGAATGTCAGCAACTTTGAAGTTTATTGCCAGTAAAAACCAATCACTGAACAGATTTTACATTTGACGGGATTTCCAACTGTATCGTTCATTTTAGCTCGCTAGTGTAAACAAACGACAAGCCTTCCAAACACTGCAGCTTGAGGCGTACTGCCCTAGTGTGTCAACATAGCAAACATTTGGCGTCTCCCACCAATTAGCTCGCTACACGCAAAAGTAAGTTACTTTCTGGACAACCTTCGTATGCTTACTTTCCCTTTTGCCGCTGAAGTTTTCAAAAATTGCTCGTGGCGCACAAGCACGACTTCAAGCGGACGCAAGAAAACATTGTTATTCTAAAGATTTATTTAAATTGGACAACAGAGTAAGAATTATTCCGAGGTGGTGCGGAAAAGAGTCTTAAAGATAATATCTGTTATAACTCGAAATGTTGTAAAGGGAAGTTCCGAATGAAAATCTCCCAACTATGACGTAAAAGTAGCAATAGTAGCAAAACCAGAGTAATAAATAACAAAATGGATGAAAGTTTTCCATTTTTCAAAATTGGAACATACGGCAATAATCAGGTATGAATGAAACTGTTTTAGATACCTACAAAACAATAGAAATAATCAGATAAACGTTTAACTTTTAATTTTTTTAAGATTAAGTAAGGACGTTAAAATGTTTTCTCTAAGATTCAAAAAATTGTCACACACCTAAAAATAAAACTTCGCAAGTTTGATTAATTTTTAATTTTGTTCGAATGACGCCTCAGAACAATGGAAATTTTAAAAATATATTTTTGTTCTGAAAAATATTAACAACGCGTAATAGTGTTTTGAATATAATGTTCAACTGAAGTTAGTATTGTTTGTTTGGATATTTTTCCTTGGCCATTCAATCCATTGGGTTTCAACCCTGTATAATATCTTTGACTTTCAATCTCTCTCTCTAATTTGACCTGAATTTATTCGAAGCGTGCTAACTAAATGTGTATGCCCTTCACATTAGTATTCGGTCAATTTCGATTCTACGGCGTATATTTTTCCATTTTTCCAAATCCTCCCGTTTCACTCCCCCGCATCGATCATCTTGAAATCTTTATAAATCCCATTTGGCCAACTTCAAGAGAGTCTGACCTAAAGTGTATATATTCTCTCTGCAATATCCAGATTGTCTTGAAAATTGTTGAGAAATACCTTAAGGGAAATTATAAGGGGGGAAAACTCCACTGGCCGTAAAAAAATTTTTTACGGCCAGTGGAGTTTTCCCCCCTTATAATTTAACCTAGAGGCCGTAGAGCTCTTGATAATTCTTACCACCTTAAGGGAATACTAACGAGAGCTACAATCGTTTATCAAGGAGTCGCCACTCAAATCCAAGAAGTCACATCGTCATCAGCACTCAGGCCAGTATATGTATTCCAACCTCATGGTTTGTTTGAAAAGTATCGGAAAAAGATTCGGAAATATAGATTTATTTCACATATTGCTCCGATGCCTCAAAATTCTTCTAAGTACATCCCTTGAGCGTCGACACACTTTGCCAGCGGTTTTTGCAGACCTTTCGCATCGCCAAATGTTCAGTGGTAATGATGTGTGCAGTGGTATCTTAGCAATGCCAATATGAGATCTGCGATCATACGCAAACTTAACAACAGACGGTCTGAATTCAGTACTCTACGCGCACGTCAGGAAAGAATTGTTACCGATACTTTTTATACAAATCTTGTATTCCAATGGGTCCACCGCGAGGTCGGGAATCCCCCCTCACCCTCTCTCCTCTCCTAACGAGGATACTGAGCGAGTGAAAAAGTATATTTGATATCGGCGAGCTCGATATGTAATTATTATTATCTCTTTTGTGTGAAGTAAACCTACACGATTTTAAATTATCCGGTTGGTGAACTATTGAGCGAATTATTCTTGCCTCCGCCGTTTACATTAAAACGACGTCGCTTTCAGTTTGCTCACTGTGATTACTGACGAAACTTTCAAGAGGTTAACCGGGCAGGATAAATGCCACCTGGGAAGCTTTTCGTTCGGTCACATAGAATTTTAAAGAAAACTAACCTTCTTTTCACGTCTGCGTCGTTCAGCGACGAAATTAAATCCTTCTTCGGTGCGTCCCGAGTGCTCGGCGTGGGTTCAATGCGCGATGGAGGCAAGAACGGGTGAATCCAGTGATCCAGGGTTAAGGGGGCGGGGGACTAACGTCGGTGTTCTATCGAGTTCGGTCACACCTTTGCCGTTACGTCACTGAGAAAGTCGCTCTTTGGAAATTTACCCCTCTCTCTAGCGGCTTGCATGACGTCACTTACGGACGGATGAAATAAGAAGAAGGACCCGCCCGCAGCATCCGGACGCCTTCCCCCACACTGGTCGTCCTCCTCGTCAACGTCCGCCTCTTAATTGGATCTTTATTACACTCATCGCCATTTGCAGTGGAATGGCGGCGGAATCAATCTCCGCTCGACCGTCATGGCGTGACTGCACGCCGTTACGCCGAATGGACGCATCAACATTGTATTAAACCGCACTCTCGCCGACCACTCCTTCGCCCCCTACCCCTTCGCCCACCGCACGTGGACTCCCACGACGACGAAAATTCACCGCCACCCCTCTGTCTTGAGCAAATGGCAATGGACTCCACGCCAAGAAACAAATAGACGCAGTCGTCAGCCTGGAAGTCTCTTTGCGGTGGGTTAAACAGGGTCGGAGTTCGTCCCATGGAATTAATTCCATCGGCACGTGACAAAGCACGCTCTTGAGGAGCAGGGGACAGAGGAGGGGGAGCCGTCCCCTCATTCCCTCCCCATTGTTCCGCCTTTGGATTCCCACTACATGAACCGTTCACCCGGGGAAATTAAACCGTCATAGAGAGAGATGTGTACCGCTTCGTATCGTGTTCAAAAACTGTGCATTTGTACGAGTATGAAATACTTACGTATTATGGCCAAACACAGTCGTTTTTTTTTAAATTGTTGAAAAGTAAAAGAAGAGTATCTTTCGTAAAAAGGAGGAAGTTCGTAAGAAATTAAAATGGGTGCTACAGAAGAGGAAGGTAGATCCAGTAGACGAATCCAGTGACTGTCTAAGAACAAATTGATTAGCTTCAGGCATAATGTGGTGAAAGTCGAACATAATTAATAATACTTGGTAGCACTTTTCCACTTGATATCAAGTGGAAAGTGCTACCAAATATTATTTATTACTGTATAAGAAATTCACCGGATAGGAATAGGACAAAGATGTCTCGTGGAGAACACTGAGAAGAAGAGGTGACAAATGAAACGTACAAAATTTGGGAAATCACACGACGGAGGTAAGTTAAGTAATCGAAGGGTCTGCTGTGGGGGACAATCACAGTGGAAGACCGTAAATACGACGGGCGAAACAGGTAACGGAAAGCGAAAACGAAGGAGTATGAAATCTCAGAAATACTGATCGTGGGAGAGTAGAGCGGCGTGGAGCGATTTATAAGGATCACATGGTCGTTGGTGATGATGACGATGATGACCATACGAGGCTACGTGATCTCAGAGTTGGCAACCAAACAATTGTGTGCCAAAACAGTTGCTTCCACAATGAATTTCGATGTGTTTCTCCGATATCCGTATCATGATAGTTACCGCCATGCGTTAAACTCTAATGGTCATCACCTGCAACTAGCGAAAAACACGTTTTTGTTTTGGTACGAACATACTTCCATTGTATTATCAGACGGACTACAAATACATTTTCAACATTACTGCTAAAGAGACACCCTTCCAATTTATGCAAGAGATTTGATCTGTAATTTAACCTTCTCTCCGTGAGTGATTCCCATCCTAGCTGTTCTAATGTTTTGTATACGCAACTCAGCTTATCATAACATAACACATGATTGTATCTAAACTTGTTTAGATATATTTCATCGAGTGTCTACGTGGATTTTTACGTGCTTCCGACTATCTACTCTAACTTCAGAACTAGATTACACCGCCGAAGCGGTCGGGGTCCATTGCCAAGATCGCGTATATGGCGTTTATTGTTCCAGAAAGACGTTCACTTTTGTCGAAGTGACGGATTAATGGGTACATGTGTGGTGCAGATCGGTGGGAATGGGTAATTCAGCATAACTACTTGCATCTACAGGTACATCCACGAACATTCATCGATAAACATCAGATTGAAATGGTTCATTACAGCGTAACATACCGGTAATGAACAATACCGAAAAAATTCAAAATTCGCAATTTCAGGTGACGTCATGTGAGACACATTTATGAAATGAAAGTAAGTGGCGTAGTGATTGGACGAATTCATTCATGCATTGGCTAACACATATGCGTACATACACCCGCACGCATTCAAATACACGTATATATAGTACTTTTATAATCATTGAAATTATATAAGGTCTATCAGTTCCTTTTTTCCCAAACATTTGTCGAAAGAACTCCACCTTATTCGGGTCATCGCCTAGAATTTCACTGAGGTCACCCTCTGACGAGGAATCCATCACTCAGACGAGGGCGACCGTCATCGAACGCCCTCTGTTCCGTGGAAATACTACCGCGGCCCTCACCCTCCCCCTACTCCCGCCGAGAGGTTTCCTTTTGAAATGAATAAAAATATATGCGCACCTCATGGCTGCATCGTAAACCGGGGTTGGGGGGGGCGGGGCTGTTCGTAGCCCTTTGTCCGTGGAGAAGGGGGCGTGGTGATTAATGCCGAGGGCCGAAGGGGGCGTCAGTGGCACGCCTCAGGAGAAACCCTCCTCCCCCATCCCCCCTTCGCACCCTGAATCCTCTCTCCCTATTCCCTCGCCTCCTCCTCCCCACCGATCCATTGACCACGGGCCGGGGATCCCCCCTTTCACCCCACACCCCCATGGACCCCAATCTCCACCCTCCCCTCCCGGCCACTTATGAAGTCTCCGCGATATTTAGGGGCGCCAGGAAAGAGATCTCTTGCCGATTATCAATGGTGGCACAGGCGTCGTTGGGACAGTGTGACTCATGGATTTAATGACGCACTAAGGGTGAGGAGCTTTGCTATGCAGTTTTATAAATGGTAATGGCCAACATTATGCGAATGAATCGTTCTTCGTGTTTTGCAAGGCTGAAAATATTACCAGGTGTTGTCACATTGTCTGTGTTTCCTTGTTAACCCATACTTTCCCTGCCATAGTTCTGGTTTTCAATGTTTACCTCCCATATAAACCGCATCCTTTTTTTTCGAAAAAACCAAATGCATTGCTTTTTGAGTGATGGTTAGTTTCACGGCAGTAGTTTAAAAAGGAGAAACAGTCATTGGGGTTCCCATGCCAATGGCTATTTTTCAGTTATATCTCAATCTTAATATGGCGGTGCACTAAAGCGCATTATTCAGTCCGTTGGAGTGGACGCTAAACTATTTGACCATACGGTGGCTTTCGTCGACGGTCCGTCAGTGCCGACGCAGGGTTTATCATTCCCTCGAAATCCTACCTTCGCTGAATCAGTCATCATTTCTTGATGGTGCTGATGGCCCTCATGTGCCTATAGCCTCTTACGACTTTCAAATGCGCTGTGTTTGTCGTTATGATTATCTATTAGTCAATCTTTATTAAAACAAATAAATTAACTGGAATGAAAGCTGTATAAGAGTAATCTTTACATAATCCCCTCTATGGGCCACTGATTGCAAAAGAAACGATTATGCATAGGTTGTATGAAAAATATCGGGAAAAGTTTCAGAAAAATAAATTTATTTTAGATATGCAATATTTTAGATAGACAATGCCTCATGATTCTCCAAAGTAAATCCTTTGAGCGTCGACACACCTTTGCCAGCGGCTTTTCCACGACTAGAAGGCTTCCTGGTAGGTGGATTCCGGAAGGTTCTTAATGGTACGCGTACAAGCTTCTTTGACAGCTTGACTTAGGGTCCCATGGTGGTGTACTTTGGGGGAGGATTTCTATTTTAAGAATAGGAAAAAAGTCTGCTGGTGCCATTTCGGGACCGTAAGAGGGTTGGGGAGTCGTCGCGATGCCGGTTGCAGGAGTTGCAGGTCTTCGCAAGCAGACACTCAACTCTGCTCTTGGGCGTCCATCCACACACCTTCGGGACGAGTTTACCGCAAATTTTTCGCATCTCCAAATTTTCAATGATAATGGTGCGTGCACTGCCATCTTATCAAGGCCAATATATGATATGCGACCATGCCCACACTCAACCGACTTTCTGAATTCATAATTTCACGCATTCGTCAGGAAAAACGGTTACCGATACTTTTTATACAAACCTTGTATTTCCCTGGGAATGTTGAATTATCTTGATAGGGCAGAGTATGATGATTGTTCATAATGCTATTAAGTCAATACGTAAACATATCTTCCATAGACGAAGGGTAGTAGAGATATAATAATCGCCCAAGAGATTTTTTTTCTACGATTTGGTCTCCCAAGCGCTTGTAATCGGAATCCAGGAGAGAACGTATGTAATTTTGATGGGTGAATTATATTTTCTTATTCTACTACGGCGTAAACATTTGTACTAATATGATTTATATAATCCTGGGATTTCCTCATCATAATCAGAGGACCGTTTGAAATAGTAGATACATTTGCTTCATGACCGTTGTCCAACGTGATGGAAAAAAGAGCGTGTCCACATTTACGCTAAGCCTTTTGTCTATAGTACGATAAAGTTTTCTGTTCCGCATATTTTCAAAAACTAGGTGAGCGAGAATTGAAATGTACTCGAATGTAATATTTAAAACGCATCGTTGCTGCAAGACAAATGCGATTAAGGCAAGAGCAAGACGACATCGTTAGACGTGGATTTTCTCGTCGATTCCCAAGGTTGACCGTTATACGTGAGAGCGAGAATTTACTCTTCATTATTCCCTCCCTTCGTTCCGTCGGGCCACGAGCAACACTGCGAACTAAGCGCAGCTCGGACGATCTTTCAAATGAGCCTTCTTTCAAGGAAAAGAAGAGAGAATCTCGGTGGGAACGATGAGTGAATTCAAAACGCTCTCATATTGGCTCCTACAAGCTGACCCAACTGGGTTCGAGAGGTATCACGAAGTAAGATCTATTTTTATAACTATATCGATCAGAACTGGCTAGACCGATGTACGAGACGGTTTGGTTTACTCATTTCGTACTCGTAGATATTTAAATTATCGAGGGATTTGAAATTAAACTTGTAAAAACTACTCAAAAAATCGGTTCCTTTATTTCATTTATAGAACTGTGTTTCTTCATTAAGAAAACGTTTTCTTATACTTATTTATGATTGCCCCCACTTTGTATCCAAGGCAACAATGTCAAAAAATATAGAATTTCAAATAAATGAGATGGCTTGTTTCAGGAAGGTCATTTTCTATACACATATATGCAGTAATACAGTATGTATTTTACGTGTCAATGCATTTCTTGTGACGCTTATGTCTTTGGTGATCCACAAAGAATCTACAAACGTGTTCATCCCGACGACGCCGAAGAAAGATCATGAGGTTATTTAGAAAAGACGACGTGAATGCGACAGAATCTGCCGAATCCCATTGCTGGGCAGAATCTTCAAATGCCGTTTTTCTTCGCAATGAATTTCCCGTTGGGGAGCGACTTCTTGCCGCACATCATTCAAGGGAATCCTGTATTCTCCGCTCAGTCGTTGACAGCATTCATAGGACATGAGTGAGAGATTAAAATCGTCTCCATTTAGAATGTGGCGCACGACTACTTCCCCAAACGCAAGACTTGAACTCAAGTACAATTGCACTTATTCCGAGAAATTGCAGGAGATGCCGCGACAGTAACTTTTTCACAGATTCATCCACGAATGATTTTTACGCTCTGAAATTGTTGCATTCAAGTACTTTTTTAAACCATTTAATCTCGCTTGTTCTCTTCGTCTTTGACGAGTGTCTCTATCCTAGACTGTCCAGTTATACCGTCATGTGTATTTTATCTTTGTAAAAATGCTTCACATAAAAATCTTGGTCATCTTCTTTGAATAAAAATATTAATTCCTTATTTGGGAATCTTTTCTGCCGGGCCCGGGTGCCAAATATTGTCGCGAATTCCAGATGTCGGCGGATCAATGCAAATATGCATCTTTGCTTCAGTGAAGCATTAAAACTTCCCCTCACAACCCCATCTGATGACATCCAGCAGCTTCTTTAAGGCGGACTCGCATTATTCTACTTGATGTGCGAGTCCCGTTATGGTCTATACCCAAACACATCTGTTCGGTGTAATCACTGGCAAATCAGGAATTTGGGAAAACTAATCCATTGCTAATTTCTTTTTTATTGAATTCGCGAAAAAGGGGAATTAGGTAAATTTTGATCCTCATAAAAATACACGGAGATACGTTATTCAAATTGAAGATTCCCGATGAATCCCTTTCAGGTCGTAAAGACCAGATCGTGATTGACGTTGGGGAAAGCGCCGGGCATGTTTTCTTAATCTAAGAAAAATTCGTGTGGTAGGGCCGACCTCTCGGCGAGAATCAGATTCGAAACACTCGCGAATAAGGCGAGTAGAAGGTTTCATAGTCGTTGGAAATCTAGTAAACGAGTGGCCACCGTGTTTTTATAATATATTTGTGTCCTCAGTATGCGATAATTAATTTATCGTTGTTGGTGACGCGGTCTCCAAGGCTTCTCGCGCAAGTTGCTGCGACGGCGAAGAAGTCCCAAACGGACGGAGGGACGTGGGAAGTGGAATGCCAACCAACTCGGGGATTCCTTCCTCTCGCCTCCCCCGAACTAACTATCCAACCCCTCCCGGCGAGGGAAGGGCCGCGCCGCAAGAGAGAGAGGGGGCGGAGGAGGGGGCGTGGAGTTCCTCGGGGTTGTCTCGAACACTCGCCGCCGGACGGCGTAAAAAATTGGCCGAACGTGAGCAATCGGGTTTCCTAAAAAAAAGTTAAAAAAATAAAGAGAGGGAAACCGGAGAGAACCATTAAGGGCGTCCGCCGTGGATAAATGGAAACCCTGGCCAGGATGTGCACCCAAGTGGGCCCTGCGTCTACATATATAATGCCCTCAGGGCTGCCGACGGGGCCGGGGGTGTTTGGACACGGAGTGCGCGGAGGGGGGCGGGGGAAATAATAATTCAACAGCGACGCTTGCTTGATCACGCTGCGGTAGACTATTGAGTGAGTGTTCATGGGGGAGGGCGAGGAAAAAAATTAACCACAACGAAAAAGTGATTGGAATTAGGGAGTAAATGTAAATCTTTAGGAATGACGCCTTTTCTTCGCGGCAATGAATGGGGGAGGAGTGGGAGGGTTGTCCTATGAATTACGTAATACAAATTTTGCCTTTTTTTTACCCCTTCAGCTACCCTTTTTAACCCCGATTGCCAGAATCCATTAAAATATGAACATCATTCCGCTCTTGCATAATTATCAGCGCTTTAATTAGTATCAAGTACCTTCATATAGCAAGCCACTCTATCTACATAAAAAGGGCATTCAGTTTTGAAAGAAAGCTTTTGTCATTCCAACTACTCAACAGTTCAATTGCGTATCTGCATTTGGTGAATTGCCTTTGAAAGGCAACTTCATTCGTATTCGTGATATGAGAACACCTACAATCATATGAAGTAAACATTTCGACGTTCTTCAATAAGCTGATTAATGCTGAAATACTTCTGCAACCGAAGTTTCATTAATTTTTTTACCCTAATTGTACTCTCAGGTGATCAGAAAAATTTAAGTTTTCTATTAGTGCGTAGTTTATGGATATAATGCAGCTTAATGTAAATATATGCACTGAATGGTTGAGGCCTTAACTTTGTAGAATTCCATTTTTAACTTAAGAAATTAATATTATATATATAATATTAATTTCTTAAGTTAATGTAAATATGGCCATGTTCGTCAGAGATAACATTCGTATGCCGAGGCGAAGATAAGGAGGCGAGTGGCAGATGGTGTTAGAATAATGTCTCTTTTGTAATATAATATCAGTCAGCTAGGTGTGACACCCTCAAACTAGAAACGTGAGATTCTGCTTCAGTTCTTGCTTTGATAGTTGTCGGGATGTTTAACCTTGAATCATCTGCGATTGTCGCAAGTCAGCTCAATGGACATTTCTAAAAGACAAATCTCGCTTGATCTCTTGGGCTCAAAATTGTCATTTCTGTAACTGTGTAGCCGTTTTTATCGCACAACTTTTTCACAAATTTAAGGGGTCTTTATTATACCATAACCTAATTAGTGATTTTTTCCAAATTATTTCTGCATGTCACTCCTAAAAAAATTGTATAACACCCCTCTTTTAGGTTTTCTTTTTTGCAAATCTGTCTTTTGCCAAAATCGTTTAATTGTCTTGACAGTTTTGCTCTCGGAGTAACCGCTCGTTCTTCTAACCTGTTCGCTCCAATATCCCATGGAAAGGAACACTGGGGAATATTCCTAGGAGAGAGATTCGTCCAGAGAGGTAAACAGCGCGCAAGCGGGACTGGCGTTTCTTTTGTTCGCGCCTCCCTTCGTAGTCACTTTGCATTCTTACCGCCCTAGTGCACTTCCGACGCTTCCATGCGAAATTTCTGCTCTCGGGATATCTGCTTATCACGACTTACGTTTGCACAGATTCAAATTCGTGGTTCGAAAAGTCGAATTTCCCGGAGTGTACTCGCAGCTCGTTTCTTCAAAAGAGAAACGTTCCCACGAGTATGTAGAGTCCCGCGAGATCTTTCTTCTGACGGTATTGGAAACAAATCTTCCATTTCTTTTAAGCTTTCTATTAAAGATTGTCTTGAAAAGTGTTTTGCATCTTTTATACTGTTTTTACTTATATTTAAACGAAAGCTTTGCATTTGTTGATGCCAAGACCTACAAATTAACTTCCACCTACCCACTTTTGAATCTAAGTCACCTTTTCTTTTCTTCTTAAAGATATATAATATTTTTCGTTAGAAATCGAACTCTTTTAAAGTAGCAATACTTATTACTTTAATGGTGGTTCAATTGTTTAATACATTTATGCGTTTAAGTGGATTACTTGTATCGGTTATGTCTTTGGTAATGGTAGAATCCACAAAGGTGTTCATCCCGACGACGCCGAAAGCTCATTAGGTTTTTTATACAGGAGGACGTGAGTGGGACTGCATCTCCCGAATTCCATTATTGGGCTGAATCTTCAAATGTCGTTCTTCTTTGAGAGATTATTTTGTTGCTGCAAATCAAACTCGGTTAATTAACGTGCAAGCCAGAATTTGAAAAGAAAGAAGGCGAAATCCCAAAACCACATAGACAATATGCTGAATAAAAACGGTACATCTTGATAAATGTTATTCTTCTTTTTCATTATGATATCAATAATATTTCCGTTTTAATATCCAAGGTATGAAGTTCCTTTCATAGCTTAGTCTTCCGGGACCCGTTCCAATATCATCAATTTCATGGATACCCACAACTTTAGGACAAACTATATCCAAGGATAGGAATATACGATGCGTGTCAGTAAAAAACGCATCGCCGAAAAGATGCGAAAATCTTTAAGTTCAATATTGGAACGTACCTTGGGGACTCATTTTAGAATCCCTTATAACTTTTAAACAGTGCTTGGCAAACGATTATTTTTGGATAAGGATTGTGTTTGTTTGGCTACGAAGTTTCTTAAGTAGCATATTACGAGGACGGCGAGGTCTCCGCGGGAGTGGACAAGAGTTGGATGGAACACATTCGCATCCTTTCGTTTGGTAAGCCGTGGAACTCTCCCAAAAGGATCACTCGACTAGTAAATCCTTCCCACATTATTGCATTGAGTGGAAAGATGGGTATGCCGGGACGAGCGTAATGTGTTCGTTGAATGTATTGGACATGGGATACTTGAGGAGCGTCTGCGGTAACAATAGATGGGAGGAGAGGGGATCATGAAGGAATGTGGATTGATGAACGGGTAGAGGGCAAGTTTGAAAGAAGTGTGCTGCGCCGGTTTGTTCACGTCGAGAAGGAATGGATGCGAGTCGAATCACCAAACAGATTCAAGAGAGAAAAAGAGGAAGTAGTTTGAGAGAGAGAGGAAATGGGCAGGCCCTGAAATACAGGTGTACAGTGGTCGAGGGCAATGCTGAAGACAGGTCTCAGGAAAAGAAGTCCACGCGTGAGACAAGATATGACTGAAACGAATAGAAGTGTGCAATTATAATACGGTGTGGAGACGATTAGGAAGAGTGTGTAAGTTTGTTTTCGTATCCTCATCCGAATGGTTTTCCTGACATTATTTACCTAAAAGAGAAAGGAAGGATGAGTATAACTAGCAGGTCTCAATTACAAGGTCTATTCCAAAAGTAGTAGGACCGAGTCGATTAAATAAGATTTATAACCAGAATTGATACATTCTTTCCGTAGTCTTCGAAGTAGCACCCTTGTGCATCCACACACCGCTGTCAGTGGGTTTTCCACGCCTCGTACGCCTTCTGGAAGGCGGCGGCCGGAATGCTGCTAAGCTCCCTCGTCACGGTCTGTTGTAACGCTTCCACCAAGCCGTTGTGACGTCATTTCAGCACAGATTTTTAGGCGGGGGGAGAGGAATAAGTCTGGTGGAGCAACTTCATGGTTGTAGGGAGGCTGAGCCATGGTCGAGAACGTCTCGGAAGATCCGCGTGTGAGCTTCCATTTGTTCGTCCGAGAACGCTCGCGGCACCAACACACCTTTCTCTCATGCCACATGTTTTCGGTCACAAGATGCACATCAATGATAGGGATGCCAAGTTCACCAGAAAAACACGCGAACACTTAAAATGCACTTAAACCTGTTCCACAAAATCTTCTCTCTTTCAAGATTGCCATCACTTTTTGAAGTCGAAGGGCATCATGAACGTTCGGCGTCTTCGACATCTTCTATACCCTCTCGAAACAACATGTGCCACCCAAAATCATCTATCCATTGCGGTTATCACCATAAGCTGCATTGAGCATGCCATGAGTTTCTCTCCCAATTTTGCCCAGTTTCACGCTAAATTTGATGGCGTAGCGCTGTTTCAATAACCGGTTTATGATGGACGAGTGTAACGAGGTCACATTACAGAGGTTTCGCAAACGAATGATCCGCACTCCGTAAAGGCTGGGACCCAGCCTCCAGCTTTCCTGAGACTACCCTCCCTCGAACCCAGACAGAGAAATTGCCGCCCGTCCGTCCGTCTGTCCGGGAAAAAAAAATAAGCCATACTATTGACATTTAAAAATTAAACAACTTGGATTTTCCACTTAAAATTTTAAGTGGAAGTCTAAGTTTTAAAGTTGTTTAATTTCCAAATGCCAATATGAAGATTTTCCACCAAGTTACGCCAGAAACTGTTTTATTTAAGCCATGCTACTTTTGGGACATACCATTATATTCTGCTTTGGACGAATGCGATGCTTCCGCCGTCGATGTCGTCTTGCGGCAATTACGGGTAAACTGCGGCAATAACGGGTATCTGAAGTTTATGTTTCATCGGAGAATGTTTCAATAATTTCGCCTCAACGTTTCCTTCACGTCCGCGAAGACAGTTTAATCGTCCAAAATAATGGCTAGAGTATTCCGTGGGAAGAAGGAGTGGGGGTGGAGACTGTTCCCTCTCTGCCCACCCTCCTCAACCCCTCTCCCTTGCCCTCCAGCCCTGACAACCCCCGATCACGCTCACCCGGGGAAGGATTGACGCGGTGAAGCAGCAACAGGTGAACCAACCCCAACCCATCCCCCGATGAACGTACACCACTAATCGTTGCCCACCCCCTTGCTGATGGGCGCCTAACAAACAACTGCACACGCCGCTGAAAGTTCCCACCGAGCCGACGCGATCGCTCCCCGGATGAGACGTAGTGATGACTTTCTATTCCAGCGAGGAATTTTTGCGAAAAGAAACCTTAACACTATCAGAGCAACCACAGACCGTAGGGAGTGAAGTAAGACAGGCGGGCCAAAGAAAATTATTCGATGTCTAATTACTATCGGACCAGATGTGTTAGGGACATCTAAGGGTGCGCATTAAGGAAACTAGGGTTCGTCAGACGAAGAGTGAGGGGGAATATTGAAATGAAAAGCAAACAAGATACAAAGAAAACCTGTCCGTTTAGCGAATAATCATCGAGTAAGCACACTGAAAAGTTTCTCATCACAATTTAAAATCTTTCTTGAGCGACACTGGAAGCATAAAGATTACGTGCAATTCTTACAAAACTTTAGACAAATACAAATAATTCTAGTATGATCCTGACAAAGGAGGTATGATCCTGGCGGTGCAATACATTGGATGAGTAAAGGGAAATCGAGCGCAGAAACGATCGATGCACTGGATACTTTTTCCTTGGCACAATACGACATTACAATCGGAGGAGAAAAAGTTTGAGAAAAAATTAACTTCCCGAGTGCCATTTGTTAAGATTCACAAATTATTCGAATGGGTGGCGATTTAACACCCCCTGCCGCACGCTCTAGGGACGAGTACCACGTGAGGATCGGAATTGTGCGGTTGCTAACGTACCTGCTCCCCACCCAGAGGGCCCCGGTTCGAATCCCAGTGGCAACAGATATTTTTCAGTGACCCGATCCCTACTTGTGGTGCTATGTGGAGAGCGCTTTAAGTAATAACACCGTCCATCAGATGGGATGTTAAACTGCGGACCCCTTGGTGCCTTTTGTTAAGAGTAGTCTAATGCCAATGCCGGGTTTCTCTCCACCCTTAATGCCTTCATGTCCATCCCTAATGGCGCAAATGACCTCAGCTGTCGGTCGCCTCCCATAAAAACTACTACTACAAGTAACACGATTGAATTTCATGCCGATGAAAGGATTGCGACGCTGATAAGTTTTCATTGAGGCGGGAGAATTATTCTTCGGGACGAACGTCCACACAATGCTCACACCACGATTATTTTAAATTATTGCGCCGCGTCGATCGAATCAGCTCAGGTCTCTCTCACGCAGTTACAAAATATCCCAATTTCGCTCGTGAATTCGGCAGTAGGGAGCAAATAATCATATTCGGCGAAGAGATAGGTCTCTTAGTCAGACTCTGACCCGTTACATTGTAAAACTAAGCTTTGACTACCTCGAAGAAACACCTCGCTAGACGATTATTATTGCGTCCATATGGCAGAGGCGAGAGCGACCGATGAGCGGCGGTCTATTATAGCCGAGACTCGAACCATTACATAGAGGGAAAGAGGTGTGTTTCAAAAATGAATAGCTGCGTAGTTCCCTTTCTGGGGCGAATTCAAATGTATGAAAAGATATTTTAATAATCGTCGCTTTTCGCTACGTCGCTGTTGATTTTATATGTGCCGTAAAGATCCTTGTCCGATGGTACTTTATTAGCATAGATGCGAAAGCTTTCACTTTCAAGAGAAAATACCTTTGCATTGACGAAGAACGGTAAATAAAATATTCAGCGAGGGTACATACGGCACAGGCAAGAGAAAAGCGCAGGTTACGCAGAAAACTGCTCAAATCAAATGTGTGTGTATGCATGTATTTTTTAACATATACGAGTATATGTGTATACTCGTACACTCGTACACGTATATATATTTATTAATTCACAAGGAAATAGATATAAGGAAAAGGAATAGGAACACACGTAAAGGATGAACACAGGAGAGGTGGGGAAGGCGGAATCAAGGAGATCACAAGCTCAAAAATAGTTCCTTGACCAGGACTTGAACACTGGATCTTTCGACTCGCCGCGCCCGGGCCGATGCTCTAACCACTTGAGCTATCGAGGAAACGTAATTTACACTTGAGATCTGCGGAGTCTTTATGCAACCAAGTGCCCCGATTCTTTGGTCAACAGATCGTCATGGGGCTGTTTCACCCACCAAAGGAGAAATAGACGACGCACAAGTGGTATCGAATATCATGCGTCCATGGTGGATATGCACACCATGAATGGAGTGAAATAAGTACGTGATCAGTTCACCAAAGTTATTAATGCAACGGATTCACTTTATTTGCGATCGCTAGTCTGTCAGTCGGCGATGCGAGGTCGGGGTGTGTGGCATGGTAAGCGCTGCGGAATGAGGCTGGTGGGCGTTGTTGCATCTCCATGAGCAGCCCTTGTCTGTTTTGGGGGTGTTCGGAGGACGATCGCCGCTCCCCCTGGATAGATTACCCACTGATATTCATATGTCCTGCACTTCCTGCGGTCACGAGTGCTTCTGGGCTGGAGAGGGAGGAAGGGGGGGGGGGAGGAGCTTTCACATCTTTCGGCATATCTCACTATCTCCACCCCTAATCTGTCCGTCACGGCCAAAACTTCAAAAGATAAAGGAGTCTTAAAAGATCACCCCGACGACTAGTCGTCTGGCTAACCGATCCCGTATCGCCTTCAGAAAGCCCACTTTCCCTCTCTCTCTCTCCCTCTCGAGCACACACCCACATTTACACACACAGTCAAGGGTGGAAGGCAAGATTAACGATTTCACGAAAGATATCGGACCGTAGCATTTCCCAGTCGACCTTTCCCACGCTCGGTCAGCGCACGTCTCCAAGGGGCGGCCACGGTGTCCAGAGAATAGGGCCGGCAGCGGAGATACATACTTCTCGTCCGTTGTGTCCGATCAAGACAAAAAAACGGAATTTGTCCACAACAATTTCAGAGTAAAAAAATCACTCGCCTTTTCACTGGGGTTCGAATCCGGCTCCTTCGAGTGTAAGAGGACGCCTCGGTGGCTACTTAATTGGCTAAAGAACTTGGTTGGTCATCGACGGATCCGGGTTCGAATCCCGGTAAAAATTCGAATGATTTTTTTTACACTCTGAAAATGTGTTGTAATGCACATTTAGCGGATGACTCTGTTAAAAAGTTACTTTCTCGGCATCTCCCACAGTTTCTTAGAATTAATTTGTATAGGCACGAGTGAATCACGGTGGGCCGTTGGTTATAATCGAATAAGTGCTGGAATATTCTATAAATAAAAAAGTACAGAATAGTCATTCCATCAATAGAATAATATTGTCGTCAGGTGTGGGCAGATCTACTGTATTTGTGAGTAAACATTGGTGTCGTCACCTAACTCTTAGCACCTAGTTCCTTGTCGAGTCTAACCGAACCTTAACAATAATTACTCAATGTTCTTGTCTAATTGTTTTTATTTACGAAGAACATGATATTTTCTAGCCGTGATAACAGCAAGGTTTTGAAATTAACAAATTCTGACTTTAGTGAGCATAGATCAGGCTGTAGATAGATAGATAAACTTCTTTAATCGGACGAAAATGTATTTAATCCTTCTTTAAATTAATCCTTTTCAAGTACATAACAATAATAACAAGAGGAAATATAAAGCGATATAAAAAGAAAAATATGGTGTGTTTGTATATATATAAGCCATAAACACAGGAATCAACCCGAAGGTCGGTTTAGTAGGTGATGGTGGAGCTCAACCATGTACTAAGCCCGACGGCGTGTGAATATTCATACATCAGGGTAGGGGGGGTATATATATATGTAAAACTTACACAGCAACACACAACATGAGAACACATCTAAAAGGAACACTCACACGTAATATCTTGATAAAATCGACTCGAACTCCGTATTCTTCGGAAGATTAGTTAGGACTCAATTATCAAGATATTACGTGTGAAGTTTTTTATTCAACACTTTCGTGTTACTTCGAAGAAATCATCTATATATATATATATATATATATATATATATATATATATATATAGATGATTTCTTCGAAGTTACACGGGAGTGTTGAAGTGGCGCAGTTTTAACTTCTTCATAGTCTCTCTATGGAGAGAACCTCTTTTTCGCACCCCCTCCTTTGTGGGTGTTTTACAAGGGTCTTCATGACTGATCTCCCTAGGTTTTTCACACAAAATTACATATTTTATTATATATATGTAATATATATTATATATAAATATATTATATAATACAAGATGTAATTTTGTGTGAAAAACCTAGGTAGATCAGTCATGAAGACCCTTGTAAAACACCCACAAAAAGGGGGTGTGAAAAAGAGATTTATTTTTAATATATAACATATTACAAAAATATGTATTATTAAATAAAAGATGTAATTTTGTGTGAAAAACCTAGGGAAATCAGTCATGAAGACCCTTGTAAAACATCCACAAAGAAGGGGGTGTGAAAAAGAGATACTCTCCATAGAGAGACTATGAAGTTAAAACTGCGCCACTTTCGAGGACCTGCTCTTTCTATCTAGTTGTGAAGCAACCAACTAATACTAAGAGCTTCTAGGGAGAACTATCGATTCCTCCCCACTCCCCTAGGGTCTCAGTCGGAGCACCCTGGTGGTCTCGGTCTATTATGGCCAAGGCATGAAATTTCCACCCCAGTCAATAAACTCCCATGTTCCACCATCGAGTCTCTCCTTTGACAGGGATTACTTTGTCGCCAATTATTAAGCAGGTGAACTAGTGCCAGAGTCGACAACCACGATGGTCTACACTAATTATGTGAACATCATCATTTGGCAAGAAGTACATCACAATAAGAGAAAAATATTGTACAAAATCAAAAATAAAATATTATCGTTTTCGTGTGGCGGTCCAATCATTTTCTTCTGCGAAAAAGACCGGCATTCAATCCGATGCAGTAATACTCAATTACGCGTAGTAAGAATTTATTCTTAACAAAAACCACTTTGGCCACGCGAAATAATTAAATTTATACTCCAAAGATTGTGACAAAAATATGGCAAACGAAAATATTAATTCAATTCAAATTTTGTGCAAATTTGACGTTTCTGCAGCAGGCCAACCAGTAACGCTCGTTTGATCAGATGAAATGGCTATGCAGATAATGTTAGTAACAAGAAAAACCATTTATTTCTAGGAGAAGAATTGAACTGCCTTTGTCACCTCTTGATTTGTATTTCTGTGAAAGTCGCGTCTATGGAGACTTATATGTAGTGTCGGCCGCGTGGTTTTAAAACCGGGCGCACGATTCACCCGAGAAATGTTTACAGTGACTCGACTAATCTAACAAGCAAAACCTTTAAATCGAATAGCCATTTTTCCGTATGTTCACCAATACGACATGATACATTTGGTTAATCGGATATTCGGTCGACCAGATTTCGCTGACTTATATGTAAAACCGCACTCGCGTCACAATTTTTGTATTTTTTAAGTAACCTGCAAGCCACCGCTAGGGTGTTTGGCAGTGGGTTAGACCACACTAGGCTAACTTTGACCCGAATATTTTTTACCCCTACATCTATCGGACAATGTTATTCTGATCCCTTATCGTTAGTGGGAAAAATGACATCTTAGCTCTATCCGTTCAGCACTTAAATCACTCCAATTTTATATACAAAATCTCACCTATCGTAGTACGATGGGGGAAATAATACATTTTCAACATCACTGCTAAAGAGACATCCTTCCAATTTATGCAAGAGATTTAATCTGTAATTTAACCATTGCTCCGTTAGGGATTCACAGTTTAGCTCCTCTAACATTTTGGATGCGTTACTAAGTTTTTATGGAACGCCGTGACTCAATTTAAGAAACTCCTTTATAAGGAACTCCTTGACTGTAACGTGAATGAAAAACTGAAGACCCTCCCAAAATTCGTTCACTCTTTTGAGAATCTCGTCATTCTCGATTTTACATGTTCCCCACTCGCCCTTCTACTTTCTTACTTTCTCCGCAGAATCGCGGCTCTCTTTCCCGCACCCATACCGACACGTTCATTGTCCCATCCCACCTTCCTTCCAACAGAGAGATAGAGAATGGTCACATGGCCTTCGCCGCACCCAACACTCGCTGACACTCCCCTACCTACCCCCTCCCCTCCCTTCCTGGTACTCCCCCTCCTGCACCAAACCCCGTTCCCCTCCCGCTACCCACCAGATAGGCACGTACAACACCTTCTTGTACTTCGTTAATGCCCAGCAGCGCCATATCTCCAATCAGAAGCGTCACCCGCCTCGAGTGATGACGGCCAAATGCAAACGGACCAAGCGATGGCAGCGCTTGTGTGTGAAACCATTGGCCAAGGACTGTCCAAAAATTGACTCCTCCCGCGGAACTATGGACTGATTTCGCTTTAGATATGTGACCAAACAAAGCGGAAGTTCATGTCTACCACGGTGCGTACCTCATTAGGTTAGGTTAGGCTGCGTAGACATTTTGTCGGGAATCGAATTTCATACTTGAAACAAAAATTAATCCCTACAGGAATAGTTACGGAATTAATTGCGCTCCTACCATACGTTTTAGAAAGTATATATTCGATGACTTTGTGAGTAAATGAAGGTCATAATGTGGCGAAAGAGTATGATGCATTAGCTTCTTATGCTTCGGGCTTAACACTGTGCTGGATAAAAAGCGTGACGTTTCATATTAAACGGGTTATTACGCATATATTATTTCTGCTATGCCTTGTACTTAACAGCAGGTATAAGTCAATCAAGTTGAGTTTATCCTTGGCACGCCAGTCATTGTGGTTTTTTGGAGTTGCATTGAAAAATCTTCATTCAACTCGGAGACTTCAACGCCCGCTTAGAACAATGCGATAGCAATTCTCAACCGAACATTTCAGATATCGAAAATTGTATACTTAGAATGGTTATAGAAATAGGAGTAAACCCACTTACATAAACGTAGTGTAACATGTAATTCACGTCCGACTTACTACTGTAGAGAGCACATTACCCTTTCCTTTGTCGTTCAAGAAGGTATCAGTTAATCGTCTTGGCCTTAGCCCTATGTGCCGCAAATATTGTATTATTAAAACGTTTAAAATGGAAAATATGTCCGGAGAATATATCTCAGGGACGAGAAAATTTTATTTCGCAAACAGTCACATATGCCGAGGGAATTTATTGGAAGGGGCCGAATTTTTTCTTCTCAAAAAAAATCCTCCACGTACCCCCTTTATTTTGTATGAGATCGATATTGGTATTTCTGTACGTGTAGATACCATGGTCAGGATTAAATAATAACCGGGTAAGGAAGTTTTCCGATATTTTCTTCTTTACAACAAAGACCAGTGAGTTCTGGTAACGTTTTTACAGATTCCGTATTTAGACTGACCGAGCTGGTTTGTATGGGAAGGATCATGGGTATTGGAAACAGCAAATTAGAACAGTTACTCTCAGCATCTATAACACGCAATACTTTCAATTGCGATTGAACCGGCCGCAAAGGGCAGTGTTGAACTGCGGGGAAGACTTCAACGCCGGAACAAACGCGACCCCATCGCGGCCGGCGGCGACCCGGCGAACGGTCGCGGATCGGAGCGAGGAGGACTTTAAGAGCGCCGGCGCGTCAACCATCTTCACGGCCGCTTGGTGGGAAAAATCCGGAGAGCGGATGTATCCATCCACGCAGATGGGACGCCCGATAATGGCACTGGGAGGAGGAGAGCGAGTCCATACGAGCACATCCACGCACACACACACACACACACACTACCATAGGTTCCTAATTGCCCGCGCGCCACAAGAGGCGGACCGGTGGAGGCGGATATTTATAACAGGGAAGCGGGCTCGGCAACACTCGGATAAGAGATGCCCTCCTCCTCCGAGGGATGGGAAACCAGTTTCCTCATCCGCTGCCCTCCCTCCCAACCCGCAGAGCCCCCTGCGGGAGGCCCTCTGCCCCCAACGGCCGCCCCCGTGGGATCCGACTGACCGCAGGCATTTCCCCCCGGGGGGCGTAATGGTCTCTCTCCCCCTCGTAAGCCGCCCCGTCCGATCCCAACCTCCTGCGGGCGGGGGAGGGGCGGTGGAGGAGCACATAATGATGGTGATGGGAGAGCGCCGCTATCATCCCTCAACCCTTCTTCACCGCCGCCCCCGCTCCACCCCCGCCCGACTCAATGATATGGACTCCGAGTGATGCGCCGTTTGATTACCTCCGGCTGGAACGGAAATCAACGTGCCGTGCTCGCGCTTTGAAGGCGTATTTAAAAGCCTTGGACAACGAATTTGATCGTACGTATAGGTGGACTAGTACAACAGGACAAATCAGAGTTATTGTCACCGGCGCAGTAGGCCCGTTTTGGAATTCCGAGATTCCTAAAATAGGTGAAAGGGTATTTTTTATGTGCGGATCCCTATCCTTCAGTAAAAGGAACCTCTTGTACTAACTTTGGTCTGTGTTCAATGTCCAGCAAAATATCGTTGTATGTTTCTGGCCCCATATTTAGTCGCTGTGCTTACATTTATGACATCGTGTCTCAGGTGTCCAGTACACTTCCTCTATTTCCTGACGACGCAGTAATGTATTGGGGAATGCCCAGAGAGGGTATCATTACTTAATGCTTATAATACAGGCCAAAAGTGGTGCGAGACATGGGACCTAGAATTAAATGTGAATAAATTTGTTTCGATAAATTTTGGAGAAAGAGGATTTCACCAAAAAACACTTTTTACAGGAACCAAAACATTTCCATCCATTTTACTTTTTCCGTCCTTCCTCAAATCACTACTCTGAAGTCTCCAATTTACGCCTTTCATCCTTCAATTTTTATTTTCTGATTTTTAAAACCTTTTCTTTAATACTGAGGTGAATATCAACGGTTTAGAGTGTGTATTTGTAACACCAAAAATAATGCGGTGAAACACCATACGTCTTCTTTCGAATAAAGAACAAGGTGGGATATTTCTGATCGCTGTTTTTTAAATTAGCAAAGCCAGCTTTCCCCTCCCAGCGGACAGGGCCTTGGAAGAATTGTAAGTCCCTTGTGAAAAGGAAAATTACTGCCATAGGACCTTATGAGCCTTTAGCTTATGTGTGTGGAAGTAAATGTGTTTATATACGTAACTATGGAAAGGTAATACAAATGCGTTGAAATGGAAAAAATAATTATTTTCTGTTATCTGTTATTATAGCTGTACACTTGAGAAGATTGGGAATAGACAGAGCGTCTACAGTATTCCTAATCATATTCGTAGATTTAGCGTAGAGTGGCGTCTTGGTCACGAATGAGCCAGCGCATCGCTTATAGAATTTGTGTACTCGTGTTTTGAGAGGAAAGTTTGAGATATCGGAGACCAATTCTATTTTAAGGACAAAGTAACTGCTGACGCTTGGAGGTTAGTTGACTCAGAGATTACGTTAAGTTTTCGGTTAATTAGTTTTACTTGTAATGAATTTGAGAGGTAAGCTTACTCGTATGTTCCGAACATATAATTTATGTTCTACTGTTTTCATTGCTTTCGAGATTCAGATAAAATCTTTTATTACAAGCCATAATTTTCTGAGATACTTAAAAGTTCAGGGACAGTCTCTTCATGAAACAGGTTCTCATGGCTAGTGATTGAGTGGAACTCGATCGTAAGAAATTTCTGGTAACCGACAGATCGTTTTGCAAGAAACGGAGCATCGTCTACAACAAATGTAATATTTTTTATAGAAACACGAATGCATTTTCTGTCACTCAAACTATAAACCATGAATAGAACATCAAAATTTGCCTAGTTACCCATGGTGCTACCTTTTTAATTTTGTTCTCAATTGCACGTACGGATCGATGTTTTTAATTTCAGTTTTTTTTCGGCGTTATATATTCCAATTACATGCCCATAGGCATATGTTTTGACGTTTTCCATCATTTACAAGTTCATCAAACGAATAAAAAACTTGAAGGGAGGAAAGTCATTTCTTGATGGTCCGACCTAACCTTGAACGGACCACGAGTAATTGGAAGACTTGACGGGACTAAATTTCGGCATTGCACAGAGTATAGAAAACAAATTCCCGTTTCTGTGAGAATCAGTATATGAGGAACAGAAAGAGTAATTTAATTTTTAAGTACAGGGCCAGGGAATAGAACACAAGAGAACCTTGAAGGAGACATGTACGACTTACTCTTTCAGAAAAGTAACAATCAATCGCGTTTAACACTGGCTGACACAAAAGGTAAAATCCAAGAACCACATTGCATCAATAGACGAGACCAAAGCACGGAATTTAGGGAAATTGATTGCCTAAACGATTCATATAAGTACCCTCGCACATTTGGAGATCTCAGCAGTAGAAAAGTTACTTTGGACGAGTTCATAAACGTTAGAAACTGTCTCAGGCGTTATTTGGTGGAAGACTTTGGTACTAGGCATACTCGTACATGGGGGAAGACTAATTTTGCAGAATCCAATAGATATTTTGTATCGCACGACCATAGTATCACCTAGCGATGTTACCTTGCAACGAAACCGTGGTTGTGCAAAATAAAAATTCTCGTGAAATCTGCGAAGTAAGTCCACCCTAATGAATGTCATTAATTACAAATTAATCTTAGGGCTGGTACCCTGACATACCCTTCCACACGTCCCTGTCGCGGATTATAGGGGAAGCGGTACCGGTTCGAGTAGAGGCGTCGACCCTGGATCCCCTCGTGTGCCAAAATTCACTTCCAGTTCGGCCGGCATGGGGAAAGGGACCGACGCTGGGGTCTGGAATGTGTGATTCTCTCACTCGCACGCCTTTACACCTCGTGCCGCCCCTCCCCCCTTCTGATATCCAGTACGCAGGCGTGATTTCACGCACCGTTGCAGCCCCGTCACCGCTTCTCTTCCGCCGCGGCTAGAATGGCCTCTGGAGCGAGGCGGCGGCGTGGGAGGGCATGAATGGAGCGGGAGGCCCCTTCCTCTCCCCTGGCAGCTAATGACACTCCAACCGGGTAGGGTCTATGCCCCTACACTTGAGAATTAAGAAGGGTAAATTTTATCTGCGTGACCTCGCCGATTTTAGCCTCAAATTGTTCCTAATGTAGAGAGCCTCATGTAGAGAGAATAAGGAGATAATATTGTCAAACCAGAAGCTAAACTTTCATAGCAAGGGCTTTCATAGCTAAACTTATAAATCCCGGATAAGGAAATATTTTTACATTTGTGACCTGCTCAAATCCGCCTTCCCCACCTTTCCTGTGTTTGTCTTTTATGTGTTTTCCTATCCCCTTTCCTTATATATCTATTTCTATGTGTGTGAATAATATTTGTTCGCCGTATGGCGGGATTTTCGTGTTTGAATATGTGTTTGGCCAATGTGGCTCGTCTCTTCTTCTGGCTATGCGTGCCATGAAACGCACCGTTTCTATCCTTTATAAGATCGTATGAATGCTTTTCTACTACCCTTTCCAATTCTTGTGTCCCGTCTACTTCTCCTTTGGTGGGTGAAAAAGCTCCCGAACGCCATCTCTCGGGCAACAACTATCGGAGCACTTTGGCGCTTTATAAGATCGCAGATCTGAGTGTAAATCTGGTTTCCTTATTAGCTTAGGTGGTAGAGCATCCGCCCGGCAAGTGGAAGGCCCGTGGTTCAAATCCCGGATAAGGAAATATATTTACATTTGTGACCTGCTCAAATCCGCCTTCCCCACCTTTTCTGTGTTTGTCTTTTATGTGTTTTCCTATCCCCTTTCCTTATATATCTATTTCTATGTGTGTGAATAATATATATATATATATATATATATATAGAAAGGAAAACAAATGAGGAAGTACTAGAGATGGTGGGGGAGGGGTTTGTTGAGAGAAATCCTATGGAGGCAGGAAAAATGGATGAAAGGCGTATTGAGGGGTAGTGGAATATTGAAGAAGGTAATAGAGGGGAGAAGGTTGGGCAAGCGAGGAAAGGGTAGGAACAGGATAGGGATGTTGGATGGGATGAGGGGTGGAAAGAAGTACACAGAGATGAAGAGGGACCTGATGTAGCTTAGGTTGCTGGATTGGGTTTTGTTTGAAGTTACAAAATATTTTTTTGATAGTGGTGTCCATCCAAAAACCTACCTTAACCGGTAGATTACCTAAATATATATATATATATATATACGGGTCGTGGTGGTCTAGCGGGTAGAGCGTTGGACTACTGACCGGAGGGTCCCGGGTTCGATTCCAGGGCAAGGCACTTTGGGCACCTGCAGCTCCACCCAAGTTGGTTGATTTTTCGGGTACCAGATCTACCTGGGAAACCATAACCGGCACAGGGAAAGGAACTGGCCCCCCTACCCTGATGTGTGAATATTCACACGCCGTCGGGCTTGGTACACGGGTGAGCTCTACCATCACCTACCAAACCGACCTTCCGGTTGATTACTGTGTTTATGGTTTATATATATATCCTCCCTGATTAAGCATACATTTGTAGGTTTCTCTTTGTTTCTATGTTAGAGAGAAGATGAGTGAGTAAAAGTACGCGTAGCATATCAACCAACGTGGATAGATACGTGTATAACGAGTCTCAACGACTGCATTTCGACATAACCGAGTTTTTACCGCGCAAAGAGATTGAGAAGACAAAATGTTATAGGTTCCTTGAAGGCTTAAAAAAAACAAGTACCGTCATCCGCGCAGTGATTTGAACGCCAGCACATAGGCACGCCAACCGCGCGGTATTCGAACCGTGGACCTCGAATTAATAGGCCTAATATAATCTGGGTCAGTCGATCGTCCACGGCTCCTTCCCTCTTCCTTGAGTGCCCTCGCTTATGCCCGTTCACGTGTATTTCAAGCGCATGCGCGTATGTTTCCTCATCCTTACATCGTTTGGCCATAATTTATGGGTCTCTCCTCTGGGAGGCGTATTATAAGTTGTAAGGGGATTTCTTGACCGCTTGAATCTTGGGATTATTAAGTCCGCCGTAAGTGAAAAATATTTTTCCATAATTCTTTGCTGAATCCGTTGAAGTCATTTGTATTAATAATAATAGCGGTTGCTTTTAACGCTTCGTTTGAATTAATTTCAAAACCTATTATGATTTCCATAATGAGTAACATTTTCAGGGTCGCGCCAGTTCAGTGCAGTATCGTGCAGATCGGTTTGGCACGAAACCAAGTGGAAAAATCAATCAAAAGCCTTTTATTTACTTTCTAAAAATGCATGTAAGACGTTTTCATAAAGTGAGGTAAGAGTCTCTCAGAAATGATTATTATTATTTTAGGCCCTTCGAATGATTAATCGAAGTAATACTCGTAATTTTTATGGAATAAAAAATCGTGTAAGTTACCCCCAGAAGGCCATAGTTTTTATTATATTGTAATTCATATTAGGTGTTAACATAAAGTAACGTTTTAGTCACTCACATTGAGATGGTCAAAAATGTCATTTTGAATGTGTGGTCTTGAAAAACAACTTGTAAGTTACATTCTAAAGTCTTGATTCTTGAAAATTTCCCTGACCCTATAATTATCCCTTGTCGCAAACCCCCCCCCCTGCCCTTGGATCCATATTGTTTCGTTCCATGTTCTTTGGATGGAAAGATAGAGCAGATGGCATTTGCGAAGATCTCGTTGCCTTCCAAAGTAATTAATGGACAATAGCTTGTGTCTTTCTCTATCCTGCAACAATGAATACGTTTTGAACATGGGAACAAGCTTTAAGGTTAAGATAATAGGAACACAGGCAATTAAATACATTAATTTGTAGATCTAACGATTTGTTAATTAAATTGCTAATTTTTTCTTTCGGTTTTACCAAATTTAAAAGACAATAATCACACCTGTCCAAATTGCCATCTCCCTCAGGTCGTCTGATTCAAAAATCTTTCAGGACGAAAGATCGATGACGTTTGACAGGCCATAATTTTTCTGGTCACTAATGTATGCCGTTTCGTTCTGTGGTCAGCAGGTTAATTGCAACACATTTGTATTTTATTTTAAGTACTGACATAAAGTTACAATCGATAACTAACCGTCATTAAATTTGAATATATTACATTGTGTCATTGAAAGAACGCTTAATATATTACCATCGTTTCCCCCAGATTTCCCGATGATAGCTCGATATAAAATTTCATGATTTTCATAGCAACAGCATTGGTTATTTATGGTGAGACCGTATGAAAGGGCCGTAATTTCTCTCTATAAATTGACGGAATTCGCCAATACGAGCCTCGTACTGGTACAGCCGGCACGGAATGGTGCCGAGGCATCGCAGTGCAATGTCTCGTTGCCGACTGCGCAGTACGGGATCATTCCGTCGGGATTCGAACCACCACCTCCGGTTCACGCTGCTTCATCCCTCCCACAATCCCATTCTCCACGCGAATGTCCAAAATTCGCCGGGCCCGCCCGGCTCGCGACGCCCGTTTCATCCCGAGGGGTCAGCGCACGGCAGTCTGACCCAAGGTCAAGTGCTGGCCTTGGCTAACGTTGGTCTACAACGAAGTGCATTTCGGAGGAGGCCGAAGAATCTCGAACTCGATCCCTTCCGATTTGAGAATTCTCGGGCGATGGATGACCAGGGAAGTGGCGCTCCGGTTGCTAAGAAACAACCGGCGAATCCCTCGTGGGATGTGCAAGTCGTTTAATAATAGATCGGCCCGTGACAGCCCTCATGCCCATTTGACATCGTATCCAAGTCACAATATCCTTTTTTATAAAATCCTATCGGACAATAACGATTTTTCATCACACATCAGTGCAATAAAATCACAGAAAAAACGCAGGACGTATAGGTGCTCGCATATGATGTGGAAAAGAATCTTCTAGCAATAAAGAGAAACCACAAATAATACTCTGCTAATGGGTTAGGTAGTTTAAATCTCAAAAAATAAAGGTAAACATTCATTGCCTCGGCAAATTCTGTCGCTCATACTAGCCAACTGTGAAGGTGACGTACAAAGTTGCACTAAGTTTTCTTCGAGAAACTGTGTTTACAATTATGTTAATGCCCCCACATGTTAAATGAGCCAGAGAGAAAGATGCGATTTGCACTCCCTTGGATCACGATTGCCAATACTATTAGGGAAGAATGCGGTTTATATTTGATGAAGGTTGAGAAGCAAGAATTCTACAAATGTCCCTGTGTTACTGTAGGTGTTTTATTTTGCCAGCGTAAAGGACTAAGAGATTGCATTAAGTTATTCTCCGAGGGAGGGAAGATTTGGGAAGAGTTCAGTGAAAGGGTTTTTCCACGATTCTGAATGGATACAAGAAATTCCTCAATTAGTGGGCGCATCGCATTAGGGACCAGTCCAATTAAAATTCGCCTCCGGGAGGGGGGGGGAACAAAGCGCTCCCTAGGCAAGATAGAGCATGATCAGTAAACGGGATGCCTAAAACTTCTTAAATCGACATGGAGACTTACCATCATCGTCATCATCTACATAAATATAAATTATTTTTCTTCGGCCCGCCTTACGTCCGCGCCCCGCATTCACAGGAAAACGCAATCATCCCTCCTGAGAAAGGTGTCGTTCGAAGCCACCTTGGTGTTTCGTTCGTTGACATGCAGGGTGTTAGTGTGTTTTGTGTTAGGCGTGACTTGGAAATGCAGCAAGGCTTAGTGTTGCTCGGGGTCGATCAGAAACCCAGCCGAATAGTGAGATTGATTCTAATAATAGAACGACGATTAAACTTTTATTAAACAAGGTTCCAGATGGACAGATGGGGCTCGCGGGAGTTGATGATGTCGAGAAACCCCCAGGAAAAGTGTGCGTTGGGGAACAGGGTACACACTATCTTTGCGCTACCGATCGAATTGTGAGCCATTTAATAGTTGAAAACACTTGGAAATTGTCCTTATATCTTGAGAAATGGATTCTGGATGTTCCGGGTTCGACTTTAATAATTTCCAAAAAATCAAGTTCTACGTAAAACCATATTGGAGCCAAATATTCATTCCCCAATCACGAATGATCGCCACTTCAAAGCATACGTGGCAGGGGTGTACGAGGGGTGTACGCATAGATCAGCATCTCCCTTCCAGAGGAGGAAGGCACTCCGAAGCCCTCTCTCTCTCCTCGTGCACACGACTCTTCCTCACCGCCTTCCCTGCCCCAAAGGCTGTCTCTCCTCCTGCCACCCCCCCCCCATCCCCAAGGAACCCACACGCCCTCCTCTCTCTTCCGCCCCCGCAAACCTCCCTTCACGACGTGACCTTCATCTCTCTTCGCCCTCCCTCCTCTCCCCCCGCCACCTCCTCCGCCCCCGCCTCAACCCCGGCGTCTTGCCCCCTCTCGGCTGGCCGGCCGGCGAGAGGCAGAGGGGCTGGGGCGAAGGGGCGAAGGGAGCCCGCCCAAATGCCTGGTATTCTCCCCGCCGCCGCATCAGTCTCACACTTCCCCACTGCACCTGGGAAGGTTTTTGGCGCGACTGCACGCCGCGGCGAAACTAAATCTTTCGACGGCGACCCGCGGGAGCGGGACAGGGTGCCGGGGGAAGGGGGGACCCGAGTGAGGCCAGTATGGAGGAGAGAGCTCCAAGATCTTAAAGCTCAGTTCCATAACCATGGCAATAACAACTCGACCAGCTACGCATAAGAACTGAGGGTTTTATGGCAGTCGACGACGAAGGTCAAACATGAAAACAAAACAGTATGGGAAGTCGTTAATAAAGGAACCTTAAGGTTGAACGACTCGCGTAGGAAATGTACACTATAGAAACAACTGATCGATAGGAAGTGAACTTAAAGACCGTACGTAGGAAGACCTTTTTTGCATGACACGAAAGTAGGAAGCATGAAGTAGGACATATTGAACTTCCTGGATGTCATTATAACTCTAATGACTGGTGACCCAACACCCTCTGCCTCCTTCCATCGGTATAGCTTGCAAGGAAGGATGTAATTGTAGATTACACGAATTGTCATTCTGAGAGAGACGTCAAAATTTAACAAGAAAACACAAACTACTTCCAGACAACATCCTGGTGTAATTACGACTCTGTTACCAATTATTCAGCAGCTCAGTAAAAATATGTTGGAATAGAAGCGTCATAGCAAATAACATAATCACCATGGACCAAAAAAAATAATAATAGACCATTCAGTAAGATTACTTTCATAAGCATTGTAGTCCCAAGAAAGCTAAGATGGATAAGGAATGCGCAGAAACAACCTTGAGACTGAGGTGAAATGGAGGTGGGGCGCAGTGGACAGAGAGTGAGCAGAGATGCTGCTCTCGCATCTGGTGTCTTTGGAGTACCTGGTTTAAATCCGAATGCAAACACTCTGGCGTCTTTGGAGTACCTGGTTTAAATCCGAATGCAAACACTGGCTGCACCTTTGAGGATGCGCGGTCTTCACCTTAGTTGCAAACCTTTCTGGAAAACCGCGGGTGCACAGGAGAAGAGGGGCTGGCCCCCCTATTACCCTGGACATGAGGAAATTCCAACTCCCCTGTGAGGGCTTGCCTAGCAGTCGCTGAAAACAAAAAAATGCCGAGACCATAAACTTTACATAAAGACCATAATTCATAAAGTTTACGGCCTCGGCATTTTTTGTTTACATTGATTCACGACCGTAGGTACGTTCCTTGTTCATTTAAATTAACAGACGCTGCTGGCCCTCACCCAAAAGTCCACCTTTGCCTGCAAGGTTCTTATCACGGTTAGTTCGTTGAAACACAAAAATTGTGCCATTTTTCAGGCCTGGTCACCCGGTTAAATTTTCCTTCTGTCACGAATCACACCGCAAAATTATGCAATTCTGTCTCTCAGTTACCGTTTTCAGCTACGACCTCCTACTGAAAATTAGCATAAAAATATTACCTACGCCTGATTACTGAAATCTAAGCTGGTTTCCCGCTAAATAAAAAATGCCTTCCTCTTTTGAGTTATCGTTTGTACATATCTTTAAATCACTCATTTTTTATACGAGGAAGAAGTATGAAAAAATAAACTGATATATATTCGCTTCTGTTTTCATTTCCATTTCGGCCCGTGAGAACTTGGTCATGAGTAGGAACAAAGATGTCCGCGGATTCCACGAAGCGTTCATTCTTTCAACCCCTTCGCCCGAATCAGTTGACGCGCAATTCAAAGTCTCCGCGCACGGTACCTCAGCTTGGGGTTTGAATCACGCCATATCACATATCATCGCCATATCACGCCAGAAATTTTTTAACGTGATTTATCGTAAAACTTTGGAATTAATAAGTATTTCTGTTGCTCAAAATTATCACAGTTTATAGATATCGAAAGGTTAAGTGAACGCAGTTTATATTATTACGCAGGAGACCTTAAGTTCGATGCATCATAATGCTTTCTTGTTTGAGAACAGTATGAAGTGTAAGATGCGTGCTAACATATAAAATATTGAGGCATCAGAATTTTGTCCTTAACATTTGTTTTAGCATTAATATTTGCATGTAAATTCTCAGGAGAAGATCTCTTACTCCCATTGGCCACTGACATTGTAGAACTCATTTTGTTTTACTAATGCGATAATCCTCGATTTGAACTTTTCAGTGAACGCCTTAAAGATCTGCTCATACTGTACGTGAGAACGTAACTTAAAGAACATAATTTAAGTCCTAACTCTTGCCTCACTCTCAACAGTGCAGTTGCGTATTAAGCTCAAACTATCAGTCCGTCTTATTCATTGAAGGAATTCATGCGCTTCGAATTTTTATATTCACAAAATGACGCAATATTAGTGCCAATGAACGAATTTGTGCTCAGTACGGTTTATAATAATAATAATAATAATAATAATATTATCTGACTATGAATAATATCTTAATCATGTTTTTCCAGTGCCTATTTGCAGCAGGTATTTTTTTCTGAATGCAGTAATATTCAACGTTATTTTGGCAAAAATAAAGAAATGGACATGAATTGTTTATGAAAATTTGATCACGTTGAAGTATAAAACTCCGAAAAATAATTTTGTTATGTTTTATGTTGCGTTTGAAATTGCAAAAGTAATTATTTCTGAAGTGGTAACTTTGTCTGCGATTCTATCGTAAAATCGAGGGTATGCATTTTAAGCCGTATTGTATCAACTGTGACCTACCCCGCTAACTTATACGGATGGCGTAGATACCTACATTTTGTGAAAAACACTTCTCGGGGCCCATATTTCATTTTTTTAAAGATGCAAAAAAAGTAATGGTAATCGCCTTTAGGGTACCCCAAATAACGGTGAAATTCCAGTATTTTCAAACCTAAATAATATCTTCGTCAAAGTTTCAGTGAGTGAGCAATATTTTCGATTGTTCGCTAGATGAGAGCATGATCGAGTATACATTTCCGATGCAGAGCAAATTATTGAGCATGTCTGAAACAGAGTTATCGCCTATAGTCAGCAAAGAGTGTTCTCCCGATAATTTCTCATCGTTTTTCTTATCTTAATTTGAACGCCTCGCCCTCTCCCGTGTTTGAGTAACTCGGCGGCCTAATTTCACTGCTGAGCAAGCGCTCTCTTCCGTGTCTGAGTCGGAGTCTTGCGTGCAACCACATTGAGTTTCGATCAGTACTATTTCCACGCGCAAAATCAACCCTGCGTTTCTCAAAGTACTTAATTAAGCTTCGCGCTTAGACACTTCAACGTGAACCACGCCTCTCAAGCTGTCCCTCTCGACGAGCGTTGAGGTCTCCAACTTGCCCGCGATCCTTTTTCCCCTCCCACGGGCCGGAGGATTCCCGCGCGGCACCTGTTTCAACTCCCTCGGAGAACAAATGAGGAGAGGGCAAGCGCATTGAGGATCAAGCGTGCCCGGAGATGCCGTCGACGGGGCGGAGGGGTGGGGGCGTGCCCGTTCCCACGGCAACCAGCGCCCCCGGAGGCGGGGGACCCTCCGCCCCCGCCGACCCAACCCCTTCCCTCGCCCATCTCACAAAAGGGGAAGCGGACGCCACGGAATGCAACTGCGAGGCCGATAGGGAGGAGAGGAAACCCCGAGTCCACGGGTGACTCCGATTTCAGGGTCCACGCCTGCGCATTACCCTGCAGGCTCTGGGGTCTTGTGCTACGGGACAGGCCCCGGCGAGATCATATTCCACCCTCAGTCGACGATGAAAAATAAATAGATAAACGGTGATGATATGTGCATCGATATGCGATAATTATCGAATATATCATTCGATAAGAAAGCATGAACACAGTAATCAACCCTAAGGTCGGTTTGGTAGGTGATGGTAGGATTCACCCAGTATTAAGCTCGACGGCGTGTGAAATTCACGCATTAGGGAAGGGAGGCCAATTCCTTCCCCTGTGACGGTTATGGTTTCCCAGAAAGATCTGGTTCCCAAAAAACTGCACAGATTGGGCTGGGCTAAGGGTGCCCAGAGAGGTATGTCCGGGAATAGAACCCGGGCCCTCCAATCAGTAACCCAAGCTCTACCCGTGGACTACCGCGTCAGTTTATCATTTTATAGTATATCGATCAAATAAAATATATATCGAGTTTTTCTACCACATGGGGTGGATAGAGTAATACCGGTTCCAAAACACAGGGTAATCAACCAGAAGGTTGATTTGATATGTGATGGCTCACCCAGCAGTACCAAGGCTGATGGCGGGTGAAGTCTACACTTCTGGTGTGGGGCGGAACCTGTTCCTTCCTCTGCGCCGTTCGAGGTTTCAAAAGAAGTTCTGGTGCCTGGAAAATCACACAACACGGGCGAAGCTGAGAGTACTCAGAGGCGTCACCCGGAATGGAACCCGGACCCTCCGGTCGATAGTTCAGCTCACTGGAGCATGTCCCTCAATTCGAATATCCTCTTTCATTTACATAATACTAATTCGAAATATGTTCCATATAATCACGCCTAAAATACCGTGTATATCCATTAATATAGTCTCCATTGACAATATCGTCCATATAATTTATTTTTAACGATACATAGACGGCTTATATTTCTCACAATGACGATGATTGCTGGTGTGGGATATCTTGATTACTTAAATTATCCACAGTGAAATGTTCAAAACGGGAAAAAAGATGTAATTCATGTCAATATGTGCTCTTATCAAACTGTATTAGCAAGAGGTGTTAGGTCACCTGTCCCGAAGTGAATTTACTTACGATTTTTTTAAATTTGAAACGGAGTTTTATAGTAGTTTAAAATGCCGATTTTTTACTTATTGGATGTGTTCATCCTATAACTGCCATTCAATGATGTGTCCTTACGGGGGCTGGGGGAGGGGGGGTGCGTTGGGTTGATAGGCTTACAAGGAATCTTAGGTAAGGTTTATTATTTCACCCTGTGTTAAGCTCGTACATACTCATTTATGAAAACACCAAATTGTTTAAAAATTTTTTTTTCATTTCATTGAATGTGTTCAGATACCTCCCAAGGGAAAATAAATTTTATTTGAAAGCAGTGAACTCTTTTTCAGTACAAACTCGAAATTTAACTGATCAGTAATTATAGTTTAAAAGGTCTTCCGATAAACTTCAATGCACTTTTTTCTTTATTTGTAGCAAACGGTCCTCGTTTAATATTAACTATACGTACACGGCATAACGTATTGTCAATACGTTAGATGGGAAGTTCATATCTCCCTGATCCTTTAAAAAGGGTGAGGGTTAAAATAAGCCGAGCATGGTGGTATGTAATTTAAGGACGCTCCGAGATTATCTATCAACAGAGCTGAATGTTTTCCCAGTAGCCTCATTCGCATCTGGAAGACGGCGTCGGGAAGGAATTTCGTCCTGCACCGCAATTATTGAAACGCGCCTTGGCGATGGTCGATTCGACGCGACGAAGGGCTCCGTCATGCGATTCACAATCCTCGGATGAAGGGATATGCATCATCTCCTTTCACCGCAACCCATACTTATGAGGTGCATTTGGCGTTGAAAGTAGTGCTCGCCCGCTGAGGGACGGAGAATCGGTGTCCTGATCTGGTATTCGGCAGCAGCTTGGGATAAACTTCGCAATCGAAAGAATGCGCATAAATAATCATGCCCACCCATATCCTGACGCATTTTCAACCCTGCATATCTGCAAAATGCATAGCGTGCCTCCGGCGTTTCCGTTTTATCATTAGAGAGCATTGCATTCTAGTGGTGTGTGACAAGAAACCCATTCATTATTTTCCAACTATATCTCCCAAAGCTTTCGAAATTTTCCTGAACAATAATTACCGAGGATCACGTTATTTTATATTTCGACCCTGTAATGTCCATTTAGAAGTTATATTTTGAGATTGCAACTGGCTGAAATTCGTTCGCACATCGATATGCTAAGTACTCACTCTGTAAATTAAGTAATGAGACTGATTAAAGAAAAAATGTTCATTAAAATAGAATTGCAATTTTACATTGTCACCCTCAAAATAACTTCCTTCTGAAGCCACACAGCTCTGGAGACTGTTCTCATAGCAGTGCTGGAACTCCGATACTGGGATAGACTTCAGCTGGTCGGTTGCAACCGTTTGAATATTTTCGAATGTCCCAAAATGAGGTCCCTTGGCGTGATTTTCCAACTTCGGGAAGAGAAAAAAGTCACAAGTATTCAAGTCAAGCGCAACGTTGCCAGTCTCATAACATTGGCCGCTGAGTTTAACTGCTGCATTTCGATCACATTTTTCGTTTCGAAAATCTCATCCAACTTTGGGTATACTTAAAGGAGAGGCAATTTAAGTTGAGTAACTTCCTTTTCTTCGTGTTTAACCGCATAATACGTTTAGCATGCGAGAAAATTTTACCAACATTTGAAATCGGAAGCGAAAGAAATCAAAAACTAAAAACTCATCTCGCGCAGTTGCGTATACCATATCATACGAGATTTAAGGGTTTGCGGCAATCCTTTCCTTTCACCGTTGTAAACATCAATTACCGTCTCAATTCACTCACTCACCAGTTAGTGGTCTTGTGTTCCTCTGCAGAGTGGTGAGCCGACGCCTCGCCTTCGCGTGCAGTGACCAACGCGTGTTTAGTGCGCGACACGTGCTCTGCAGGATAAAAAAGCGTGACAGTCCGTCAATCGAATAAAAACGAGATTATCTCTTATCATTGTTTTACGCGACTAACAGTAGGGGAAAGAAAATAAATCATGAGAATGGGAAAGGTTCGGAGTCAGAATGATATAACATTCATGTCACGATTTAATCGCCATCTACAGGTACATTTTTGTGAAATTGAAGATATTTTAAAAATCTCTATAGATTTTTACAAAAAGTGAATATGGTACGACCAATTTTTCATGGCATAAAATAAGTGTTACAGGATGGCAATTGTTTTATTGAAATTCGCCAAGTTTTTATTCTACTCAAAGTGACCAGATGGATGCTACAGAGTGGCGAAACTAGTCGACAATGATAAATTCTTTCGTATGGAAACGCAAGGTCTTTTCGATTCTTCCTTCTTGCTTTACAAATGGATTTCCACAAAGTATTAACTTTCCTAAAAAAGTTTTCATTGAATTATTACTCAGGATTTTATGACGTGCTGATGATTTGGAAAGGAAGAATATAACCCAAAGAGTAGAAACGTTTGGACCTGTAAATGCTGTAAATAAAGCTACGGAAGGACAAATTCGTGGTACTCCAGTACTTTTCGGACTTGACTTTCTGCTATATGTTACCTGTTATCCGTAACATGCGATGATTTACACGTGATGAATCACCTGTAGTATTGGAATAAAATGAAACCACAAAAATATTGACCAATAAATTATCAAAACAATCGTTGAAGTATGAATTATGTCACCCGGCATTGCTCAAATTCAAAATTCAATCCCATAGAAAATGTCACGGCTCACTCAAGCGGACATTCAGAGCTTATGGCGAATATTCCGTCATCACTTATTTCTAAATCTAACTACGGATAGATGTAATTTGGAAAGGACTGTGCGTGTAAATTCTTTGGCTATTTTAGCCTTGTGCTAATCCGCGCGATTGTGGTCCTCATTTGTGCAGTGAAAATGGCGAAGAAAGGATAATCGCGGAAACTAAAAAAAGCCTTCTGTAAGTAAAATGACCACAAGAAGGATAAAAAGAAAATCGCCCTGTTTGAAGATTTTCATATGTGAGACATATATATATGATATATTTATAAAAATATATATACATATATATATATTGTAAGATATACCTGTATATGTATAGGTATATATGTCATTAAATGTGTGTATGTATATACCATAAACACAGTAATCAACCCGAAGGTCGGTTTAGTAGGTGATGTTAGAGCTCACCCATGTACCAAGCCCTATACGGCGTGTGAATATTCACACATCAGGGTAGGGGGTATGTATATACATATATGTATATATTTTTTATGTGAAATACACGCCTATGTGAAAAGTGTGTAAATATCTTGAAAATAGTATGTTACACCCGAGGTCTTGTAGTTAACTGTGTGAAATATTGAAAAGTGTTATTTGTCTAACAAGTCACAATTCTCGCCAAATGAACTGGCCGACAATCTTTTTAATTGGTCAGACTGAGATGTGAAGTGCATTCGAGCCTGGAAATTTGTTTCAGCATGATAATTGCTAGGTAAAAAACGAAAATGGAGTTCATATGCGGACTGAAAGGTTACCGTTATTTAACATAAGTATTTGACGGCGTATTTAGCAACACTGCTCATTGAGAAATTTTTTAATGTCTGCCAGCCACGCCATTGGTTATTTTTGGTCATCGTACTGTAAAAAGGGGTAGAGTATTTTAAGTTAATTGTTTTCACCTATATTCAATGCCTAAATGCAATTTCAAATTTTACGTTTGTCGTTTCCAGTACCTACTCTCATCAACGGATATTTCAGGCAAGCCGCTGTTTTGTCCTGGGAATATTAGAGGGGCTTTATTAATTCGTATCACTTTTATTATTATGGTTATCATCGTTGGTATTCTACCGTTTAAGGTAGGTTTTGTGTGGACACAGGCTGAACAACGATAAATTTCTTTGTCTCTCCTGACAAAACACATCTTGCCATCGACACTACAGCAAACCCTTCCTCCAATTCCGCACACCTTTTCCCTTCATACCGTCCGATAAGCATCCAACTTGTGTCAGATAACTAAATATATTAAACTATGAACATTGGAACTGCGAATGCAAAAAGTGATGATCATCTCGAACCTATTTTTTATCACGGTGAATGCATACGTCATATCATCTAAGATCGTTTTCATATTCATTGTTCGTACTTCATTGGGTAATGATTTATATAGGTTCTCATAATCCCCGTTCTCATGTATGTTCGAGTTCCTTTCTTCATAAAACCCAATCTCGGAACATCTTACGGCATCGCAAAGAGCGCAGGCGTATCTTCTTTCCATTTAATTTTACGCCTCTTGCGAATTATAAGTATTCATTAAATAAATCACGCGATAACTAAGTTGGTGATTAAACGAAAGCGCTCGATATCGCTTTAGCTAAATGTTTGTTATTTGTGCAAGTAATAATGATGTCTATGTATAAATGAGGTCGGGATCATATTTAATCAATCTTGGTTCTCTTTTGCGTGTCAGGCGGGGCGTGCAACTCTCGAGGTGTCTTCGCGGGCCGCGCGGCCGGCGAACTCCTGGCCGCCTCTTCCCGATACGCGGGTATCGTATTCTTTCACTCCAAAAACAGAACAAAATCATGTTATGCATTGCCTCCTTCATCCCTTGCTTTCCGCCCATAGGCGCGCACTCGAGACTTGACGAGATGGCATCACAATTTTCAAAAGAAAATCCCTCTAAAGGCCGTGTTACGTTACGAATTACGTGCCGTTACAAAATTACGAATTTGAGAATTACGTTTGGGGCAGACCCGAATGCGACTAACGCCGTGGCGTTCTTTCTTCCACACGAGGTGACTCGGAGGTGTATCGTAATTGGAAGGCCTTCTTTCCGGTTCGAGATTGAATGCAATGACCTAAGATCTCAACTTAAGCTAGGCGTATCCTCAAATTTTCGCATCGTTCACAAGTGCCTTTATTATCTTCCGAGTCGACCTATTAAGTAAGCGTTTTTCTATCACAAAGTTAACCAATGGGAACAACCAGTCTATTCGTTGTTGTTTTGTTTCGGAACAATTATGGGAACGTTAAATAGTGTATCACTCACGATACTCGAAATTGATTTCGAATATTTATCGAATGCTTCTCCCGGCTGATGCTATTTTTTTCCTAAACTGTTCATACACTGTTTTCGAGAGATCGCCCCTGAGTTGAAAACTTATAAATACACGTTCTCACCCGTGATTGGATTCCAACTTCCACTTAAAAGATAAACATTATCATTAATCACGTTTCGTGAAGTGTTAGGGCGTAACGCGAACGTACCTATTCCCATGTATACGTGTTATGTACTCCGCTCAATTTTACTCGTGTAAGTTACGATTCCTAAGTTAGGTTCCTACGTTAACTTATTACATTAAATGTTAGTGTAACCATTCTTCTCGACGTGCGGCCACTTAATTTCCTTTTCAAGGCTTATAATTAACGTTTCCGATATTGATTAAAGGTTACGCACAATCGAGGGAGGGAAATAAAGTTGGCCCTAAATTCTTTTTATTAAGAACTTCGCGCGCGATATTCGTACAATTTCAAAACAACTCCACTAGAAAGTCATTTATTTGATGCGATATCTACGTGAATATGGCTGGTTTAACACGGTCCTTGGATATTATAAAGTCACGATTTGAATGGATTTGTCAATATACTAAGACCCTGAAAATGTTTGAAGTATGCGATTATTAAGAATGCATGTTTTGTACCCATGCGAGTATGTAACTGATACTTTTTCACGAAAGGTTCCTGAAAACAACGTTGAGAAGGATGCTGAGACGGAAAATGCGACTCGAAATTTATATGCTGTTTCCATTCTGGTACTTATGCCTGTTATAACTGAAACTTAACCTTGCAAAACGATGTATCATGGCTTTGCAACGTTACTGTTTGAGCCTGTGTCTCCTGGAAGTGAATCATTTCGAGTCCGGCGAGGATTTTTGGGTATTCTCGAATATCCATGGCCAAATGTAAGAATGCCCTCAGACATTCATCCTCCCAGCAAATCCTTCAGATAGACTTCTGGCCATTGATTACCCTGATGTAGGTTAACATGCGTAGAATCTACAAAGCAGACGACGGCATACGATCGAAAATTTGAGGAAAAAAGCGATGTAATATCGGCACGGTTATCGGGATCGACATCACCAAGAAGGGCCAAAGTTTCCAGTCACTGTAAACAGATCCTCACGTAAAGACTCCCCGAGAATTCACCACCACAAAATAGCTAGGATCCCAAAACAGTGTTGCCAAATTTCCCCGCCCCTCCAGGAGGCGGCCACGATAAATCTGATCGAAGTTAAAAAGTAAAGGTATGGTCGGAGAAGGCATAGGATCGATACATTGCGTTCGATCTTATGCCGAAGTCGATGTTACGCCCCCATTATTGCAGGCACACGAATTGTGCCCCCGAGGCAGATCCTATATGCCCTCCAAAGGCATCGCCTCCCGACCGCAAGAAATGGCGCCCTCCCTTCATGACGGACGGACCCGACAATCAATCCCTCCTCCCCCACGCTCCCGTCTCGAAACAATTGCCCACCATCACGCGAAGCCAAGGATTTGCGTTTCTCGCACTTGACGATTACAGTCTCCTCCCCCCACCCCTCCCCGATACTTAAAGTGGAAGACTGCATCCCCCTTTTCAACTCCAGGGGTGGTAATTCCCTCCCCCCGTCTTCTTTCACTCATTTCACATTCCGAAGGTCACTCTCCTGCGTCTTGCGACTGAGTGACACGCAGCCGGCGATAGTTCGGGGGCGGCGGAGTGCAGCGCCCTAGTGGGAGGAGGCGGCTGCACCTCCGAAGGGCTCCAGCCGGTCCCGGGGGCGACTGGGGGCGCCCCCCGAGTCTTTTTCAGTGGTTTTCGCCCTCCTCGCGGATTCGATAATGCTTCTTCGGTGACTCTCCCCACTTTGGGATAGTTACGAAACGTTTTATGGCTCGACGTTTCTCTCGCGCTGCAACGGACATCTTCAGGGGAGAAGTAATTGTTGTCGCTTATCCCGCCGTGTTATGTTCACCTTGCCCAAAGCAAGAATACATTTTGACACTCAACTCATTTTCCCTTGAGAGAGATTGTGTTTTTCGTCAGTGAAATAAAGTTGAAAAGAAAAGGTCGAGGTCTGGACCCAAATATTGATAGAATAATCAAAATTTAATTTGTTCAAACGACACAAAAACAATAGTCACATTCAACAAAATCGTGGATGTCATAACTGTTCAGAGAGTATAATCATGTCTCATAGGCTTCTTAAAATCATAACAACAAATATCGACCAAGTACATATATAAAAAAATATATATAAATCCAGGGTCGCAGTAGTCCAGGGGTAGAGCGTTGGACTACTGACCGGAGGCCCCGGGTTCGATTCCCGGGCAAGTACCCTCTGGGCACCTGCAGCTCCATCCAAGCTATGTGATTTTTAAGGAACCAGATCTTTCTAGGAAACCATATCCGGCACAGGGAAAGGAACTGGCCACCCTACCCACCCATATATACGTATATATATATATGGGTGGGTAGGGTGCATATACATATATATATATATATATATATGGGTGGGTAGGGTGCATATGCATATATAGTATATATATATATATATATATAATATATATATATATATATATATATAGCGTGGGTAGGTTGGCCAGTTCCTTTCCCTGTGCTGGTTATGGTTTCCTAGGAAGACCTAAATACACATAAACAAGTGGGTACTTTTTACTTACTTTAACATTTTTGGTAGTAACTATTTTATTGTTTCACTGTCATAGCATGAAAAACTTAGCAAACAGAGATATCATGAAATGCATCAACACGTGATACGTGTGGTTGAATTTCAAATGAAATAATATCTTGGTAAATTTCAATTTGCGGAATTATGAAACAATTGAGAGCATCCACTGCAAAATATTTAATTCCACGCCATAGCGTCTACTGACAGTGTCATAACAAGTTCATGCCAACGTGACATTATTGTCTTTTCAACAAAGTCGCAAAATTAAAAATAATTCTATATTTTGTGAATTATGGATATGTTTACTGTGTTTATCCGTTTCTCGATTGTGCTACGTGATTTTTCCTTGGAGTTAGGAGAATGCGTTCGACCAATTCCGCCTGCAGATTCTACGCCTATTCTATCTAATTCTCGAGTAAAGTGAACAAAAATGGAATGAAGACATTGCCCCCATGCTAACAATTAGCGATGCGACGCGCGGAAAGCACCAATCGGTGTCCTTTTCATTTTTATTCATTCTTTATTTCATTTTTCTTCGGGTGGCCTCGCGTTCCGACGTGACCTCGTTGCGTTCCGCGCTGCATCGTGAGCAACCCATCCACCCTCCCTCTCTCCCTCGTCGAGTGCGACCTCAGCTTCCCAAATGACATTCGAAAAGGCTGAGGGGAGGGCAGCCGTGGTTTCCGTATTCCATTAGCGATGGAACTTTGGGAAAATTAAAGTGAAAAACTCTCTCTCGAGTTACGGACCCTATACTATAACGCCAAAAATGAGGAAACCGTTTTCAGTGCTCTAAAAATCATCTCTTAGAATGTTCATTAAACCTTTATTTGTGTACATCGAAATATTTTTACGACTGAGCAGAATTTTAATTAAATTTTGAAAAGAATGTTTCATCGCTCACAGTCCAACGGGCAAACTTTCATTTTCCACATTAAATAAAGTTTAAATATATCATTGTAATGCATAGTGCACCGAAATTTTGTTTCCTTTCATAATAGAATTTGCAGTTAGGAGTAAACATTTTTAAAATTTGTGTTAACTTGGAAAAAGTAAGGGAACTCGAGCTGAATCAATAGTTGATTGCAGAATTGTGAGTAGTATGTAGATGCTAATTGCTTAAAATTACCGGTATAATCGATAGTCAAATATCACTAGATTAGCGAGATAAACTCTTGTTTAGGAAATGAGGGTTGCTATTTATATTTTGAGCCTTGACGACCCTAAGTGCTTTAGGTTCTATTTGACATTTCCATTAGAATATTTGACCCTTTTAACGCTAACTTTCTTCAGAACATTTTGTCGTTTGATCATAACTTGTGTTGAAAACAGTGACTCGAAAATTTTGTTATGGAGCGAAAAAATGGAGTTAACTCGTGAACACTTCCGTGCGACGATTTTGTACGACTTTCGACGTGGATTGTCAAGACAAAAGTGCATCGATCAGCTTACTTAATAAATTGCGTGTCCATCGTTTTTCGGCGCCTGAAGAAACCGTTGATGCATGCAATACCCATGTTTTTGAGGTATCTCAATCGAAGTGGAAAAAGTGTTGCGAAAGTTGGTTCGAGCGCATGAAAAAGTGTATTTATTATCACGGAGAATGCTTCGAAAAACCATTTTCAAAAATAAATTACTGTCTTTTCATTATTAGACTGAAAATTCAAATAGCAATCCACGTAACTAGGAACAATAGTGTAAGAAATAGAACCTTGTATCAGGTAGTTGTGGAAGATTATTTTATAATTCTTAGCCTGTCAGAGGAATTCAAGAAAGTCTTAAATACACTAGGGCGAGAGGAGAATGCAAAATGTGTCCTAGTCGCCCAAAAATGGCAAAGAAAAATAAATCACACTTATTGCTCCATCCATCGCTCGCTGTCAAGGAAGTCGAGAGAAAAAAATAACTCCGCCGGCAATAATTGAGTAAATCTTCAGTAAATAAACGATACGTAAATATAGTATACGTGCTGGAGGCATTAGATACGCGTAAATACAATGGTCAAATGCGTGTATTACAAGCGATGTTGGCCACAACAGTTTGCTGGCGGTATTTATTTTACCACATATACCGTTCTGAGCCCTTGACTGACTGCATTCCTGCATAATCCTGTCCCTTCTTTAGATCTTCTGCATTTGATAAGCCTTCAACCGCGAGCGAAGAGTCGGGAATTTGATGTAAATGGTGAAGTGATGCGCCAATGTTGCCGATGTGACAAAAACCAAGGAATATTACAAGTCTGAAAAACTGAGGAGGATGTTTAAAATTAATATATGGATAAAACAAGGGCAAAAGAAGTATTGAGTAATTTACTCAATACTTCTAATAAAAGGTGTTGTGTTTAATTTCATAACGTAAAGTGATGTTTTTTTAAACCTTTTCAAATCCCAACGGGAACGGCGTGAAGGGTAGGTGTGGAGGTAAATGTAACGACGCATTCACCTGGAAAAAAACTCTCATTTTACGCTTAGTAGATCCAAGATAACCAACAGTAACGCACACACGCCCTGGGCTTTTTTCAATAAACTCCCGCCATCGAATTTCCAAACATTTTCGATTCTCAGGGTCAGAGAAATCAGGGCGGGCAGACATTCATTGTCTTTAATCAACTTCGCACAAGTCTTTTTTATTTTATTATCTTATAAATTTTTATCTCTTTCCATACTGATCTAATTTGTTCACGCAAAAATTCCCACGTTTCCTGTTCACACACGCATTTGTGGCATTTAGATTTACTTTAATTACTTGGGGATTTTTGGGTAATGAGGAAAGGGGGTATAATGCCATTTTACGAGGATTCCTTCCATACTGAGGGTGAATTTCACATTTTAGATTTACTGTTTGCATCATTTCAGCCATTGTTTGAGGACGAAGAATTGACATTATCCTTTAACACCAAAGAAGACATCGTTCCTGAGTTTCGAAATGTTTGCCTCATTCCCCTGTTTGTTTTCTAATGCAACTGAAATTTAAAAATAAAAATAGTATTTCAAGGCAGTGAACCTTTCAGTACAGACAGCTTGTTGTACAGACCGGTGATCTTAGCGAAAAGTCATTCCTCAAACCTAAACGCGCCAATTTTCTTTTCGCAGAAAAATTGTCCGGTTGTTATTATGGCTCGGATAATTACGTAAGGAGGAGAGGGAGGCCTCGCATCTTAAGACCTAGAAATATTCCGAAAAAGGTCGCACGTAATTTTAGGACGAGGAGCCTCGATGGCTCCAAACCTAAGCTGTGTCGTTGTCTTCGAATGCGTCGTCTACCGTCGCCTCTGTTTGGACGGATGGCAGGGGCCTTCCTCCTCCTACTGCTGCGAGTCACAGTACACCGACAGGGCCTTCACCTGCACCAAAGGGCCCCCGTGGGCATGGGTGAAGGGGGGAGAATAGGAGGAGTATAGAGAGGTATTTCCTCACCCTCCACCCGAGGAGTCCATGGCCCGGGGCGCATAACACCCGCCCCACCCCCTCCAATTCTGGTCGCATCCATCACTCAGAACTCCCCCTTCCACTGCCCCTCGCTGGACTGCGAAGGAACCCCCCTCCCCCACCCATGGTCCACGCATCCATCACACGAAAACTTCAATCAATCAAACGGGGCTCCCTCATCCACCGCCCCCACCCCCGCCCCCATCCCTCGGCCTAACCCACCCCTCTCTCTCCTGCAGATAGGTGAGGCTCCCCAGTCTCCACTCGCCGGGATTCCACCCATTCCCTCTCAGCCACCTCCTCCCCTCCCTTCTCCACTCTTTCTCTCGTCACACTTGGGGAGCACCGCCTCGGAAAACATTCGATTCGAGAACTGAACCGAGTCCTTAAAGAGAAGCAGTCGGGATCGTTAAAAGACCGACCTGTTGTATAATGAAGTTCTTGATAGCCAAAAGCGGCCGACGTACATGATTTATATTAAAAATATCGGGAAAAGTTTCGGAAAAATAGACTTATTTCAGAAAAAGCTACATCCGTTGAGCCTCAACAGGTCATCCGTCCACAGACCTTCGGGAGGACGAGTTTAGTGCAGATCTTTCGCATTGCCATATTTTCATTGATAATGGTGTGTGCACTGTCGTCTTATCAATACCAACAATAATTTGCGATCATGCACACAATAAACCGATGATCTGAATTCACCAATTCACGCACGCGTCAGGAAAAAATTGTTGCCGACATTTTTTATACAAACCTTGTACGTATGCCAGCTTGCGACACCTTTATGGGTACTTTCATTTCCAAAAGTCTTCAGGTGCTCACGGGGACACGGAGTTATGGGGATAAATGCATATGTTCGCTATTCAATACCCGGCAATTCGATGTGGCATCACAGAGTGATGAAAAATTACTACAAGTGTCTGCCGGCCACCGAAGAATATTTTTACATTCCCGTAGTTCTGGATGTGCTGGTGACTTCATTTATGTAGACTTTTGGATATGATGGCACATTTCTCTTGTTTAATTCGCGCCTTTTTTCGTTCTGAAGTATGATATGCCAGCCTCAGTGGCGACGGGAAACACCTTTTCCCGCTAACCAGCAGATCATTGGTTCTAATCCCACATAGGTGGATATTCCTCCACTTAAGGATTGGCTTTTTTTGAGTTCTTATTTATAATCCGACAAAAAATACCAAAATTTGGCTTTTTTCGAATTAATCCAAGATTGAAAAAAAAATCTTTAAACTCGTGTATTTTGCTGGAGATCGTTTATCATCTACCGGGTTTGTTAATTTTTATCGATTTGGAAGTATTAATAAGAGCAATAACAACAATTGTTAGGGAAGTTATGGCGTCGCGCACAGCTTTTGTCATACTTTTTCATATAGTGTTCCCAAGGAAGAACGCTAATACGTCTCACACAGTCGGCGTTGCATCACCGATTGGAACCTTTGGAGACCCAGAGTCGATTCAAGGTTAGGCGAAAGCAATTACGAAGGTTATCAGTCGGGTTGTTTTACTTGAGACGTAAAGAACCTGTCAAAAAAGCCTTAATCTGCATAAGACGCAATAATCTGTCAAAGCTGAAAAAACGGAATGATTATGTGCGCTTAGTGAACATGTTCCTCTCTAGTAAGCCTCTCTCAAAGACTGAACCTGAAAGTCGCGTAGGGGAAGTATTGTGAATAGCATTCCTTGCATGAATGACTTAGTACGTGGATCTGTGAAAGAATTTTATTGTTGTGTAGTATTATCTTTTACGCATCAGTGGCGGTTTCAAGCTCCTCTTATTGGGTTTGACTTTCGTTTTCTGGTCTGTTAAGTGTCAGAGGAGAACTATTCCCATTATATATAATTATATTTAGTGGTACTCATTGCATTTCTTTTTTTATGAAAACATTTTACTTAAAATACCGGCCAAAATTTCGACACCTACACTGCCACAGGAACCTTGAAATTTCCATGGTTGCCCCTTAGCAACAAGAATGAATGAAAAAATAAGAAAAATAAAATAAAAAATATCAATGTACTCCAGAAAATATGTTTCTATTTCAAACTGATTGATGAGTTCCTCAGGGTGATATTTGAGGTCTTCGAGTGTGCAATTGCGATTCTTTTCCGGGTATGGCATCTGGAAACTGGATCGCTTCATCATGCGTGGGAGGGATGGAGTGAGGGTGACTGCCGCAGCAAGGGAGGGGGTCGCAGTCATCGTTGCCGCTTCGGAGGGCATCTCGGGTATCACCCGGATGAGGCGGATGCGTTCCACTCCCGACGCGCTCGAGCTAGCATTCACGGCGGGAGAGTTTCTTTTTACTCCATCAAATATTTGAAAGATAAAAGTGTGGTGCGAATGTTCCTCCTCATTGACTCCTCCTTTTACTCGACGAGTTGAAAATGTCCACTGCTTTCCAGGGCGTAACATTCGTGTTGGATTTCATAACTCCCCGATCAATTCGAGGCTTGTGGACCAATCTGTCTATTCTACACCATGCCTCTGGGGTATGCAGGGAAAAAGGAGGGATGCCTCTGGTGATAACATCCCGAACCGCATAAATTCACATCAAGATGATGTGTTCGTATTAATGATTGCAGATTAAACAAAGGTTTCTTGATTTTTTTTAGTTTTAAGACTTCTTCCCATTTTGAATACGTAATTTACCTGAGAAGAAATACTATCCATCCGTCGTGGGGTCTATCTCTCTTGTTTTATCCTTGTGATCTGACCTGCAGGTATTATTTTTGGATACAATATACATAATAACTCGTTTTCGGTGTTACTAACTCAAAAAAATCCTGTGATACCTTTCTAAAAGACAGAGTCTCGCTTTGTCTCTTTTTGCCTGAGGAGGGTTCCATCCTAGTTTTCCAAGTAATCTCCTTTCTCCCATTTGCATTTTTTTACTCTCAGTTGTTTCCGAATCTACAGGGTTCGTCCGGAAAATAAATTTACTGAGCTCAGGAAAAAAAATTTATTACACTTTTACATATCTTAAGCTAATATTCCTCAAAATAGGACCCTTGTGAGTCGATACACTTGTTCCAGCGGCGTTCCCATTCCTGGAACGCTCCCGCGAAGGCATCTTCGGGAACCTCTCGAAGACACGTCGTCACGGCCTCTTTGACGGCGTCCAAAGTCCCGTATCGCGTTCCTTTCAAACTCCTCTATCTTCGGGAACAGAAAGAAGTCCGGTGGTGCCAAGTCCGGGCTCTAGGGCGGGTGCGGCAGCGTTGCCACGCCGTGCTTGGCCAAGAAGTCCGACACGACAAGCGCGGTGTGAGACGGCGCATTGTCGCTCAGGTTGTCAGTCATACGGTTGATCGCTGGCCGGGCGCGGGCGACTCGTTTTCGAAGCCTGTCGAGCACTTGGACGTAAAATGCAGCATTTACGGTTTGTCGTTCAGGTACAAATACGTAGTGGACGACTCCCCTTTTGTCAAAAAAGGCAATGAGCATCATAAATTTATTTTCCGGACGAACCCTGTAGTTAGTCTTCTCTGGACCTCATAATTCCCCAAGTAACACTTTTTCGGGGGATGCCGCAAATTCCGAAATTACATCTTATCTTTACGTACACTTATTTATGCGAGCCCGCGAATCTCTCTGATGATTGCAATCCGGGAAAAGTTGGAAGATAGGTGAGAGTGAGACCCAAGTATTTGATATCCTTCGAGTTACTTCACTGATCACATCTGGTTTGTAACGTATATTCGTTTTCCCCCGCCTGGCCACTCCTCTATTCTCTTTCCTTTGCTCATTTGATATGATGCGAGAACTTATAAATAGCGCAATTTTTTTACTTGTAGCTGTTTGGGATGGGGATATTGAGTAAGTACAGAAAGGGCGGAAGTGAAAAACGAAATAGCGCCCATACCCGATGAGGCAAGAGAAGTTGTCTTCATGAAAAATATGAGGTAGCATTAGATATCGAGAGGTAAGGCGTTGTTTAAGATTAAAATAGAAGCGAGAATGTTCGGCGGGCGAGTAATACGGAGGAAAATTAAAGCATTTATAGAAGGCGCGAATGGAAGTATAATGTTTGTGGATCTGAAAAATTATTTATAGCTACTCAATCTGTTCGAATATTTCATAGATATCTAGTAGAAGAATAATACGAAGTAGGTTTTAGAGGTAGAGCAGAACTTAAATCTTGATAGAACACGATAATGCGTTTCCGTTTTGCTGGTTCCTTCAAAGGCATGGCTTTGATTGGCGGAATATTGTAAGACTGTTCACCACACTAAGCCAAAGGTGTTTGTGATGATGTGCTCCAGGGCTTCGCGGAAGAGAGAGAGGGATGGAGAGCTGAATCCTGGGCCTTTATTCCCTCCAAACTCCTCATGCGCCAATTCTTCGGCGCGATGCGAGTGGGGCTGGCTTGCCTGCTGTGCCGCGTCGCCCTTATCCCGGCCACTGCCGCCGCCACCTGACGCCGCTATCCGCCCTGACCTTTATCGCGCCATCGCCCTCGTGCTTCTGGAGCGCCTTTCACCGGGCAGCAGCCACCTGCGCGTGCGCCTCTGGTGCACTCGGCTACGCATCATCAAGAAGGATCCCCGGGGAACGAAATATTCCGCGAGTCGCGCACCCAACTTCCCAACGTCACACCGACGCAATTGTAAACGGTTTCAAACGTGGGAATCATGTTTTTGTCAGATGTTACGTTTTGTATTCGGGTTAGAAACGTTAGAAGAAGTATTCGGATGGTAGGAAGGTGGATTCTCGATGAGAAAGGATGTTAAATTTCGAGGGCATTATGAACCCGGAGATAACGGATAAAACAAAGATAAATCGTCGATGGGAGAGGGGAAACATAAATGTGTCAGACTGAGCATTCAAAAACTATAAAAAACTCTTAAGAGTTTTGTTCTTTGTGGTGCCGAATCAACTACGATCAAGGAATCTAAGAAGGATGAGGAGGTCAGGAGTTTTCAAGCACCGGGCAAATAGGACACCTCACCTTGGGGAGAGCGCCCCGTCACCAGCTGTAAGAACGAGTCCGGAAGTTGGGAGCAATTTATAAATCCATGTAAAAATGTAAACCACGCAGTCGTATAAGCTTACGACATGGGAAGTGATATTTATACGGAAGAAAAGAAGGATAGTTATTAGAGATAGAGATTTTGTATTTATTTTATGTTTTTAGTTCCCTGAAAGCCACTGCTAGGGTATGTGACAGGGGTGAATACACACCAGACTATACACACACACGAGAGATAAGAGAGAGACTCACTATGTGAATGTGAAATCACCCTCTTACCTACTCACCGTCACCGTAGGTTAACCGATGGGTGAATAGGGCGGAGAGACGTGCCACACCAATCTTGAGTTAGATGACGATATTGCATTCTCGGCTAAAGCATCTTCCTTTCTCACGCCAATCAATTTGCTGCTAATTATTTTTTTTGTCGGATAAAAGTGGAATGTTTTTCAGTGGTGAGGCGGGTTTCTCCTCTCCCCGCGCCACCTCACTTTCCCGGAAAAAAACCCACATTCCTTAATGCCAGAGCAGAGACGCGAGGTGTTTCTTAGAGTGCCGAGGGGAGATGATGACACGCGAGAACGCCTTCTCCCGGGAGCGTGTGTGTGGAATCCCATAAGATAATATCCGCTTTTGGAGTTGCGAGGCAAGACAATTAAAGAGGGCGGTACATCTGAATCTCCACCGCAACCCTAAAGGACGTGTTTCCATGGGTGACGGTTTAGGGTTCACTTCACGTAAGCCGTTTGAAAATCTAACTGTGGTGGCAGGATTTCAAGGGAAAATCTGCACTTAAAAATACTCTACGCACTTAAGACACACAATAGTATTTTCAATGAGTAAATTCAGGCTCTAATATATTTAGAAAAATAAAAGTGTCAGGCTCTTCTTGACCATGTCATGCAGAATAATACGTTTGCTAATGGTACGCTCAAGGAAAACAGGAATTGCAGCAAATTAAGTCGCTGTTATTTTTACGAAAATTTAAACCCATAGTATCTATGAGAAAGATTTTTAATCTGTATTTTAAAAGATCGTTACAACATTTCATTGTTACGTTAAAATGAGGATGGTTAACTATATATTAGGAAAACAAAACGTTGGCGACCTATTATAGCCTGTGACTCAATGGAGTTTTGGATTTCAACTCTAATATTCGTCGCTTTCGCCTAAACGTAGATCGCCCATCCTGAAAATAATGTACAATGCGCCTTATCTTCGAGTGCAGTTTAAATTAATGTTCAAGCAATATTGTTAATGGTAACATTTTGATTAAAAAGTGTTTGAACATAAAATATATGTGCGTCATTATTCCATTCCAATATTGGATTAAGGGCGACATTCCTACATTGTCAAACGTAAATGACTTTTTTAAATTGACGGTGACACAACAGTAGTTTTTAACCTTTCTTTAGTGCATGGATATTTGGTAATATTATTTTAGCTCGGAGCAAGTAATTGCCTGAAATTTGGATATTCCTTTAAGAAGGTGTTTTTCAGTAGCGTCCCGCATGCCTCCTAAAGTTCGTAAAAATAAATGGTGAAATCCTAATCCGTATCGCTTGTGTTAAGAACATGTAAACCCCGCGTAAAGGACAAGGGAAACCTGAAAGGCTTCTTAGCATAAGCCCCACAGTAGGTATCCCACCTCCCGTGGACCCGTTCCAATATGATATTCAGAGAGCTTCGTGTCTTTACAAGCCTACAATACAGGGTATCCTTAAGTCCTAAATGGCACTTATGGATGGCCACAGGGGGCCTCCTGTCTTGGAAACCAGTGGAAATTAATTCTCGTTATGTGACTAAGGAGTTGATGGCGTGCGATGCGCTGAGATGGCACATTTCTGCGAGCGGTTGAACATCACCGAAATGCTGAACCGTTCGTAATTGTGCCACGTGACTCCTCGACCACCTATTTTCAATCGACTTGGAACACGACCTCCCCGGGGGAGCCGCGTCGACTTCAATGTTTCTTTGAGGTGCGCCGCAGGGGTGGCTGGGCAGGGCACTCGGCCGGGACGTGGGCATACACTAGAGCGTCCGCGGGGTTAAAACATCAGTATATCAATCTATCTGCCCACCGTCAGAGAGAGAGAGAGAGAGCAGCTTTCGGGTCTTGGGAAAATAGGCGCGTAAATTTTCTCAGGGCGTCATTTCCGCCTTTTACTTTCGCGTTCCGCTCTTCGTTTTTTTCCCTTCCCTCCCCCCATCACATCTTCACCGCGGGGAACACACCCAAACCGTCTCTACGGAATGGAGGGCGGGGATTTTATGGACACGTAGGTGTGCAGTCCGATCGCACATCGGCGTGCGGATTTGGCCTCGCGATTCGAAGCATACTTTCCTGCCTACGCACCACTTTCTCTCTCTCTCACAGAATCGCGAAAATCCGCGAACGAACCTCCGCCTACCTCCGCGATTGTTGTCCACCCTCGGGATTGTTGCCTCCGGCCGATGGGCGTGCCCGCGGGGAGTCACGTGACCCACCTCTCTCTCTCCTTTTTCCTCCCCCCCCCCACCGACAATATCTCTGGCGGCGGCGCGGGTGGAAGCGTTCTCCTGCCCCGCGACCCCAGCGATCCGCACGGCCACGGGGTGAACCAGTGCGGGCGGCCTCAAGGCGGATGTTTGTGGCGTGCCTGCCTCCGGGGGCGACAGGGCGGCCAACACCGCGGAATCTCACTGCAGGTCTCCGTGGCCGGCGGCTAGGAGGTCAAGCGCGGATGAGTTCCCCACCTCCCGCCATCGCCTCTCCATTCGCGGAAGTTCATTTTCACAGACGTCGAGGCAACCATTAAACACGATGGTATTGGTATGTTTTTCAACTTAAGCCGCTCAGAATTTAAGCAAACAATGGTTCCCATCTTTCTTCTCTATGCATTTTCAGCGACATGTTTTTCTGAGTGAAATTATCATTTAATAACAATTTCAAACGTAATACATGGCATCATCAACATAAAGTGTCACCACCACTTCGCTCCGAGATTAATTCCCATGGATCTGACTATTCTATTCTCTGATAGTTTCTTAGAGCATATTAGTCTCATACGAGTATGCTGCCATTCTCTTAGGTTATCCGCTCATTCTGTTCTGGGTTTGTCTCGCCTTCCCATTAACTCGATAGATTTAAGGTGTTTTTTCCGCGAATGATAAGGGATCAGAAAAACATGTCCGTCCTCGGTAGGGGTAAAAATATTCAGGTCAAAATTAGTCTGGTTCACCCCCTGCCACACACCTTACCAGTGGCTTGAAGGGTACTAAAAAACACAAAATAAATACAAAATCGCTATTCCCATAGGGTCAAGCGTTTCATTACAAAATATAGTAAGTGAAGGAGAAGGACATCATTATTCCCTTACGGTTATGCGATCAGGGATGAAATTCCTAAGTTTTCAAATTTGAAGATCTTTGTTTAATTGACAGTAACACAACAATATTTTTTCACTAATCGCTAAGAAAAGTTTTGCCTGTAATATATATTTAATTCAGAGTAAATAATCGGTCAAGCCTGAAATAAAGGTTATCCAGTAAAGACCATCTTGCGGGATTACACGTAAAGCACAATGGTCATAAATAAACCCAGACTGCATTAAAAACCTTAGATATCACCTTGGAAGACGTATAGTTGAAGTGACAGTGACGAGTAGTGCGGAGAGGTAGGGCGGGTTTATCGTACATGTACGGCGACTAGTCTTCGGCCGGTCAAATAAGGACCGGATGTGGAGTTTCAGAGGCATATTTTCCTTCGTTATCTTTAAAATCGTGCTGAGATGTTTCTCCAAAAGCTCGCTTGACACAATCTCAAATCAGGATGTCAAATAATTCTAATTCTGCCGCCTTAATACCTCATAAGAAGTCTTCACACGAGAGAAGGTGAAGAAAAAGAACCGCGAACCAATCAACTTCGTTTTGCGCCGGAGTGTGTGGTGATCATTCTCTACGGATGAGGTTTTGATAAGATCAAGAAAATATATATACATTATTAAATTATTATCTCTGTTAATATTACAGTCACCGTAGCGAAATTACAGAGCCGATCAAGATTTTCTAGGAAAAATAAGAAAAAGGAAAACCTGACTGCTCTATTCCTATCATAGGATGTGAAAAAATGTTTAATATAAGAAGAAATTCCTCGGAACTGAAATTATTTAATTTAACCCTGGGGTAAAATCCTGCAGGTATGAAAATAAAATCCTGAACCCCAATTCACTAGAAAACATTCAACAGAGAGTTAAATAAAGGTAAATATCTAATAACGCTCGAACAACAGAATGGAACCAATTGCATTCCTGCCGTGATGGCTTAGATGCCAGCTGATATGTAAATGCACAGAAATACGTGCCCAATCATTCTTATTTCGAGGTATCCGGCACCTTATGCGATTTCAAAAATAATAAATCTACTCATTGGTCCGGCTCTCACTTACGTTCGACTCTATTATTTAGGTATTCTCCTCGTATTCGTAATATTATATAATTTCATATGGACTGGGCTACAGAACTCTTTATTTCCACAAAGTAGTCCCAGCGCACGAGTAATTGCGCTTAAATACGTACGAAAATATACATTTCGGGAATCCGTATGTCCAGAGTTCTCTGCCAGGTAAGGCGTCCAAGCAGATGAATCATGCAGGCGTTCAAATCTCCACACCCGTATATAACAGCCGCCTTCGTTTTAGCCTCACCCAACCCCGCCCTCGGTGGAAATTGAGCCATTTTCGATTTGATAGGCGATCGTTTCATCAGTGAGGCATGGTTTTAAATTTTTAATCGGGATGGAGAAGAATGCAACAAAGATATATACATAGGTGATTTATGAGTGTTGGGTCCTTCATTGTCCAGAAAAAAATTTAAAGTTACGACGAAAAGATTTATTGGCGAGTCTGTCCGGAATGAGAATTGAGCGACCACCACGTATTTCCATTTTGCTTCAAGTTGTACTGGATGTTTTGAATTACACCACGAAAATAAACAGAATACAGCTGTGAAATTTTAAAGTTAATGATTATAAAAACATCCATCAAACTAGAATCCAGGGTGTATTGATTCATATTATGTCATATTGCAAATAATAATTAATGAATATTTTATGACTCTTAATCAGGTTTTTGTAGCTTTACAAACCATCGATAAAACAGAGCCTTAGTGTTAAAAAAATCCATATGCATCGCCACGGTGGTTGGTTTGACAGTCAGCGGCAGTGTAGGGCAGAAAACATCTCGTGAACCAAGGCAAACGGTGCGGAAAAATCTCACCGAGTGGCATTGTCTACACGCACGTTGATGTTGACGCATAAGAAAAAGGAAACGCCTATCGCCGCATCTAAATACTATCTAACATGGTTGAGTGTTCAGTGATTGTACAAGACAGGAATGGCACGAGATGGAGTGACGTCGACGTAATGACGGGCAGTTTTGCACTCACGTCAATATTCACGGCAAAATTTACCAGTATCGAAGAAAAAAGAAAATTATCCTCCTAGCATTAATTAAAACCAATGGTATTTTTGTTAACAAATTTATTTTAAATGACAAATAAGGATTCATAAGCACGAATCTTGTTTTCCCGCAGGCCTACACTCAATAACATCCTTATAGTATGTTCACTTGCGTCTACTCGCTACGGCCAAGTTTATCTTCATGTAGTTCATATACCTACTTATTTCCCAGTATTTCCTTTTTATGTGATCCCATCCATTCTATCTCTCACTACATTTCTTCAGGAGACGCGTTATGCTTTGTTCAGAACGAAGTGTTTCTCTTCTTCTCTGGAGGGAGGATTACCAACGGACGTCACGTTTCCCGTGCCCTTCGCAGAACCTTTTCGATAAGTCACGCGTTCATTTTGTCTTCTTCCTATTTTTCCTCCAGCAACACCAGTCCACTTCTGCCCATCTTCTCATTCCCCTCGCTGCCATTTATAAATGTTCTCCGCTCGTTTTTTTAAGAATTGTTTCCTAACCTCCAGGTGTGTAGGCTCCCCTTATAGTAGAGTGACGTTTCATACTTTACTTCCAAGTTTCAAGCTTTCGTTGCTTCCGTCGAGTGTCTATTACCATAGTTATTTATTTACCTGTTCCTCAAGTATAGAAAAAAATGACAAAATGGCATTTTAAATGAAAGATCGTCAAGGCAGTAGATTTGCTTGTATCGTCCAGTAAGTCCTTAGGAAAATAGAAATGAAAAACCAATTATTTCAGGTAGATTATTTTTTTTTCAACATGATCCCCCTTAACTCGATTAACTTTTTCCTGTGCTTTCTCCATTTTTTAAAGCCGCTCAAAAAGTAGGGTTTCGGAAGGTCCCCAAAATAGGCATCTGTTTTGGCAATGACCTCCTCCTCCTCCTGGATATACCTATAACAATCGTCATAATTTGTGGATGTACGACCACGTATGAACTCATTCATGCAATTGTAATTAGCCGCAAAAACAGGGGCAGATGTGCCATGAACATCATCCAACTCGGCTTTGATCTCTCTCGGTTTTAAATAGAAGTGTTTAACCACGCATTTTTTTCATTTTTCTAAACAAAAAAAAAGTTTGTTAATTCAGTCAACTATGAAAATGAAACCACGCGATGGGTATAGCTGAAACTTTGACAGCAGTCTAGTGAGAGGTAAACCTTTTCCGTATAAGACTAGTGTCAATCTCGTAAATTTCTAAGCACTTATTGAAAAAGGAAACAAAGAAAACAAAAATGGACAAGAGAAAACAAACTGAAAGGTGTAGAAAAAACAAGCACTGACTGACCAAACTGAGACGGGCAAGACGCTTCAGTGAGGAGGCCTCCGCACTTACGATGCGAATCTGACGGGTGGGTGGAGGAACGAATTTGGGGCGTGGTTGGAAAGGAATGGCTTGAATAATTTATGGAGTCGATGGGACAAAGATTGCAGGGAGAGTGGAAGACGGAAATAAATTAGCTGAAGGAGATCACGGGCGGGGGGTGAAGGGGGAAGGTAGACGAGATGTCTTTGCCATTTACAGAAATTCACCATTGATAACAGAATGGAAGAACAGCGGCTTTTATAACTAGACTATTTTATTTCATCACACTCTTTTGCATAGGGGACAACTCTCTCGTCCAATCTTTCTTCGCTGGTGTAATGATAACGTTATCCGCGGAGCGTAGTGGTCATAAATGTTTCTTAGAACTCAATACCTAAATTTAGTCACCATTTTACTTCCTAGTAGCAGAAGTTTTGAGGGAGATCGACAGCTGAGGTCATTTACGCCATTAGGGGATGGGAATAAAAGGATTAAGGGCGGAGGGAAAAACGGCGTCGGCATTGGCCTACTCTTAACGAATGGCACCAAGGTGTCCGCAGATTAGCGTCCCATTCGACGAACGGCATACTCACTCAAAGTGCCCCCCACAAAGCACCTCAAGTAGGGATCGGGATACCGCCGAATAATAACTGCCGCCACTGGGATTCGAACCCGAACTCTCTGGGTGGGAAGCAAGTACGCTAGCCACCGCATTATTTACTTCATACTAAGTTAAGAGGTTGTCAAACAATTGTCCTTACTGATACTCATATAATTTCTGATCAAAAGGAAACCCAGGATTATGAAGTTTGATTTTATGAAAAAATATTTTCCTCTTATTCTATTTCAAACAAAATAACACGAAATGGATTGGAAGGAAAAGCAAACTAAGTCAAATGTTCTAGGCCTGGTGTGAAAGGAAAGAAGTTCGTCGGGAGAAAGTCATAAAGGAAATACTCGTGTTCGGTTATATGGTTGCTGGACATGTTGAGTGACGAAGGAGGATTTTCTTGAAGCATTTGAAAGTGGGGAAAGAATGCAATGTTTAGGCGAGACAGAGTCAGGAGGAAAAGAAAATAGGAATTATGGATGGAATTAAGGGAGTTAGAGACTATGGTTTGGCATTAATTGTGTCGGGTTGGGTGTGAGGCTGTAGCACAGCTTAGTAACTGGCCCGTCGAAAATCTGTCTTGACCCGAAGACAACTCATGATAACAATAACAGCAATGGATACACTGGGAAGACTTTTGAGAGATATATACACATCAGGTGGCACCCCTGTCGAGGAGGGGGGCGGTGTATCATCTCTCCCTGCCCATCCCCCTGTAAAGTGTGTGTAGATGGAGGTCATTCGGATCTCCTCTCTCTCCCTCTCCACCCCCGCCCTCTTCGCCTCCCCTCCCGCCCCTCCGTCGCTGTAGCAACCGCCGCCGCCGACCTCTCTCTCCCCTGCTCTCCGGATTTGAATCTCTCTTCACCTTCTCTCCCCGAGGGGGTTGTGGTGAGGCTCCCGCCTTAGGGGTTGTCCGGGGAGAAAGCTGCCGGCCCTTAGCGCTCAGGGGCATGGGTATACGCGGTCGGGCAACCATCTCCCGAGGCCCAGCCGTGGGCAAGGATTGATCCCGCCAAGACTTACAACCCATCTCCATTACTTTAACGCTATTTTAGGATTTTCCCTGGTGGCCTACCTGTTTTCCAGCTAAGAAATGTCCTCCCTTAGAATTTGATTGATTTCGTGATAGACGAAGAAGTAACATCAAACCCTCCTCTCCCTCATGTTACGATTATACTGTTGACAGAAATATGGAATCCTTAATCAATCGAAAAATATGGGAACACGACAATAGGAAACCTGAAGTGCTACGTACGAAAGAATGAGGGAAGGAATTCAAAAAGCCAACTGGAAATGTGGCCCTTGACCCTGCGTCTTGTTCCCACAGGGACACCTATATCTCTGCCCCAAGCCGGCGTGGGGGCAGGTGTGGGAAATGGATTTAGGTCACCATTTGAAAGTGAAATTTTTTTAATCAGTGGCATTCGGCAGGTTAAATCAGTGTATGTTTCCTGATTTGTGATCGCGAATTGACTTCTTATATATATAGCGATGTTTGTCAGTCAATTTCTCTCTCAAACCATATGTTTGTCTCCTCTGTCAATTTAATTCGGCGACAAGATCATTCCGTATGTCTTTAATCCTACAAATAAAATGATTTGTACTTAATAAAAGCTTTATTCACGAATGCAATTTTTGTGCGTTCAATTTCTCTCGACAAAGGTTACCCAAAAATAATGTATCTGTTCATTCAAGCAATTACTCACGAAAACGCACCTTTTCTCTTTATTCCGATTTATTTTGAAATTAGAAGTCCTTTTGTGAAGATTTCAATATGCAGATATAGTGGTTAAACATTCAATATAATCCATATCACTGAGGTTTTTCGTATCGAGTAACGTTTGCATGGACGAGACCTAATATCGAAGTATCTTTTTTCTCAAAATTTGTTATCTCAGAAGTAACTTTATGGAATTTACAAAACATATTGAAATGAAAGAAGTACCTTGGTAATTCCACCCCCACTTTATTTAAAACGCAACCTAACTTTCGGCGTTGGACGTCATCATCAGCCATCATCCGCGACATCATCCCCCTGCCACACACTTTGTTTGGTGGCTCGCAGGGTATTTATATAGATGTAGATCAGTCTTGATGATAACGTCCAACGTCGAAAACTAGGTAGCATTTCAAATAAAGTGCGGGTGGAATCACCAAGTTACTTCTTTCATTCCAATCTTTTTCCTCATAAATCGACAATATAAACATATGCTACAACAGGGGACACCAACTCCATTGCAATCTCACAAATTACTCTCATATATCTATCTACATACGTAAAAGTTCAGAATACCCAGCAAATTGTTTGCATAATTCGTATTTTATAACAGGTGCATCGTCCATGTTGTTATACTTAAATTATAGTCTACACATATCTAACAGCAATATCAAAATTGTTATATTTTCGATAATTTTCAACACTCAACATAACAGTTCTTTAAAATAATTCATGTCAGCTTCTTGTATTTTATGATACAAATCTGCATGTTGTTCTCAATCTCTTCATACCTTGCAGCCCCTTTAAAGCACAATGTTTCGAGTGCTGGTTCAACATTTTGACGATGGTTGGCGTGAAAGGCAACGGCTATACCGGAAGTTGGAGCGAAAATAATGATTACAACGAACAGTGATGATGAGCAATGCATCCAACGATGAAGTAAGATCAAAACAAGTGCAATATGAAACCTGAATAATCCGCACCACAGTCTCCGACTTGGAAGGATGGTTTCGATGCGGCATGAAAGCGCTTGTCTCGTATCGATCCTAATGACGTGTGAAAAATCACACATTCCCCGAGTGCCCAACGAGTAAAAAAAGCCAGTGCAAACCCATTTTATAAGACGATCAAAACCCGGCGATTAAACACCTCTACAAGATACATCCTGCATTTGGTCTCATAAAAGTTTTCGCACGGGCGATTAGAACACGGAAAAATTCAAGAAAAGGGCGCGACTTGGTCCAACTCCCGTCGCAAAGAAGTATCTATCTATTTTTATGTTTTTATTTAAAATAAGTTTCCCTTAAAAAGTCCCGCATGTGAACTACGACCGGTTTTGGATAGTGTCGCGATCGTCCGATAATGGTAGAATTGGGTCGTGTTCCGCGGAGGTAGGAAGAAATTTCGTGGAAAGTTTTGAGGAAAGCCAAAACTCTTCCTGGAATGCTCTAGGGATATGGAAAGCAAAAAAGTCGCATATTAACATTTATATGTGACTGACACATTAGGCGAAAACTAAATGCTGCCACAAAGATAATGATTTAAATTAAACGGATCTCATCACCGTTAACTTGCCTAATTATTAGCCAGTCGTTTTGATTTGGTCTATAATTTATTTGTGGAATTAACCCCTCAAATATTATTTAGTGAATATTCTTTTCCAAGCAAATAATTCTATGGGAAATTTAGAAGAAAGGTCTAGTAGAACTAAGGTCAATCCGGCAAATGTCAAATCGAGGGCCAGTTTTGCTGTCGGTTTGTATTTTTTGGGATTTTAATTTTTTGTAGAATAACATGATTTTGGTTTATGAAATATAGTGTTCGCCATATTTTGTTTGCTTTCCATACATTTGTAGCGGCTTGCCTCTAAGAGCCACTTGCTTGCATCAGGTGTCCCAAGGGCCGAACACCAGAGTCGATATTAATTTGCATATATAAAAAAAGATAATTTGCAGACATTGTACCCTTCGTGTTTAGATTTTACGATGTGAATGGGAAGAAGAAAAAGCGATGTGGTGGAAAAGTGTTCATTTACTAGTACATGCATACGCCTCGAAAAAGTTATGACAGTAAATTTTCAAGAGTCAAGCTTTGCGGTATTTTTATGCCGTTAATTTGTGAGGGATTATTTTAGCATCATTAATCTGAGGGAAATGTTCTGGTAAGCGACTGCGCTAACAATTAGGTATGTCTGTATTGCTTAACATAACTGGAGATTGTTCCTTTCGCATTGCCTCTCGCATCGGGGATCACGAGTGGAAGGAAATTCCAATATTCTATCCAATAATATAGTGAGCGGATTGCCCAATATACTGTGACAGGCCAAACCAGCTTTCGTTAATCATGGTAGGATCAATTAAAAAAATATGACTAAACATAATTAAGTTTGGTCTAACATATTAAAAATTAATTTAGACGAAGTTTAAATATTAATGTTTTCAAATTCATCTCTTCTGGTGGCCGGTGGTTAGATTCTTCTTCCAGAACGACTTTTTATATTTGAAACCCCCACGATGCACCTTCTCCACTAACCCTGGCTCTATACACATACGTGTATGTTGTTTTGTATCTGACCTTGTGTTCCTAAATTAACTGAGAGATATGTTAAAGCCTCTGGGTACAAATTAGCCTATGACTGTGGGTGTACATGTATATAAATGGATAAAATTTGAACGGAACTCGATAATTATGTACATTTGTATAAACACATAACGGGAAATTTTAGGGTTATTAAAAATGTATGCATAAAATGTAGTATGAATTTACATTCACAGGTGTGGTGGCTAAATAAACGAAGAACATTGCCTAGATTTTTCTAAATAACTAGTGTTTATGTACGTATGGGACGCGATAGTCCAGAGTAGGTAGTCTTTGTCCTATGATCGGTGGGCACGGATTCGATACCCAGGGACGCCTCTGAGCACCCTCAGCATTATCCAAACCGTGTGAATATTTGGGTACTAGATCTTCCTGAGAAACTACCGCCGGGAACACCGGGGAAGGAATGGCGGATGTATGAGTGTGATGATGTGTGTGGTTCACACACGCCGTATCGGAATCATTAGGATGTGAGCTCTATCGTCACCTATCGTGTCAACCCTCGGGTTTACTACTGTGTGTGTGTGTGTTTTTGTACGGACATAAAAATATATGTATATACGTATTTTTATATTTTTTATGTACATACATAAATATGTACAAATATATAAATATAATATCCTTCAATCTTCCACCATACTAAGCACTTCCACATATGTTTTCCTTTATGCCACTTCACCTTCTCCATCCTCCTCCACTCCTAAATTTCAAAAACCTTCCGTCCACGGCTCTCATCCTGCTTCAATGACCATGTTTCAGCGCCATACATAACTGCGCGCTATTTCTAAGTTTCAACAAACCTTTACTTAATATCGTTAGCCAATGTCCCCATCATCAATTCTCTCCTCCTTGTGAAAGCTTCTTTGCATAACGCTATTCTTCTCCATATATCCCTACTGCTTTAACCATTTTGATCCAAAAACATAGCTTTGGCTTCGATTCTCGGGCAAGCCACTCTGGGTACCCTTAGCTCCACCCAAGCTGTGTGATTTTACGGATACTAGATCTTAGTTAGTTTAGTTTTGTTGGGGAGGCGACCGACAGCTAAGGTAATTTGCGCCATTAGGGATGGGTGGGAAAGGAAGGGCGGAGAGAACCCGGCGTCGACATTAGCCTACTCTTGTCGATAGGCGCCAAGGGGTAAGCAGTTTAACGTCCCATCCGACGGACGTCATACTTACTCAAAGTGGTCTCCACAAAGCACCTCAAGTAGGGATCGGGATACCAATGAAAAATATTTGTTGTCTCCAGGATTACCAGATCTTTCTGGATTATATCGCATGAAAAATAAATGATGTAAGGAATATAAACACAGAAGATGCACGCGGAAATCTCAGAATTTTTGCGGATAAGTGGCTCCTTGCCCAACAGAAGTACAGATAATTATGCACACATTCGTACACGCATGTTTTTTATTCTTATTTATTATAGCTATACATTTAAGCCTATGTGAAACACACGTGCGGGCGCGGCTTACCTTCGACTCAATTCATCTCTGTGTTTAACAACGACAGTTCCTTTGAATTTGATATATTTGCCTTGAGTGCCTATTTGAAGACGGTACTCAAAAGGGGGCGAGGGATCGTTCGGGGCGGACGCTCCCTCGAACGGGCGACGAGCGTGCTCTGTTTAATAACGGACGAAAAGAACAAGCGCCCTCCCTCCCTCTTTCCGAGCATTAATGAACTCGGCGGGAGTGGTGTGTGGATTTATTATGATGAAGCGAGCGGGCCACGTTCGCTCGCCGCCTCTATTATCGTCATTCATTTGTTGCTTTGTCTCCCCTCCCCAAAAGCAACCACACTCCAATTGGCATCCAAATTTCGAGAGTACATTTAATGGCCACGGTCGCCGCCGGGGGCAGCACGTGCTCGCGGTCTGTTTAATTAAATTAATTCATCTGGAGCAGCTTACGCATTAACCGTCCAACCTAATCCATTTTGAAATTCAATTAACGCAATTTTTGTGATAAAATAAAACGTATGACTGGAGGGGAGAGAGTGGGGGAGATTTGAAAAAAAAAATAATATCATTCGCGAATCAGGATTCGTTTTTACAAGAGCAATCAAATTTGAGCGTGCCTCTCATCATATCAGAGGGATTAATACATCAAAACCGGCATGGAGGCCGGAGGGTGACTCCATCCCTGCCACCTTCAACCTTGCTGGAGGGTTTCCAGTCGCGAATTATTCGCATGCAGCTACGAGGAGGAATGGGATTCGCAATATTGCTTAACTGATTTCTTTGGATATTAAAATCGAACACAGCGTCCGAATTCAACAGTCGCTGCCCGTGTCGTTGTTTTAATAATCCCTTATCGGGCGAGTGGATCCCGTTTGATTCGCTCAATATGATTCGTCTTGATTGAAGAACTGTAATGGGTCAGAGACGCTGAGTTTAGGAAAGAAAGTACAAGGATGGCTTCGGAACCTGATACAGGGAGGAAATCCTGATGCCGAAGATCAGTCGGAGCGAAGAATAATTGAGAAGAAGAGAAGAAAAGGACATATGGTTTATTTTGGGAGAGAAAAAATTAAGTCAATGATGGGGAGACAGTAAAACTCCGTGGCTTTTTCACCAAAAAATTTTACAATTAAAAACGTTAATACGAATAATAATTCTCAGTGCTGTTCTTTAAGGGATTTCGATTATTAAGACTAATCTATAGATTAAGGCAAGATTTTGATGTAACCCTGGACTACATATTGTTTAACAATCTTAAGCCCCGCATAACACCTTGACTCACTCTAAACCATGCGTCAAACCTCCTGAGTCACTACCGAGTAGGCACCGAAAAAGTCCCACAATAAGTTTCTTAAGGAATAATTTTACAGTTTCAGCCTATGCTGATCTTACATTCCTCCTCCGCCTCTTTCGTCTTTGTCGGCCTCGGTGGGGACGGGTAACGTCCTGGTCTGCCAATCCAAGGGCCATGGGTTCGATTCCCGCCTGGGTGGGTTTTCCTCCACCTAGGGCTTGGGTGTTTGTAATATTTTCTCCATTGTTACTGTTAACATTCCGATGTAAAGGCCAAAAAGTGCTGTCTTCGGACTAAGAATAAATAAATAAATAGACCATTGTTTAACGTATTGAGACCCCCTCTTGATCTTGAGACTTCTAATATTCCTCACATTGAGGAATTCCTCAATCACATTCACACCCACGGCTCTTTCCCTCCACCCCTTCCATTGGAATTCCTCAAATGACCCAATAGATATTGTTAGGAAAAAAATAAAAACGAAATTGGGAATGAAAATATCATGCGGAAGGAGGGAGGACCAATTAGCATGCAGACCTAATATAGAGGAGGAGGATATTCGACGGAAAAATTCTCACGTGCTAAGTGAACATTTATATTTTAGCATAATCGGCGGTCATGAAATAGCCTTCAAGTAGGACTACTGTATTTGAGATATATATATATATATATATATATATATATATATATATATATATATATATATATATAAACGAATAATTGATGTAGACTTTTACAATGAAAAACTTAAAAATGTCCTTTTCCTGGTTGTAAATTAAATTTATACGGAATCAAATAACTTCAATCACTGACATCCCTTAAAATTGTGATTAAATGCAACTAGCGTATCTTAAATCACCCTTTCAACATTCTGACTAAATCAAATAAAAGCCATCACGATATCAAACTGAACGCTGGAGTGTCGCTAAGGAAACGCGAAACGAGTTGGGTGTACTCGTATACTTGCAACCGGGAGGGGTCGCAGTGCATAACGAAAAACATTGTCAATTTTCCAGGAAACAGCGGGAGATGCCGCGACAGTAACATCGAACGGATTCATCTGCTCAACGTGCATTACAATTCAACGATATCAGAGTATAAAAATCATTCGCCTTGACGGGGATTCGAACCCGGATCCCTCGATGTTAACTGGCTAAAGCACTCGGCCAGATATGGAGGGATCCGCATTCTAATCCCGGTCAAGGCGAATTATTTTTACCCTCTGAAATTCTTGCATCGTTGTCAATTTTGAACTTTTTTGAGTGAAATCATTGAAATTGTCCAATGGCGAGGAAACAAGATACCAAGTGCGTCGGTGTCCGGGTATAAAAGAGCGATAAAACAGTTAAATAATTCTTATTGGCAAACTCGAGGGAGCTTGTTTGAGCTTGCGTGGTGTTGTGAACAATGCAAGACTTCATATTTTAGTGATGTCTAAGTTCTAGTTTAGACTACTGATCAATTTTTGCACAGACGCAAAAAAATGATGCAAATAAGATTTCTTAGTCTACTCGATAGTTCAGCTCCACCACTTCCCCACACCAAGATCGAAGAGCAGTAATCTTCAAAGGACTTTAAAAAAGTCACGCATTCCATTACACTGCCATGGGTATTCATATTTATGCATGCGTATGCATATTCATGCATATACGGCTGGTGCCCTAACACCCTCCCTCACCCGATCCTGTGGCGGCTTACGGTGTGTTTTGTGAACGAAGATTGTGAAGATGCATGAATGCCGAAGAATTTTTGTAAATATTATAATAAACTCAAATCATGATGAAGTGGATTGTTTTCAATTCGAATCGATCTTAATGACTTTCGAGAAATGGTAAGCAAAACCAATAAACCTATATTGTTCGACGAATCGAGCTGCTTGCTATCCCTGCATTCCAATCGTGATCATATTCGAAGAGGGCACCCTGAATGGCGCTTTGCATCGGCCTCCTCTCCCCCAAAACGACGAATGTGATGACATTCAACCGAGATGCTGAAGGCCCCCGGGGAAGAATGCAGAAGCGTCGCGGGGGCGTAAGACGAAGAAAAGAGCGACATGCGACAAGAGGCAGGAAAACCGGAAGGACTAGCGGAATGAGTACACGCACGACTATGATGAAGTCGAAAAAGATTATATATCGAAAAGACGATGCACGCGGATGGGATGAGGATATTTATCTCACGATATTGGCTGGCGATTATACGAGGGATACGTCGTTTCTCGACGATCGGTAAGGACAAGGGATCGCACACGATCAATGTTGTCATCAACGCATATGGTTGAAGATCGTCCCGGCCTTGTATCATCCGTGGCGTCTTGTCGGCCATCTTTAAAACATTTCATCCATTTGAAAACAGATGTTTTCTTCAGAGCATTATCAACGTAAACAGCCATCGACATTTCATATATTTCTTGATAACTTTTACTGCACTTCACCAAAAACTCTATGCTAATTCGTCGCTCCGTGATTTCGTCAATTTCCATTTTCGATAAACAGAAAAAACAAGGACAACAGAAAGTAACGTAACTGGGACCATACGAACAGCTCGACGATCCGCCAAGCACAGACGTCTGAGGTCTCAGGAAACCAGTACCGTTTGTGGGCGGGGCTCATGTCAGTCCGCGTCATGGCCGCCATATTGCACCAGTTCGCGTATTTATTGTACATACTTCGTATATCGAGTTGGCTGAGATGCATCGACTTATCAATTAATCGTATCCATCGAATGAAATTGAAAATATCGTTCAAAATGTCCGTTTTGCCAAAATGTGCTACATTGCCCATATCGCGTAGGTATCGAATCATCAGTGTGGTTATTAGATTACTATATGTTTCACTGTGATAGCATATTCATTGTGGGCCCATGTCAGTATCGACCAAAATATATCACAAGATATGTTGGTGCGGTTTCTACACGCCGCCGTATTGCTGATGGTGTGCGAGGGGAGGTGAGCATCGAACGGAGGAATTGCGAATCAGCGCTGGGGTTGGGTCGGAGAGAATGATTCCCTTTCGCTGGCTCCTCGCATCGGAAGGAGAGAGCGCGGCGCAACTGACACGAGCCGCGTCGAACGAAACATGAGGGGGGAAAAACAAAGGCGCGGCGACACATGAGGCCTCATTAAACTTCATTAAAGGAGAAAGACGCGTGTTGTTCGTGCTGCCATCTACAAGTGGGCCCAATTTTTTTCCTTCGCTTCTCCCCTCCCATCTCTCCAAACCCCTTCAGTCGTGACCTCACAAAAAACCCAGAACGGGACGGTTTGAGCTCTTTCCTCCTCCGGCCCTTCTGGGGCCCTTTGCGCTGTCCGGCGCGTGTCTTTTTCGCTCGCTTGGAATGCTGGGAAGAGGAGGGCGAGACGGGTGAAGAGGGGGAGGTGGAGATCGCAGCCGGCGGCGATTGGAATAGGAGAGGTTGAGGGGACGATGACGTCACTCAATGCTGACGTCACTCGGAGGGAGGGGAGGAGATGGTTGTGGGAGAGGCACCGCCGGTGGAGAGTGGTGCATTATGGGCCGTTCAGAAAAGACAAACGCAGGTTAGGGCGGGATATGTCGCAGAATTCGGGTGATGGAATGGGAAATACTATACATAAGCTAAATGATTTTTCTTTGGGTTTCGTAATGTCCTAATTTCAGTCTTTTTTCACACAATAGCTTTAAAAAAATGCAAAAGCTTTAAGCCTGAAACCGTGTGTTGACAAAATATATAAAAAGGCGATCTTTTCGCGTACTATTTCTATTTTAACTCTTTCAAGTTGACAGACCATTGAAATCGAACTCTGCCCCGAGGCTAAATAAGTTTGTTCCATTTATTTGGAACTATGGAAACCAAGAAAACTTAATTACGATCATCCTCTGCAAATATTTTCGAAGATAATTGGTAAACGTGTCGAATGGAAGCAGAGCTGTCTCAGGAGGTGGGAGGGGCGTGGAATGACTGTGTGTCGGTGTCCGTGAGGGTTCGCCAGCCCCCATCGTGTGTGCTATTTCCAGGGCTCGTCCACTGGTGGGAGCAACAAGTGAACTGCCCCGGCGTCAGGCTCAGCTGCGCGCCCACCGCGGGAAATTGGGTAGTGTGTGACCCTGACGGCCTTACTCGAGACGCTCGACTCTGATGGCATGGCATCGCTTTGCAAAATACGGCGAACACCACAAAAAAGACTCCGCATTTCGAAATATCACTTCGCGGATTTACATCGCGACGATGCATTTGGACGGCATACAAACATATATAAATAACACTTATGTGAAAATCTCACGGATGTGAAAAATAATGTATATGAAGTTAGCACTAGTGGACTAAGGCAAAAACACAGAAACACACAAAAAAGGAAAGAAACTCACTAGTTTTCGAATTTTTGGTGGTCCAAGCAACCTTAACGTTTCGCCCCTCTAAAATATTTTAAACAAAACTTAATTCCATAGCTCTTAACCAACTTATCAGTTCTCTCATGGGAAACTCTTTGATTTGGTTCGAGTTTTTCAATTCGATGTTAACCATAATTCCTACCTAACAAGATTTTGCTACCTTAATTTCCACTGTAATAATGTTACTCGCTTAGGCGAGCTAGCATGCTGGTTCATGACTGGTAGCATCAGCAACGATTGCTAACTTTTTCGAGGGTCTCCATTACTGAAATGACGCAAATTCGAGATTTACCAATCTAGGACTGTTTGTAATGAATGTGAAAACGTCGTGAGCCGACAGCTGTATTTAATGTTAAATGAACCGAGTTCCGTACTATCCGGAGTTTGGAGTATTGCATTTATGTGCGCGGTAGCAAGCGTCTTACATGCGTCCCAAGTGCCAAAGCGATAGCCAAAGGGTATCTCCCGCCGGCCGCTTGGTGGCGCCAGCCGGTCCAAAACCGCTGAGGCGCCACCCTCCCCTCCCCTCGACTCCTTTCGTCCCCGGGGACGCGCCAAGGGCGGTCGGGCGGGCTGCTCCCCCCACACCTCCTCCTCATGATCCTAAGGTGGGAGGGACATGGATGGTCCATAAACTCTGCCCTCCCGAGTGGTGAGCCGGACGGACTGTTCCTCTGACGTGAGCGTTTCCGACAGGCACGGAGAGATTGGAACGCATCTACGGCGTCACCTGTTTCTGGGAAATAACACTTTTCAAAAAATTCAAATGTGTTCGAGAAGTGTTTGAACCGCCATGTTACGACAACGCCACGAGCCGACAAGTTCAATGCTCGACTCTTCCGTTGGTGCTCCGCTGTGGTTTAACGACTTCGTTTTCGGTCTCCCGAGGGCGACCCTACCCATAATCCTCCTCCTGTTTTCGGTCCCTCTCTTATTTTTGTGCGGCAGTTAGTTAGTGCGGAGTTAGTCTCAGCATCGTGACCATGCAATGTATAATTTCACGAATTATATTGGTATTGGAAAATTTTTTTAAATATTCTTTCGAGATATTAAATTCTTTCGTTTGGTAAGGTATTGCAAATAGATTTCGAAAGTGTGTTATTTCTTTAGCTTATGTTGATTGTTTCACGAGATATTTAACATATAGTATATAAGGTTAGTCCTATCCTAGAATACTCGTCCATAGCATGGGATCAATATGAGGTGGGACATATTAAAAAGATAGAAAAAGTTGAAAGAATTGTGAAGCAGAGTGTGATTCACAGAATGAACTATTTCACATAATCTTTACTGAATACAAAAGAAAAATTCGATAACACTGTGTTCTTTTAAACGGAAATCTATTAAATTCAAAAGGCAAGTACAAAAGGTAATCTTGAAAAGTAATCGGCATGTATACATCAGTGATTCATCTAAAAAAATACCTCCTTATTCTACTGTTGCATTTAAGTATTCGAGAATGATACCTGTAGAAAGTCGCCGTGATTGGCGCCTGGGGTAATGAAAAGCGGTAAGATTACGCCGTCCTTAAGACAATAGGAAAGTGCGAGTCCCAATTTGAGCGCTACATCTAGGACAGAAAGGGTCATGACGGCAACACCGTATGGAGAATGCCCCACTAAAGCCCGAAAAGAGCGGTAAGCGGTGTTCGGTCTTCTTAGGAGGGGTCAGAGGTGCCTGGTGCACAGAGAAGAGTGGTGAATGCACTTCGCGTATTATGAGATGGAAGGGACCTCGGTGTATTGGTCGTTAAGGAAGGCATGTGGATGAGCCATGGCGGTTTTGAAGAGGGATCATCAGGTGCACATGCAACCCGTGACCACAATCAAAATCCCTATTCGCACCATGTTATTTCTCGAGAAACCTGGGTAGGCCAAATAAATATATGCTTTGCTATTAGATATGAGTAACGTTGGCCGACCTATGAAAACACCCACGAATCACCTCATCATCTGGCTTAATTTGGGTAAAACACGTTCATAACTATGCGAAGCAGTACTAAGGAAACCAAGGTTAATGGAACGAATTCAGGGAAAATGCAGAACCCTTTCCACCTGCATATATATATATATATATATATATATATATATATATATATATATATATATATATATATATATATATATATATATATATATATATATATATATATATATATATATATATATATATATAGGGGAGACGCAGAGGATCCCATGGCGAGACTACGGGTTGGTAAGAAGTATTTGTAGTTGAACTTGAAATAGTTCTGGGATACATATGTTTTTAGGACCAAACACAACTCACTAATCACTGGAAATGGAACCCCTTTCCGAAAAAGGATTTCCTCGGCTAACTGGAGGGGTTCTTGGGTGGAGACACTCGGATGAAGGCTGCAGGCGACGAAAGAGACGAGGATGCACTTGGGAGGGAGGACTAACTCTGAAAGGCGGGTGGCCAAATCGGAGGAGTTTTAGACTCCAAATTTGGGGCGAACTTCATGTTTTCCCTGAAGATGGTGTTTACCCTTCTTGCCATGTGGTGATTAGGGGCCGAAACATTAGAAACCTCCGGCCTGATGGGAATATCTGGTTTGTGGGTTTTTGGGAAACCAGAAAATCGGGATGCTGAGGGATTCAGTTGCACTAACCTATGCAATTCGGGCGGTTGGAGCAGGATTTTATGACTTGTTAGCCCTCTTTTTGAAATTATGTGATTGGATCGCTTTGGACTTCGATAATGAGGTTGTCATTCATGAACACTTCACACTTCCTAATATAACTGTCTTTTCCGAGAATCACCACCTCTTTACCATCCCTTTATCATCCTTCGGCATCAAGAGGTATTCGGAAGCCATAGACTTCTTGATAGATTTCAAAGCGGCCAATTCCCGAAGATTGTCCTCGAGATTGAAGGTTGGCTTTGAATGACACTTTTTAAGTTCTCGAGCAACAAGCGGCTTGGTACCTTTATTCACTTGAAGGAGGGCTACCTCTCAGTCCACTGTCAAATTACTTAAGTCGTTGACCATAATTGGAACATTTGGGACACATTAAAAACCTTTCTCCAAAAGCGATAGTTCATTAGGAAGAAATTCGTGATCAGTTAAATTCAGTACTCTTTCACCAAAGGAATGGGTGCTGGGACTGAAGAAGCTTTCTCATTTACGGGGGCAGCTTCACATTTTCCATCGAACAACAGTTTTGATTTTCGGGAAATAGTTGATTTTAGTTCAAAAGCTATTACCCTGGGCTTTTGCCTGACCTCATCTTCGAAACAATACCACTCGGTCAATTGTAGATTACATGAAAGACTTAAAATTCAAAAACTTTAATAAAAATATAAATCTCGCAAGTTCAACGGTGAGACGGTAAGAATAATGCCTGCGCCGCATAACATTGGCAGGTGAGAGTACACCCTGAGAACTGGGAGAGAGGGGAAATTGACGGGAGATCCAATAGCTATCCTATACAAGGAAACAAATTTCCCTCGCACAATTCGAGACGACAAAAGAAGTCAACATAACCTTTCACAAATCAACTAACAATTACGCTTAATGACAGGTGTCCAACACCCCCTGCCACACGCCCTTGCGGTTAGACAAAATACGGATGAAGTATGTCAATTGTTGTGTGCTCGCCACCGTGCGGCAGAACAGTGTATTATTCAATGTCGCCATTGCTGTGTTGATGATTTCCGCGTGTTTTGACCTTTTTCTCTTTTTTTGTCGTTGCAGCGGTGCAGAGGGGCCGCGTGCCCCCCTCGCAGCCCCCCATGGGCCTCCCGGGGCAATTCGCCCTCGCCGGGGCCAACGGGGTGGTGCACCCGGGCCCCGCCCCCGACGGCGCCGCCCTCAACGGACACCACTCGTACCTCTCCTCGTACATCTCCCTCCTGCTACGGGCCGAGCCCTACCCTACGTCCCGGTACGGACAGTGCGGGGCCGGACCCGTGCACCACCACCAGGCCGCCACGGCCGCATCCAACATCATGGGCATCGACAACATCTGTGAGCTGGCCGCCAGGCTTCTCTTCAGCGCCGTGGAGTGGGCCCGAAACATCCCCTTCTTCCCGGATCTCCAGGTGGGCCTTCGCCGGAGGCGACTCACCCTCACCCAACACTCAAAAGTTCTGCACTCTTTAATATTTGTTAAGTTCTGGCTTTATAATGCCCCGTTGACTCCAACTCTTAATTAACGTGAACCTTAACTTAAGACGTTGGTTACTCACCGACTCGAAATAATTTCGAAATGCTCGTTGGTCAAAGAGAACATAATAATCGTAGTAATTCCATCTTTAATGGCAATGAACACTTTAAAGATTCTGTTTTGGACAGAAATACTATAGCGGTAGTAAAACATTTATGCCTTTAACGGGAAGTGAATTGTGTCCTGAAATATTTTGTACGATTACGGCGACAACGTGTTTTTGTTAATTTTCCCCGGCAAATGCGCAAGTGATTGCCGTGTCTTAAGCATATCGCGCTTCCCTCCCATTCTATGTTCGTACAGCTCATCAGCAACGTTCAAATTTATCTCGCCTTACGTCTTTTATCGTATTATAAATAATTTTCATATTACACACAGTGAACCTTTCTCAATTTAAAACGAGTGTCGTATTTCTTTTACAATTAAATTAACTATCAGTTGAAGGTTGATTATATTTCATAAAAGGCGAGAGGTTTTAGTCTTGTGAGTTCATCCGTATATTATAAAACGGAAAAATAGAACCAGGAAAAATTGTTCATTTTGTTGGCATTGAAAACGTGGCAATGTACTGCAATCGTGCCCATAGATTTCTGTTGCCCCTATGGTTATTTATTCACGGACAGCTCTACTAGAACTCAGATGGCCGAAACAACTGTACAGATAGGAGAGGGGCACAAGGCGCCGGCGCCAGACGTAAAACCCACTCTGGCCCCCCCTCCTCCCAATTTCTCTCCCCGTCTTGGAGCGTAGGCAACAATTGCGCACACGTACGCCCTATAACCTTGTCAAGGAACATCCTCCGCGTTAGGGTGACGTCACCTCTCCATGGAGACGAGTGATGGTTCGTTGTCGGTGGGTGAGGGGGCGCCGGTGATCGCCGCTGGGGTGGGCCCAAGACTCCGGAGCCCTCCCTCCCGTCACCGAAGGAACCTCCTCCCCGTTGACCGGTTCAGAACCTTTCGTTACACCGCAGAGTAAGGTCATTACGTCGCTGAAGTGGCATCGCTCGAATCAATTCAATATGGGTCCCAAAAAGGATTTTGTGGTGAATGTGAAGGCCCTGTCATTTCCTTGGACAAATGTTCATTTCTTTGAGCCCGAGACGAATCGAGAATCAAATTAATAGATACACAACCGCGTCAAAAATGTATTTTGGCACCTGAAGTAATTTCCGCCATAGTGCTGAGCAGCAGTTGTTCATCGCTAAGTTACTTGTCAAAACGATGATTTCTGATTGGTCCAGCAGCATCATTAATCCAAGGAATTTTCGAGTAAATTTTGGAAGGAGCCAGAACGGTACAAATTCGTTCGAGTTAAATAAGTTTGCGGTAGAGTCGTCACTGCTGCGTTCCATTTCCATTTATCGTGAATATCTTATGCCGTATCAAAAGAGTTTTCATGAGTGAAAATCGCGATCTTAATTCGTGAGCAGAGCGAAAATTCGAGCGTAGATCTCCCAACCTCCTTCGCACCGCATCCGTTCGCCCAAGCGTGTCGACCTTCTTAAGCGAAGTAATGGGTCATCGGTTGACTCTAGCAGACTATTTACACCCTTTTCCAATATCCGCAATTGGAATCGAATTGAAGGATCTCAGGTTTTCCCGGCGTATGGTATTCAAGAAGTTCTCCCGGGTTTCCCACCAGGTCAGTTTGCAGTACGCCGGCGTTTCGATGGCTGACTCTGCCATTGTCTTCAGGGTGAAGTTCAGAGCATGAAAAAGGCCTGGTATTTATACTCTCTGCCAAGGCTCAGTGCCCTGATTGGTCGAAAGCGTTAATGTGCTCCGCTACGGCCAATCGGGTGCGTTCCCGTGCATTTTTTATTTTCTTTAGCACTGGCTTCCAAGTGTTACTGACTTGGAAGCCGTTGTCTCAGTTGAAATTATTGGTGTCTAGTCGGATTTCAACGGCTTCTTTCACCACGCGATCCCAGTAGACGTTGGCGTGGCATAGCCTCTTCGTGCCGGTAAAGTTGATTCTGTGGTCGTTATTGAGGCAATGTTCGGCAACCGCAGATTTCGCTGGGTAGAATAACCTGATGCACCTCCCGTGTTCCTTTAGGCGTGTTTCTAAATCGGAATCGAATTGGATCCTACGAACGGTATCCCTCTTTGATTCATCTTCGATATTCTTCCTCCAATTTCATAGAAAAAACGTTGCCTTTGGCTGCCGGTTTTCCTCGTGGGAAACCCGTCTCTTCAAATTTTTTGCCAAAATTTTGAAGTCTTTTAATATAATTTATAGCTCTCTGGGATGCTGAAGAGAGCGCAAATATATTTTTGTGTTTGACAATAGTATTGTTCTCTACCCGAATTCATTCGTGCACCCGGCAAGATTGCTGCTTCAATAGATCACTTCATTTGACCGTACCGAATGGGAACACCATTATCGAAAATAATATTAATAATTTTTATGTAGCACGAAAAGATGATTTAAACTATAAATGCGGTATAAATCAGTAATAATACGAAATATACTTGGGAAGATAGAGAGCAAACGAATATCCTTCATAGATGGGACAATACGGTAAAACCCTGTCAAACTCTAAGTCACTTTTTTGTGAACTTATTTGGGTTCAAAACGTGAATTCCTCAGTGTATTGAATTGTGGTAGTAGTGCGTGTGCTTGTGTTATTTTTTTCTGTTTATCCACAAGTCTTAGAAGTTGCCCATTTCTCACTTTCGGCGCAGACAGTGTTAATTCCAAAACCGTCGGTAATTTGCAAACCTTCCGTGATTTGTTCGTCTCTTGTCAAAACACACTGTTATCGGGCCATCGTCTTATCTTGATTCCCCATGCCTATCCGCAAAGTGCTCATCTTTCAGAGTTAGACTAGCGTTTGCGCAGCAGCGGACGTCATTAACGTCGCACACCGTGTACATGCCTTCCCGACAGGACCAGGAGGAAACAGAAGACGACTGTGATCCGTTCTACTATGAGTTTAGATGAATGATTAGCAAATACAAAAATCGAAGGTATATTTCGCTCGCCGAAGAAAGTGGCGCGACGATGACTGGGTCGAACGTAGGTATCGTAGTTGTAGTTCTCCGGCGGAGACGCAGCCGATGCGCGCTCTGATCGGCATCACGGTGCGCATAATCGACGTAGCTGGCGTGACAGCGTAGCGCGTACCATGCGCGTCACTGTCACGTGGTGCGTTCCCATGGCTGCGTACCTATCTTCCTTCCCCCTGAAATGGCGCTTTATTGTCCGACCGCAGGTGACGGACCAAGTGGCCCTCCTCCGCCTCGTCTGGTCCGAGCTGTTCGTCCTGAATGCGTCCCAGTGTTCGATGCCGCTGCACGTGGCGCCTCTCCTGGCGGCGGCGGGACTCCACGCTTCCCCGATGGCGGCCGACCGCGTGGTCGCCTTCATGGACCACATCCGCATCTTCCAGGAGCAAGTAGAGAAGCTCAAGGCGCTGCACGTCGACTCGGCTGAGTACAGCTGCCTCAAGGCCATCGTCCTCTTCACCACCGGTGAGCCGATCCCTTTCTTTTAATGTATATATTATCTTCTTCTTATTCTTCTGTACGAGAAGTTCCATCGAGTAAAAAAAGCCTGATGGATTTCATTTCGTTTCTCTTTTCACCTTAGACGTCTTCCCATCTTCAAAACTATCTCTATGTATCAGTATTGTGAGTTCTCCATTTGCTCAAGTGTATTATCCTTGTAATACCATAAGTTATGGCATGCGCAAATTATGATCACGGTTTAATCCAGAGATGTGCGAACATATTAATATTGCGAAGAAGGAGAGAATCATTTTGGGGGGACGGACCCCCTGCCGTATACCTTTTCGTTGGCTTGCAGGGTATCGCGTAGATGAGCGAACGAGGGAGCTGTTATGTCGGCTGTGACTAACTCAATTACGTCCTCCATTAACTTCTTCACCTCCACTCAGCCCTCGTCTTTCTTCCCGAAGAAAAACACTCTCCTTTTGTTGAAATAAAAATTACTTTGGGCTCTCAAGTGGTTATTCCCCGCGCAAAGTCCGAAAAATAAATTGATGTTTATTTTCTGGATAACGTATTATCTGTATAATTCAATGGCTATCGTTCGTGTCCGTTTCAATGTGAGACCTTCCGACGCATTAATGGTCAAAAGAAAGATATCGATTAGCCACTTGTGTTCAAGAAAAACACAAAAAAATCGCGTCTCTTTAAAAATTCTGCATGAAATTAATTTTTATTTCCACTCACTACCCTATGAATCAACACTAGATGGAGATACCAGAGGTTCCTAATTCAGTTTGATGTGTCGCCATCCAACGTCCACTGTGCGAATACTTCTCAGTCTTGTCAAGCGCCCTACCACGGTCTCACAATGCTATTGGCTGAATCCGTACGTTCGCGGATTCCGAATGTGTGAGTTTTCAAACAGAGGGCGAATATGTCGTCAAGGTGTGAGGACGAAAGCGTGCCAACGCATAAGTCACCTGCGTGACAACTTTAAGTGCGCTCTAAAGCATCTTTTGTTTACGAGCAACGATGCATGGTTTAGGTGCCATTCTCCACATTGGCCTCTTGGCCCCCCCCCCAATTTTGTCCTCGCCGGGCCCTGAAACATCGGTGAAATGATTGCTGCCCTCCTCTGCGGCTGGGTCCTCTTTGGTGAAATGAGCGAGCCTCCCCGACCACCTACGACCGCTGCGGAGACACACGAAGCGGTCGACAAATGACGGCGATTACACGCTCTTGGTAATTGACCCTAATACCAGCCACCGCTGGATGTAGACATACGCATCTATTACTTCATATCCTACATGCCGGTACAACAACATTTGCGTGCGGTTCGATCCTTGGACGGACTTTTTCGCCATATCTAGTGAGATCGATTGTTCCGACCAAACCGCTAGGATCGAACGAGACGCTATATCGAATGTTGAAATTTATTTCAAGCACTGAACTACATAGTGACGCCATAAAAAATTTATTTTAGACTAATACTCCCATTTATCTATGAAGCTACCAATCCAAGAACGCCCAAGTTTGTCTATGCGTACATTTGTACTGTAGATCAATAAACAATAAATACCAATGTGTAATACCAAAAACACCTTCGATCCATTTGGATGAAAACCTGAGTATGAGGGCGGGCGATGAAGTACCTCTCAAGTCACCGGAAATATCACAAAGTACACGTCCATCACAAATATTTTTGCATACTTACCGCCATTATTGTCCGCGGAGAATTGTTTGTACATGTATACGAGGATCGTTCGAGCTCGTACATACGAACATTACACAGAATCATTTCATTTACTGTATTTCACAGAGTGAATGTACCATTTGAACGGTTCTTTTTGATTATCATAGTGTGCACATCACGAGAAATTCCTCTTTTTACCCTGAATTATGGATTTTCTTCTCTGTTACTTATATAATATTTCGTATTGTTTACAAAACCTATCATTTTCTCGTACTTCCTGTAATCGGCTTACTATGTGTATATATATAGTAGATCGCGGTAGTCCCGGGGTGGAGCGATAGACTACTGAACGGAGGGCCCGGGTTCGATTCCCGAGCAAGCCTCTCCGGGCACTCTCAGCTCCACCAAAGCTTTGTGATTTTTCTAGTACCAGATCTTCCTGGGAAACCATAAACGGCGCAGGGGAAGGAACTGGTCTTCCTACGGCCAAGGGCCGTCGAGCGTAGTGCTGGATGAACTTTACCATCTCCCACTAAACTGACCTTAGGGTTGAATACTGTATGATGGTTAGTATGCGTGTGTGTTTGTGTATATAAACACACACATACATGCATACGCATTTTATATTTATATATATATGGAGAAATGGTTAGGGAAAGGTGGGAAGAAGGCCATATATGGACTGATTCGTAGTATCTATGAGGAAGGAATCTGGCCGGAAGATTTTGTGAGATCGGTGTTAGTTCCTATTCCAAAAAAGGCAAAGGCTTCGTCATGTGAGGATTACAGAACAATAAGTTTGATATCCCACGCAGCTAAAGTTATTCTCAGGATCATCAACAAAAGGATAGAGAGTAAGGCAAATGATTACTTAGGGGATGATCAGTTTGGGTTCAGGAAAGGAAGAGGTACGCGTGATGCCATTGCAGTAATGAGATCACTAGTCGAGAGGAATATAGAATACAATCAGGACGTTTTTGCCTGTTTTGTAGATTTCGAAAAAGCGTTTGATAGAGTGAATTGGGAAAAATTAATGCGTGTATTGCAGAAAATAGGAATGGATTGGAGGGACAGGAGACTGATCCGCAACCTGTACATGTCTCAGACTGCTCAGGTGCGAGTGGGGAACGGAGAGTCCGGATGGGCAGTGTTAGGAAGAGGTGTAAGGCAGGGTTGCCCATTGTCACCGGTACTGTTCAACGTATATGTAGAGGAAATGATTAAAGAGGCATGGGAAGAACTGGAGGTAGGAATGAAAGTCGGAGGGGAATTCGTAAAATCGGTTAGGTTTGCTGATGACCAAGCATTAGTTGCTCAGTCAGCCAAGGGGTTGCAAGCATTGTTGAGTGAATTGGAGGTTCAGTGCGATAAATATGGGATGAGAATAAATATTAATAAAACAAAGGTTATGCGATTTTCCAGAAAGAAAAAGGCTAAGCTAAATATTAAAATAGGCGGGGAAAAAATAGAGCAGGTAGAACAGTTTACATATCTCGGAAGTGTTTTGGACCAACACGGTCAAAGTGGTAGGGACGTAAGGAGAAGAATTGCGCTAGGCAAGGAGGCTTTCTCAAGGAGGAGGGAGTTGATGACGGGGACGTTGAGTAGGGATGTTAAGACAAGACTCGTAAAAACTCTGATATGGAGCGTAGCTATGTACGGCGCGGAAACGTGGTCGCTGAAGCAGGAGGATAGACGTAGATTGGAGGCTTTTGAAATGTGGGTGTGGAGAAGAATGGAAAAGGTGAAATGGACCGAAAGGAAAACAAATGAGGAAGTACTAGAAATGGTGGGGGAGGAGAGGGGTTTGTTGAGAGAAATCCTATGGAGGCAGGAAAAATGGATGAAGGGCGTATTGAGCGGTAGTGGAATGTTGAAGAGGGTAATAGAGGGAAGAATGTTGGGCAAGCGAGGTAAGGGTAGGAACAGGATAGGGATGTTGGACGAGATGAAGGGAGGAAAGAAGTACACCGAGATGAAGAGGGACCTGATATAGATTAGTTTGCTACGTGGGGAGTCACAAAATGTTTGTTTGATAGTTGGGTCCATCCAAAAACCTACCTTAACTGGTAGATTACCTAAAAAATATATGGAGAGTCCGGATGGGCAGTGTTAGGAAGAGGTGTAAGGCATGGTTACCCATTGTCATCGGTGCTGTTCAACATATATGTGGAGGAAATGATCAAAGAGGCATGGGAAGAACTAGAGGTAGGAATGAAAGTCGGAGGGGAATTCGTAAAATCGGTTAGGTTTGTTGATGACCAAGCATAAGTCGCTCAGTCAGCCAAGGGGTTGCAAGCATTGCTGAGGGAATTGGAGGTTCAGTGCGATAAATATGGGATGAGAATCAATATTAATAAAACAAAGGTCATGCGATATACCAGAAAGAAAAAGGCTAAGCTAAATATTAAAATAGGCGGGGAAAAATAGAGCAGGTAGAACAGTTTACATATCTCGGAAGTGTTTTGGACCAATACGGTCAAAGTAGTAGGGACGTAAGGAGAAGAATTGCGCTAGGCAAGGAGGCTTTCACAAGGAGGGAGTTGATGACGGGGTCGTTGAGTAGGGATGTTAAGACAAAGACTCGCAAAAACTCAGATATGGAGCGTAGCTATGTAGGGCGCGGAAACGTGGTCACTGAAGCAGGAGGATAGACGTAGATTGGAGGCTTTTGAAATGTGGGTGTGGAGAAGAATGGAGAAGGGGAAATGGACCGAAAGGAATACAAACGAAGAAGTACTAGAAATGGTGGGTGAGGAGAGGGGTTTGTTGAGAGAAATCGTATGGAGGCAGGAAAAATGGATGAAAGACGTATTGAGCGGTAGTGGAATGTTGAAGAAGGTAATAGAGGGGAGAATGTTGGGCAAGCGAGGAAAGGGCAGGAACAGGATAGGGATGTTGGACGGAATGAAGGAAGGAAGGAAGTACACGGAGATGACGAGGGACCTGATGTAGATTAGGTAGCTGGATTGGGTTTTGTTTGGAATTACAAAATGTTTATTTGGTACTTGGGTCCATCCAAAAATCTACCTTAACCGGTAGATTACCTAATAATAATATATATGTAGAAATAGATACAAGGAAAGGGGAAAGGAACACACATAAAGGACGACCACAGGAGAGGTGGGGAAGGCGGAATCAGGCAGACCACTAGTGTAAACATACAAACATACACGTAAAATATTTCAGATCATGCATATCGTGATAACTATAGGTACGTGCACTACGAAAGCTTTACATGGAATACTTTTTCTGCCTTCTTCAGATTTTCCCTGGCGGCGGCCATTATCTGCCTATGAAAGTTATTAAAAGGTCGGTTTCTTCGGAGGCGATAAAGCTCAGCTGTTTTAAGATTGTAAAATTCACGTACATTAACTGTGCAATAAGTAGAGTTGCAAGTTTAATTGACCAGTTCCACCTCGCTCCACCTGTTCGTTAAGCCAGGGTGCACAGCAAGAGAGAAGAACAGGGAAGCGCCAGGGATGGATGGCTACGACTGTGAGGCTGGAAAAATGCCTGTCCTCAACCGTAGGAGGGGGAGGGGGGGAAGGGTGTACGCCGAAGGGCCATTAGGGGTAGGTACTCTTGTCTCTTTTTCGGGGTGTTTGGATTCTCACCCTCACATAATTACGTCATGCACGCAGCGCGCGTTTATGAATGGGGAAATTCGACTAATGTTCCCGGAGATTACACGTCGGAGGAGGGGGGGAGGAATAATGGGGCGTCACACGGGAATTCAAAAGAATTCGCCTTGTCTTCGTTCCCTCCCACCGAGAGACGACGCGCCGAGATGGAGAATTATTAACATTCCTGTGTCATTCTATCGCTACACACACACGCACACATTTGTAGCGGATCATGGCGACGTAAACGCCCCGGGGGCAGTTCTTCCTGCGGTTTACATCGCTGCGATGGCAATGCCAGTGAAAATATCGGGGAGGCGACATTGCTGAAGATGGAACAGAACTCAGCGGAAACAGGAAGATGCATTAAGGGCGGGCCAAAGGACGGACGACATCCGCCGTGTTAATTATTCGCCTCGGTAATATCCTCTAATGACCATTATTTCAATCCAAATTCAGAGAAACTGCGGGAGATGCTACGGCCGTAACTTTTAACGAAGTCATTCGCTAAGTGTGCATTATAATTCAACAATTTCAATCCAGCGATTGGTTGAATGCGAATTATTTACGTTAACCTTTCCAAAGCCAATTCCCTTCTCACACCCAAGTGTGTATATCTTTCATACATGCGTAGTGGAAGATTAATGATGCCATTTTTTCCACGAACCACGGCAGAGGGAAAATATTTGGTGTCAAAATTAGTCTAGGGGGGGTATTCACCCCCCTGCCACACATCCTATCGGTTACTTGGAGGGTTCCATGTAATGTAATGGCAATGCTGTGTTCTCGAGAATAAAGGTGGACAAAAAAATTTTCCGAATGGATGATTATCTAACTCCCACGCTCCCTTTTAGAGTTCTGTAGGATGGGACGCGGATGAACGCGGGATTCGAAATCCACGAACATCTCCGTCCTGCGCGGGACTTTCCAACCGCCCGGCCGGCGCGCAAGTGGCCGTTGTTCCCAAGGCGCCCGTCGGCTATTCCTGCGAATCGGTTCTAATGTAGCGAGCGAGGTAAGGCGGTGGTGCGTGTGGTATTACTCTCTACGTAATCAGCCCCAAGGACGCGATCTCAAGCATGAGCGGTGGTGGACTGGGACCAGGAGAGGAGGTGGCCTCTACGAAGGGACACCCACCACAAACAGCCTTTCACCCTTCCCCACGGGGGCGCTCGCATTTACTCGCCAGGAAACCACATAGGATTACGCCAGAGAAATATCGATGGCGTAATCGAAAAATGTCCACAGTGTCAACCATCAGTCATTAATCGACAGCGAAGGATACCATCGATTGTCAGTGCGATCAAGACTGTACATGCATGTACGTAGGAGAAGACTCGCAAATTTTAACTCATAATTACTGTGGCACGAAATATTTTTGAAACGCATTATGGAATCCTGAAATTAACCTGAAAAAAGCGAGTAGGCGTGTATGAGTCTCTTAGCATGCCCCCGTTTTTAATTGTGTCGAGGAAAATAGAAAACTAGATTAGTTCCTGAATCTATGTTTTACACTGTCTGTGGTGGGGGGTGTTAGGTCACCAGTTATTATAGCAGTAATTGTGAACTAATGTGTCGTATATCATGTTTCCCATTGCTGTGTTTCGACTCGTATGAAGGAAAAATTACTTCTTATGCATAACAATCAGCGGTCATTTCACCTTCTAACCTGTCGGTGTAACCTCTCGACTAACAATGCAACGCGACTATGGAACCATTCCTTCCATGTCAGAGTTAAACTCGAGTGATTTGTATTTCCATCTGAGTGAATGTGATCTTCATGCTTACAGTGAGTTCAAAAGCTATAGTTAACTATCGATGTCCTTCACTATCGATAACCTCGGCTACCGGCCGAAAGGGCGTAGAGCGACGAAACGTAAAGTTAGTTGGACGGAAGGTTGGAGTTAAGCAGCCACGACTTGCCCCGCCCCCATTCTCCCCCCCCCCCCCTTCCCCACACGCCCTCCCGCGGAAGGAAAAGACATCGGCGCAGGAAGGGGAGGGCACACGCCGCTCGTGACCTTTCGATGACCTGAGAAGGCGATCGTGCTCTCAAGTTCTTGTCGCTGCGTAGGCGCCTTCCCATGTCTTATAAGTCCTCGGATCTGGATGGATTGTTCCAAAGGTTTTAGGCTCCTGGTCCTCCCCCTATTGCGAGCTCAGTCTCGTGCTCCCTCGGATTGCTCATTGAAAATAATACAGATCCAATTTCATTACAGTCCCAAGATAGGCCAATTAAACCTTCGGGGATAAACTGCAGATTCCACGCAGTCGATAAAAAGAAATAAATATCGCGTAAATAAACGTATCGCGCCAAACTGTCCAAACCGCTTAATTTTTGGTTCAAAGTATATTCCTCCACACACAGATGATACCGCGGGGTTTCGGAGGCCGGGCTGAGTAGAGTTGTGAGCCAGCCACGCTATAACCAATGCCTACACTTCTGTGTACCATTGATTTTCTAGAAACATGAGAAGTATTTGTCACCAAAAAAGAGACAACTGAAAAATTACCTTTTCCGAGTACGTGATCTATGAAAGCAATTAAAGTATTCCCTCTTTTTTCTTTTGAATCTAGATTTGGAATAAAAGATTTGATGAATGGAACTGTAATTATTTGGTTTCCAGCATCCTCCCTTTTTCGTATTGGGCAATGCATCTCCCTTCAAATCGTTTTTTTTCTTTTTCGTAATTTCTACAGTGCCCATAATTGATATAACTAAGGGTTAAAGCGTAAATGATTCGCTTTATTTAAATCTTAAATCTGTAATTGCTTCAATTTAAGAAAAATATCGCATGGCGTTGGATTGTTGACCAATCGCTTCTTTGACTTCTAACGTTTTAATTCTTTTAGGGGTAATATTCAGGTCCAAATTGGCCTGGTGTGTATTCACCCCCTGCGACACACCATAGCTGTGGCTTCCAGGGCACTAACATTTCAAATAAAATATCCACATATCAAATAACGGAATCCGAACTTTAGAAGAGCGTCAGTATATCTCTCCCCGATTTTCTTAAGTCGACAGCGTGGAGACCAATTGGGGGGGGAGGGGGAGAGCGAAATTTGCAGGAGACATTGGCCAAAAAACCCAAAGCCTACACCGCATACTTCTCGTCGTGAGTGGGAATTGTTTGTGTGTTTCTCAAAGTCGAGTTGAAGTGATCAGCTGATTTTTACTGATTAAGGAGCATTGCGTATTGTTTGCATTTAAATGTGACAAAATGTCTCTTCAGAATTTGCTTCTTCGGCATTGGGTTATGAAATAAAGAGTGGCCTCCAATGGCAAATATTTCTATTTTTCGTGGATATAATTTCCATCATTTGACTCTTTACTAGCAGATACGGATTCAGTGATTCGATCAACCCTAGAGATAGGAGAAATGAGAATTTTCAGATTCGAAGAGACCTCGCTACCGTCACTCGGAAGCAATGGACGTAATGATTTCATTAGTCCTCTCTTTCACGCCGCACGCTCCACTTTCCTCCCACACGGAAAGACCTCAAAACACTGCCCTGCCGTTGAACAAGTCAACGGAGTCGCGCCATAAAATATATTTCATACCAGTATTCCACATTAATGCACCGGAAATCATTTTCTTTGGGACGGAAATTCAGTGACAACGGTCGTATTCCATCGGCGAGTCACGGGTGTTCCACCCGGCGGATGCGACTAGCTACTAGTTTTCTTGACTTCAGGCGATGGTGTCAAGTCCTCCTCACCTGTTAACCCGGAGGTCACAGGTTCAGTCCTACCTCAGGAGGGTGTTTTTCAACGTAGGTTTTTGTGTTTCTGATTTATTTATTAATTCAACAAAGCAGCCAAAAACGGCACAAAGGCTTTTAAATTGGCTGGCAGGCAATGCATAAAATATAGATTAAGAAAAGAAAGGGTAGGAGCAATAAACAATTATGAAAAATTAACAAAATAAATGTCAATAACAGTTATAAGATAGCAGGAGAGCACATATGCTGGCAGAGAGGACTAAGTTACTACCTGGCGTTTAAGGAAGGTGGAGAAAGAGTTGAGGGAGGAAGAGAGGTCCAGGGAAGGATACTGGATGCTTAGGGAATGAAATGTCGCGGGGAGTCGATGGAATAGGGAACGTTGAGAGACCGAGAGACGGAAATTTCGAGAATCAAGCTACGCGTTTGTCGAGGAGGAACACGAATTGAGAATAGAGGAAGAAGATCGTTGGTGTGGAGAGTTCCGTTGAAGATGCTATGCAAGAATTTCATGTCACGTAGCAATCGACGGCGGTAGAGATGGGAAATACCAAGGGATGAGAGAGTAAAGTTGCGTATTTCTTCTCCCAAGTATCTTAACGCCCATATTCTCCTCAAGTTCTCTTCGAATATGAACCGCCCGGCTTTCCTCAAATTTATTCCCCTCTTTAAGTTAAAAAAAAGTAACAATGTTAAGGAACTGAAAAACTCATTACTGAAGTGGACATTGAATACTGCAATCACGGAATTTATGTGATTCAAGTTCCCTGTGGTACTCCGTACTTCCAGACTTTTCATTTGCTAACGTTTCGATTAACGAGTTGGAAACGTCGGCAGTCGAAACGAATCCGAGAGAAATGCAGTCCCGCAATGCGACGGGATTGCGCATTATCCCCTCTTCATGATGCTAATATTTAAAATCGACGATCCCAGGTTCAATCTCTCGGCTGACAGACCAACCAGAGCCCATGAGTGATGTTCTTTTATCTGGTATAGTCAGGGCCTGCAGCCTTTTCCACCACTCTACACCTTTAAATTGCTTTGGTCCTCTTTTGTATATAGTCTACGCGTTTGCCGCCGTTTCTCATAGTCGCTAAAGGTCGGGAAGTTCCTTGCGTTATAGTCACCCCATCCCTAGAGTAGTTTTAGGTCGGCGGCCCTGCCCCGGGCCCTGGAGGATGACAGCACGCGTTTGCGCTGGCGTTTGCCGTCGCTCTCCCCTTCGCCGCGTCCAATGGACAATGTCCGCCGCCCGAGGGCGCCTTACGCGCGCCGTGCAGGTATTCAGGGGGGTTGGGGCGGGTGGAAGGTAGGGAGGAGAGTGGATGCTGTCCTCGGAGCCTTATGCGGAGGAGGGAAAGGCGGAGATGTGGGGGCAGGGCAGGGGAATGGAAGGGGGGCGCGGGGAGGGGGATTTTGGGTCAGTTCGTGACTGGCGATGGGAGCGAGGGGTGAGGCAGAGTCACGATCTTTCATATTGGACCCCTCCCACCCTCCCCCTACGACCTAGCCCCCCTCCTCCCTCTCCGGGCTCCCACTTCCCCTCTCCCCAACGTTGCCAGATTACGCTCGTAATTGGCTCCCCATCCGCAGCGGCCCACTAGCGAAGAATCCGAAAAAAATGCGCAGTAATGAATTCCTAGGAAAGGAAATCCTTGCTCCCTGCCTAATTCTTACGGTTTCGGGAGGGAAAATTTTGCGAAGCAAGTGAAAAGACCCGGGAGTGACACTGCAATCGCGGTCAACGAGGGGAAAGTCGAAAACCTTGCTGCGGGAAGCTGTTGCATCAAGAAAATTAGAGTTCATCAAAAGACTGAGAAATATTCGAACGATAAACTTATGGAGAGGTTATTTCGTGTTGGTTGGACCTCAAGTTGAGCACACAAATGTGTGCGGGACCCTTCGCGGAAGGGAAAGACAGGAAAGTGAGGAAGGCGAGGAAAGTTTCTCGAAGTACCTTTAAGTTGACAAAGAGATAGCGTCGCGCGATTATCGGAAACCTTGATTTATCTCCATGCACACAATACCCCACAAGCTGCCTGAAGGTGTGTGTGGCGGAGGGTGTTAGGGCACCAGTCAAGCAGTGCATTCAGAGGATCTGAAGGCAGGCAGATAACTAATTACGAAACGCCAAGCGGAAATCATTCAAGTCGAGAACACTGATAGAGAAGGAGCAATCCAAATACGGTATTACATTGGCAGGTGGAACCATGGGGAAAAATCGAGGGACAGTGCCTGTAGAACCAATCGATATGGGAAATAAATTTTTCCTGCCATACCACGACTCTTTTAAGTCTCCCCTTTTTACCATCTTCCATTTTCCAAATCTTCACTATATTCATTCCCCCACAAACCAGTACTTTCACCGTCTATGCAACTTTGTTACATTCTTTTCTCTCTGGCAATCGTAAATAGACTTTCGTCTGAATAATATTCCCGAATGACCAGTGAAAACAATAGCTCTTTTCGGATGATCACTTACAAAGACGAAAAAAAGTTTAAAATACCCACTTATTATAACACATGTGATAGGGTAAGGTAGTCGCATTATTCTTAGCAATGAACCCCGTGTGCATACTCGTAAATTACATATTTTAAGAGAGAGATAGGGGACCTTAATCGGAAGATGGCGAAGTATCTCCTCTCTTGGAAGGTGGTGGTTTAATATTTGACATTTTTGTACACTGCAAGCCACCGCTAGGGTGTATGGCAGTGGGTAAATACACACCAGAATAATTTTACCCGAACATGACCCCACCGTGGTCGAACGATGTTATTACGATTCCCAATCGTCCGTGGAAAAATGGCTCGAGAATTGTGGAAATTATAAATTAAAAATTTCATATTTCCACATCAGTATGCGCTTATCAAAAAGACCAGTTTTCACATCATTCAGCAATTATTTATATATTTATTAATATAAACTCTGCAAGCCACCATTTGGGTATGTGGCAGCGGGTGAATACATATCAGAATAATTTTACCCGAAATTGACCCTACCACGGTCGAACAATCCTATTTGATCCCCTGTCTTTCGTGGAAAAAATGGCATCTCAAATCTATCTGTTCTACCCTTAATATCTCTAATTTGATTGACATGATCGCTCCTGTCGTAGTACGATGGAGGTAATAATATATTTCCAACATCACTGCTAAAGAGACATCCTTCCAATTTATGCAAGAGATTTCATCTGTAATTAAATCTTCTTCGTGAGTCATTGCCAGCCTAGCCCCTCTAATATGCAGGATATGCTGCAAAGTTTTTCATAACAACGGTTTACAAATCTTGCTCCACTACGCTGCTCGTGTTCCAATTCGGCGATTAATCTAACTTCACGGTTCCACGGTTTAAAAATCGCGCGGTGCCTCCACACCCCCTTCCAGCTAGTAAATAGCAAGCGGTTCGATTTCCACCACGCACTGCCGCAACTGGGAAAGGGCACAGAGGGCTCCAAAATAAAAAAAAAACAAGAAGGAACTGACCTCATCGAATGCCCTGGATGTTTGAATTTCACCCGCCGCAGGGCTGACAACCGCGCGAGCACTCCCTCGCCTATCAAAACGACATTTGGGTCGAAGACGTGTGGATTTTTTTATTCATGTCTCGGAAGACGGCAGAGCACTCACTCCATCTGTTTTCAGAGAACCCAACCCTCACGCTCCTGACGGAAAGAAATAAGTAAGCCGACGGAAATTCGAGATGGCGGCGTTAGAAATGTTGCTCGTTAGAATCTCGGACACACTCTGAATTTCGCGGGCAAAACACCCGTTCTAAAAGGTGGCACATTTGTGGTGGAAGAGAGTTGTTTTGGTTTACGTGTTCACGATGAGGAAAAACAACGTCTATTGGGGCTCTTTATTTCGTGTATTTCTTAAATTGCTTGATGGAATTCCAACTCGGAGACAAAACATAGAGTTTTCGCCTTTCTGTAACCATGGGTCAATCTTTTTGTGGGACCACTTCACGCATCGTGAAGATGAAGGTAAACAGTTATTAAATTTACCATAAATAATTTCTTTTCTATGAATTTTATTTCCACATCTCGGTATTGCGAACGTTAAACGAGGCAATACACTCAAATAAGATGAGTTCTCCGGAACTGTTGAACGTTTATCGCGGCTGTTACGTATTCCTCAGATTGAAAAACATTTTCTTAATCGTAGGCTTAGCAGTGTTAAGGCGGTATTGAATATTTTGCCTTTTGATGAGCTTTTCGATTTCCTATTGTCTTGAAGTCCCAACAATTTGAGAAAGAAAGCGATTTCGACAATATTAGATAATTCCCGAAGCACGCCTCTTGCCTTTAGGAAGAAAATGCTGAATGAGTGTGGGTGCAATTTATCCCCATGCGAAAAGTTGTCGGAATGGAATAGAAATAAACGACTTAGCTCATTGAAACTATTTTTTTATTTTTCAATGCACGAGTAGCTCGTCCTCTTTCCTTTTCCCGAAAACATTTACTTCGCATGTTCTTCTGATAAAATTTTGGTGTCTAATTAGACGTACAATAAATTTTGGCTTCATTTTTCATTCGTCGTTCCTTTTATTGCGTTGAACAAACATCTCTCATCATTCCCTTTCTTTTCAACTAAATTTTATTGTTAAAATCCCATTTCTGTCTTACCTTCTTCCAGCTTTTTAAATTTCTCTTATCCTTCAAGTATACTAAGCATCATAAGTTGCCAATGATTGGTTTTTTTGAAATATGTTCAGTACATGTATTTTTTTCAATTTTCCGGTTTTCTAGTTTTGAAAAGTAAGTCGTCTTAAGTAACTTAGTAGGTCTCATGCTTGAACAAAATACAAATAGTTGTATCTTTCTCTTAAATGCGTGCCTCTTAAGTTTTTAACTTTAATTAATGGCAACCGTTCCTCCATTTTATAAAATTTTATTCAGATTTCAACCGGCAATGATAAATGATTTTCGGAACACATTCATTTTGCATTCCTTTGGGCTTGGTAACCATTTCTATATCACGTACTTTTGAGATACATGTATGTAGGCATGTACGAGTACATGTAGCCTCTTTTAATAATTCTCGGAATGAATGTGGTAGCATTTTAAGAACCATTGGCTGTTGTCGGATATTGCAGGTAGAGGTTTAATTTCCGTTGGCCTACTTAAATAGTGTCATAAATGGAGACTCTTTTAGTGTTAGCTGCCGCACTTGCGCTAATAACGCTATAAATAACCCCAATGCACACATCTACGCCGAAAAGATGCGCTACCCAAGAGACAATAGGGGTGCCAAATATAGCGCCCGTAGGCGCCGATGTGGCACCGCTGTCAACTCACTCCCCCTCCCCCTCTTCAATCCCTTCTCACCCCCTCCCGCGCCCTTTTCAACCCCTTCCATCGCCATTCCATCCCTTCCCCCGTAAGCGCTCACCGAAGGGGTTTGTGCCTATTCGATGCACCACCACCCCTCTGTCCTCCGAATTAACTCCTCGGGACGCTGCGTCTTCCTTGAATTGAACGGCTCAAGCCGGCAGCATTGCCAAATCCAACGAAATTGTGGAATGAAACAAACCTTCAAATACGTTCGCGAGTTTATGGGTTCTCGCGTCCTTTGAACATTGTGGTTACAACTGTCATTGATAACAACTGAGCATTATTAGCACAAAACCGCGACCAGACTACGTCTTGAATATCGACATGCACTTCCAAGCGGGTGGGAGCCATATTTCGCTAGAATTAAAACAAATATCGAAATCGATTTCCGAGCTGTTTCGTGTGCATTTCGATTTTATAATTACTCCTCGTCCATTTTCTTATTTCCCACAACGAATAAAAATACTATTCGAAATAAATTTGTATTTTTACGCAGAAGTTTACTGTGTAACTACAAGATATTGTGCCTGATAATGGACATCAATATCGAAACGCTTATTTCCTACTAAACAACCATAATGTGTTGTCACTACTGATGCCTTGCAAAAGTTACCTTTTAAGAGGATTTCTTAACCATCTGTAAGTCAGATCATATATCATAACATCAGATTTCGAAAATCAATCGCAATTTTGTCAACAGTTTGCTTACAAAATTTGACATAAACCTTCATTATAATAGTGTCAGTGGCATAAGAAGACCTATATGTCGATCAGCTTGCCTCGGTTTTTAACCCTAGGACAACAATTCAAAGCTGATGCAGAGTAAAAATATTTAAGATAGGTAAGAGGTGACAGCTAGTAAACAAGATGTAAACCTTTCTCTGGCTTATTCCAATGCAAAAGAGACGCTTATATTGAGTGGGTATCGATTCAAATAAGATGAACGGAACCCTATTCTAGAGAACACATCGCAAGTGAATCCATATGCATCGGACTGAAATTAAATTATGGCGAAAGAACTCAAAATGAAAAAAGTGTCGAAAGTTAGATTCGGCCCATTTAGTATGTCTCGCCTATGGTTTGCAATCGTCAGAAGAAGCAGAATCGAGTGAAATCCGTTCTCCCAATTTTATGGTAACGGGAAGAAAATCTTTCTGGACGATGGCCATGCACAGGCCGATGCTGAGAATGAGTTTTTTATGGTAAAAATCATCAAAATCGGAACGATTCGCCTGAATCGGAATTCATCAAAAGATGGAAACCGGTTTTCGATTGAATCGAATATGAATGGTTAAACCCGTGTCACGATTTTTTTTTCGTGCACGAAGCGACCCTCCCTTATCTCCAGCTCACAGTGTCCGGTTGGAAGTGCCATTTCCGTGCGAGGTTTCGCGTGGACCGGAGGCGCAAGGATACCACGTTGTCGCCGGCCCTGGGCCTTGGGGGCCGTCCACCGTGCATAATGGCCGACCACGTGCACAACACCCCCCTTGTGGTCAAAGGGGTCCCAACCGCGCACGGGGTGGCAGTGTAAGCGTGGGCCGGTGCCCGCGCGCCCTAACAGCAGCAAACTCCCCCCCCCGCCCTCTGATGCCCTGTCCCCATTCGGATTAATATTTTGCGGGGCGGATGTGCGGGAGAGTCAAGAGGAGGAAGCGGGTGTCCCGGGAGGGGGGCCGCGAGGAAATGAAACGCTAAAGGGGGGGGGTACAAACACCGGGGGTATGAATCACCCCGTCGCATCTCTCTCGTGCGCGCGTCTGTCTCACTGTCTGTCTGGGAGGGCGAGTGTGTTTTTTTGCGTGTGCGGGGAAGGAAGCGGGGGGGAGGGGGATTTTTCTCTGAGGGGGAAGTGGAAGGGGGTTGGAGGGGGTGGGGGGAGAAGGGTCATGAGAGAGAGAGATATTAAAGGGGAGGGAAGGGAGGCAGAACAAAAGACGGTCGCCACCGCTCGCGCGAAGGGAGACGGGAGGGAAAAGAGTGACAGAAATGTTCGTCGACAGGGCCGCCCTTCCCCTGCCGAAGCGAAAGGAGGTGGGGTGGGGAAGGAAGAGCAGACATCAAAGTCAAAACTGCGAAGAGAGATCGTCTTTCGCAGTTCTTTTCCCTTTTTGCCTCCTCTTTCCCGGGTTCACGTCCACCCCAAACGCCATCACCCACCACTCCCAAAAGCCAAAGGCAGCATTCGGAAACCATTGCATAATTTGTAAACACGCCCCAAAAGGTGCCTCCGAACAGATTTAGGTGGCGGCACCAGGAAGTTGTGTACTCCAAAAATCCAGAGTAGTGCTTCGCCATCTAGCGTCAATACCAGGTACTTCTTCCAGCGGAGCATAATGTCATACCACGGTTTTGCAGTGGCTTAGCCTGAACTTTGCGTTCCATTCCGTATTTGTTCCATGCCATACCTTAATTCTGCATGTGTTTTATTAATTTAACATTTCCATGTCAAAAACTTCAAATTGGACTTTTTTCGCTTGGCCTACTCTGTGAGGGAACAGCGTTTGAAGTATGTATTGTACAAATGCATTCATAAGGTCATCTATTCTTACCGATGATTTTGTGATTAATTCGACTCTCAACCGATGACACGATTCGGTCCGATTCTCCACCAATATATTTCCGGTACAATTACGATACTAACCTAATAGTAGTTTGAAAAATGAAAATGCATCGGAAACAATCCGAATATCGCATCACAATGAATAGATCCTCTCTGTTCAATCGTCCGCCCTTTATATACCTGTAACATGGCCAACACCGCCGCTCCAAACATCCCTCTTCGCAAACCCTCCCCCCTTGATTCCTTCTCACTCGCTAACTCTTCCTTTCTCTTGAGTTTCCAAGTATTCCATCCCCCAGGGCCCGCCTCCCCCCCCCCCGTAGTCCAGGAGGAGCCGCCGCGGGGGCCCGCGACACCCCTGTCCCCACTCCCCCCTTCTTTCTCTCTCTCTCTCGCCATTGTTGTATCGCAGGCCGTTAATCTGTTGGGTCGGGGCGGTCCGACGTCTCCACCACCACCCCCTGCCGACATCTCGCGGAACTAAATTTATCCTCAGACTCGCAGTGCGTTACTCCGAAGAGGGGGGAGGGGTAGAGAGTGGATCGTCGGCAAGTGGGAGAAAGCCATTACTCTTTCGCCTTCGAAGGGTCCAGTGGACCCCCTCCTCACCCATCGCCCGAACTCCCCCTCGCATCAACAAGAATCCGCGTCGGTTGAATAGCCGGCAGCCTTCTGAAACATTACGTCTGTCCCAGCACCAGCTAGCTCTTTTAAGCTGACCAAGGTAGGCCACGAGTAAAGACCGCGAGGAATGGAAAGACGCACGATCAACGAAATAATTCGGTCGGACTAGGACACGGGAGCTTGCTTTCTGCCAGCGCATTTCATTTAGCATACCTACACACATGATCTGTCCCAAAAGTAGTAAGCCTGAGTTCATAAAAAAATGTATAGACAAAGTTAAATCATTCACGCAAAAGTCTTCGAAGTGGCACCCATGTGCGTCCACACACCACTGCCAGCGGGTTTTCCACGCCTCGTACGCCTTCTGGAAGGCGGCGTCCGGAATCCTGCTAAGCTCCCTCGTCATGGCCTGTTGTAACGTTTCTACCGAGCCGAGGTAACGCACTTTCTGCACTCATTTGAGGCGGGAGAGAAGGAAGAAGGCTTGGGGCAACGTCAGGGCTATAGCGCGGCTGAGGCGTGGTCGAGAAGCTCTTGACAGATCCGCGTTCGAATTTCCTTTTGTTCGTCCGAGAACACTCCCGGCATCAACTTCACACACAACCTTTCTCATGCCCATGTTGAAGTTGAGGCACATCAAATTTAGGAATGCCAAGTTCATCAGAAACCATGCGAACATTTAATTTGCGATTCCTTTCCAACAAAACCCTTACTCTTTCAAGAATTTTGTCACATTTTGGGGTCGAAGGGCGTCCTGAGCGTTCGGCGTCTTCAAAATCTTCTCTACCCTCCCGAAACAACTCGTGCTGCTCAAAAACACCCAATCTACTCATGGCGTTATCATCATGAGTGTGCATTGAGCATGTCATGAGTCTCATTCCCGATTTAACGTAAAATTGTAATGGCGTAGCGGTATTCCAATAACCGGTTCATGACGGAGCGTAATGAGATCATGTTATAAGAGGTTTCGCAAACTAACGATCCGCACTCAGCAAAGGCTGAAAGCCAACCGCCACCGTTCCCTTGCTTTTCCTGAGACTCCCCTCACTGGAAACCAAGCAGAGAAACCACCGCCTGTCGGTCCGTCTATCAGGGAAAAAATAAATCTTACTTCCTTCGTGAATAGATCTTGTACATTCAGTGGTAACATAATCATTATTATCTAAACGCTGTGCCTTGTCACTGCCTCCATGCATCCCTGTTATTCGTCATGATCTCCTTAACAGCCTTTAGTGACTTAACAGTCTTTGTTGAGTGTATTGTAAACGAAAGTCTAGGTCGTCCTCTTTCATTTTTCCCAAGAACATTTACTTCGCATGTGCTTTTGAGAACATTATGGCGTCCAATTGCACGCATAAAAAGTTTCGACTTCGTTTTTTACTTGTCGTTCTTTTATTTCGTTGATCATACTTCTCTCATCATTCCCTTTCTTTTCAATTCACTTTTAACGGTAAAACCCCATTTCTGCCCACTTCCAGCTGATTCACTTCCCCACCCTTTATGTCCACGTTTTACTGTATGCCATTATTTCCCAATAAATGGTTTTTACAAATATGTTCAGTACATGTACGTCTTACCAACGCGTTCGGTCATTTTATCTCCTTTCGAATCTCTAATTTCGTTAATGGTAAGATATTCAAGTTAGCAGAACTAATTAATTACTTTAATCTTTTTGTTCCAATTGTCCCAGAATAATGAAACTAAAATAATGGCCAAACACGAGACTCATATGTCACATACATACCTCTTCGTACAATCTTAATCATTATATTATTTCGTGGTGATAAAATTGATATCCCGGCAAGATATCCACGTGATGACTCCACTGAAATTTTAAAACTTCGTCTCATTGTCTCGATTATATTCGATTGCGACAGAGGTGCATGGCTCTGGGACGCATTCGATCCACCACTGATTTCATATCGTGACGAGCGCGACCAAATAAATATTAATTTCTTTAATTTGAACGATGTTTAAAATTTAGCATAATACGAGTCGTATTGTCGTGATTTTCAATGACTTTGTTTTCAAATTTAATTTAAAATATGCTTCCAATTAATGTTTCGCATCTAATAACTTTTTTCTAATCTCATAATATAACAAGCAACATCCTTGAAAAAGGAGTCGATACAAGGGCGTGTTAGCGTTTACAGTCGTCGCAGATTGAGCTGGGAAAACGATTCTTTAAATTTTTCCAATCGTCAGTGCCCCATATTCGTATCTATCGAATCTTGTCAATAAACTGTGGCTTTATCGAAAGGATTAATTCGTCGATGTCGTGTGTAAATTTCACGCGTAATGACTCTGTGAAATGGTTCATACACAGGTAGTACAACCTTTTAACATCATCACTTCATTGAGATGATATTCGGACTATTTCGCGATACACCGTCCATTTCTCTCACGTGTCGATAAAATTGTGAACATGTCCGCGCACTATGGGAGCCGTCCGCGTGACCTCTCCATCGCACATAAATTTAAACGTATCCCACAATTTCTTGTTTCGCGGAGAGCATTCTGATATTCAACGGTTTGCTTCTCGTTTGCTTCGATTGATCGATCATAGGACATCGGAATATTGAATCATTAATAGGCTTCACTTTCATTCGGCACCGACATGCTTAATACCCTCCCTGAACACTCGCTTGCCTTGGCCAGGCTGAAAGATATGGTTCATATTAGAGGGTCCATATACCTGTTCTCTTATGGTATCTTAAAGCTTAAAAAACTCCGAATACCATAATTGGCTAAAAAAGCCAAATAGTAAATGTGCTCTAATCTAAACTGTATGACCGAGCGCAACACATCTGCTCAATTGAACTTAAAAGCAAACTTCTCCCTAAGGGAAAACGTGTATTTCGAAATGCTATATCCATAATACAATATATTTTCACTAATATATATGTATATATATAAATACATATATGTTTCAACCATAAAAGCAGTATTCAACCCAAAGAACGGTTTGGTAGGTGATTCACCAAGTACTAAGCCCTATACACCGAATGAAATTCACACATCAGGGTAGGGGGGCCAGTTCCTTTCCCCGTACCGGTTATGGTTTCCCAGGAAGATCCGTTACTCGAAAAATCACACCGCTGCAGGTACCCAGACGGTCTTGTCCGGGAATCGATCCCGGACCCTAGTTCAATTGCCATGTTTGGTAATATCGTACCAAATAATATTTAAAAGAATGCATTTTCAATTCTGATCGAAAGCAGAGGTGTTTGTAAATGTAGTAGTTGGCTATTTTAATAAAAATTAAAATATACAAACAGATTTTTTTAAGATTACTATGACAGAAGCGTTTGTAAGACAAGTGTAATTATTTTTAATTATAAATGGTATCACATAAACACATCATAAATACAAAATCATCAACATCTATATTCTACACGTTCTTTTCTATTTGTAATTGCATTGGTATTAATTTAGAAAGCAAGTGCATTGTTTAAACGTCAATACCGATATCATAATATTGGTGGGCAATGCCGTAAAAATATCCATGATTCTTTGAAATTCCACAGAAATAACATATTATTCAATCAAAAACTACTGAGCTACCCTGTCATTCTTATGCATTCACAGTACGCTCGTAAAGCGAATGACAACATTTTTCAGACGTCACTTGAATATCTTTGTTAAATGCCGTTTATTCGAAAATATATATTTTCAGTATTCGCTTGAGAAAATATTGCGAAAAGCAGAGGTTTTATGGAGAGTTAGTGAATCGTCATACCTGATATGTAAAGCAGCCTTTTATTAGGCATTTTTGTCTTCATTGGAGCTCCTGTTAACTTTCAGAAAAGGAGCCGTAAGATTACTTTCGCCATTATTTCGAACCTTTCACCCACGAGTGAAGCACTCATTGGTATTTCGACGTGAAGAAGCAAATTTCTTGCGTGAATCCTAAACTAATACTCCGTTCTGTGGACAGTCGGGACTTTTTGGTCGCAGTTAGTTTGATCAAACGTGAGACAGATTGAAATCCGATCGACGCGATCCCTCACTCAATCGTGGAGTAAATTTCCTCTGGCCCTGAAGTGTGAACCACTAGCGCCACCTCGCCTCAAACGACGGCGGTAGCCATCAAGGAGCTCGGATGCATTACTGCGCGACATTTAAGTATGTCAAGAGAGAGTTTAACGCTGTCGTCGATGAAGAGTTCATGAGGGACGTCGGGGCAAGAACGCCGAGGCCGAAAAAGTTACTCTTTCGACAACGTTGGCGAAGGATGTGAACCGATTCCGGAATGTGCAGAAAATAAACCGCAAGGAACCGCTTTATTGTTGCTGCTGCCATTATTATTTTTTTCCTCCCTCTGGGGTGGTGGCCACGTGCCTCAAGAGGCGCTTCCTTATTGGTCGGCGATGCTTCCGCCTGGCGCGCCTTTTGTTCTTCACTTGTTTCGTCCGTTCCGCCTCGCTGAGGATCGATGCGGGACGTAAAAAATAGAACAGTCAAAGGCGTCATTTTGTTTTTCATTTTCCCCTCCATACCTGCTCTTCGTCCGTGATTGTATTTTTCATTCTTTCATTAGGGAAAAGGGAGGGGGTGGTTTGGGCGGTGGGGGAGAGTGAATGGAAGTGTGTGTGGGAGGGTGGGGGGGTGGAAATGGGGAAGAGGATAAGAATTCGATCGACCGAAATAAGATCGCCGCTTAAAAAAAGAATGGAAACTAGGTCGAGCGAATTCGCACGCGTGCGTCTGTGCGAATGGGAGTGGCACACCCGTAGGCCCCCAGTGGAGTGCATCCCGTCGAGACCTATCTAAAGGCGCGGGGTGGCGGTGGTCGCCTCTCCAAATATTCCCGATTTCGGATGCGGGCCAGCTGGGGAACAATGGGGACGATGCCATCCTTTCTCGCATGTCCGCAGGGACAAAAACAAGGAGGAGTAAAAAGAAGAAGATTCCTCTTCGTGTGGACCAACTCTCTCTTCCGATCAGGAAAGGAATCATAAAGATCTCCGAATGATCCACTCATCCCGATACCATGCCCTGATAATTCTGCGTGAGTTCCCACGCCAACCGATAGCGGCAGCAGCATCGCCTCCCTCTCCGCCGCCCCCACCCCATGCGCGTTCCTCAGTGTCTCATGACTGGACCAACTCCCTTCCGGGATTCTCGCGCCGTCTCCCAATGGAAAGGGTACACATTCAGTGCCAAACTCAAAGTCGCCGAATGTATGAAAGTAAACTTTAATCAAAAAGCACCGAAATACGAGGTCTTTCCAATAAATACGCGAACGGAGGCCCTTTAAACTTTATTTTGCAAATTTTATTCTACATCGATTTTGTCCGAAATTTTGTTTGTAAAAAAAATTCATGATGAACAGCACCTTCGATATCAAAGAAAACCAGGAGCATGACTATGATTTTCGATCAGCTTTTTCTTGACTTTTTGGTTTGATTTAATCCAAACGAAAACGGATATTTTCTTCAGAGCATTATCAGCGTAAACAGCTGCCAACATTTCAGTAATTTATTGATAAATTTTTCCGCACTTCACACTAAAAACTTATTGTTGATTCGTCGCTCCGTGATTTCGTCAATTTTCATTTTCGATAAACAGTTAAAATAAGGGCAACAGAAAGTAACATAAGTGGCACCATACGCACAGCTCGATGATCCACCAAGCACAGACGGCTGATTGGGTCTCAGGCAACTAGCGCCGCTAGGGATGGGGATATAGTTCGCGTCATTCCCGCCAAATTGCACCAGTTCGCGTATTTATTGGACATGCCTCGTACGTCGACACGTTAACGTGCAATCCCCCACGAGGCCATGTGGTGTAGGGGATGCTGGCTGGTAACTGGTGATCAGCGTTCAATAACATTCGGTAAGTTCAAGTTATCGTGCTTAATGTCTCATGTGGTATCAGTATCTAACTGTGCAAAGAAAGGAATGGTTCTTCATGTCCATCAGGAATTAAATGTCACTTACTTTCTCGCCATGGTCTCGCCTACCAATTTAAAGCGACACTAGGGTTTTTCATAATGTGTTTGATAGTTAACATCTCAATTAATTTGTATTAATAAAATAGTTTTAAGTCCTGCTAGTAATCTTTCAGCGCCTTCCATTAATAATGAGACATTTTTTGTCTTGGTCCATGACGATACAATACGAAATGGGGTGCTTATCTCTGTTTAATTCTGCCATTCAAGTACTCAAGGTCTCAAAGTACTCGATGTTTATTCATGGCGAGGTTTAAATATGGGCAACATAACCTTTCCTTTTCAATTTTTCAATCGAATATATTTCCTCACTATAATACTTTTGGTGAACCCTTGATTCGTCCTCATTGCAGCTCAAATCGAAAGACTAAATAAAAAAGATTGGTTTTACATTATTCCCGTAAACCTTCATCCTTTCATTAATTTTCCCCGTACAACCGTAACCAGGGATATGCTGAATCCCTTTTGAAGCTCGTCACTTCGATTTCGAAAAACTATGCATCTCAGAACTGCGTTCAGATGTTTTCCTTTTTCAGTGTCAAAAAAGTAGAATGGCGTGTGAATACCCAAGAAATGAAATCAGGAATATTGAAATTTTATAAAATCCATAGAAGGCATTGCGAATATTTGTAGCTTGAAAACAAGAAGAGACAGAAATTGATGGTCTATTTTTAGAAGATTAAATTAATTTAAATGGAATATTTGAAAAAATTGCATAAAAAAGAAAACATTAAAAGAATTGCATGAGTTAGGTCGTAAATCCAAATATATCTCATAAAAACCCTCAAGTCGGTAGAAATTTTCCTTAGCTACATAAACATTAATTATACAATTTGGAATCACATATGACGGAAATCGCCAAGGTCTAAATACCATTTTCAAGGATTTCAGGAATTACCTCGATAGTCAATCACCCGTTACTGTGCTGAAACATCAGTGACACTTACCATTCTTGCATGGATGAATGTAAATTATATCTCTGGGTGAAGAGCCGACGGTATATTAAAGGACCCGTGGCGAGTCGATCAGTTTTCCGACTCGCGTTGTTTTCACCTTCGTCTGAAGATATCATTTGATTCCGACCGAATTGCATCCCTTCGGATCGCTTCTCGCACCATCCTCGCAAGCCCCTTCGCGATCGTATTTTGTTTGTCGCACGCGTACCTCCGCAAGCCGCCCTCCCCCTCCCACCGAAAGGAACTCTTGAAATAGCCTCCCAGGAGGCCATCGAGAGAACGACCAAGCCCCCCACCGCCTCTCAATACATACAGCGCCTCACTCGAAATCCTTCGCTCCCTCGCCGCCCCCAACCGTACACCCACGCCAAGCCGCGGGCCGCTCGTGCAATGCGCCGAGGCGGAGCGAGGTGTGTCGGCGGTGGTCGACCGAGGGCGGCGAGGAGTCACCCCTCCCCCGCCCCTTGCAGCGACGCCCACCGGGAGAGCATTTGAAAATATACCGCTCAATTGCACGCACACTTAATAATAGCCCCGGGGCGCATGGGTGCCGACAGGTCCGGGCAATTGCTGTCGAGATGTATCTCTGCTGCTTAACGTGGGCATTCGTTTTGGTGGACGACACAGGCGCACACACACATTTTTACATATGTATATTGTTTTACGTCCTTCTTAATTTGCCCTATGTACATGTCTCTTGGTTTTCCTTGTGAAATCTTCCCTTCTATTTATTCCTATACGTTGGGAATATACTATATAATAGAAGGAAAAATAAAAGGGAAGATTTCACAAGGAAGACCAAGAGACATGTACATAGGGCAAATTATGAAGGACGTAAAACAATGCTAAACATTAAAATAGGAGGGGAAAAAATGGAGGAGGTAGAACATTTTACATATCTCGGAAGTGTTTTGGTCCAATACGGTCAAAGTAGTAGGGACGTAAGGAGAAGAATTGCGCTAGGCAAGGAGGCTTTCTCAATTGAGGAGGGAGTTGATGACGGGGACGTTGAGTAGGGAGGTTAAGACAAGACTCGTAAAAACTCTGATATGGAGCGTAGCCATGTACGGCGCGGAAACGTGGTCACTGAAGCAGGAGGATAGACGTAGATTGGAGGCTTTTGAAATGTGGGTGTGGAGAAGAATGGAGAAGGTGAAATGGACCGAAAGGAAAACAAATGAGGAAGTACTGGAGATGGTGGGTGAGGAAAGGGGTTTGTCGAGAGAAATCCTATGGAGGCAGGAAAGATGGATGAAAAGCATATTGAGCGGTAGTGGGATTTTAAAGAAGGTAATAGAGGGGAGGATGTTGGGCAAGCGAGGAAAGGGCAGGAACAGGATATGGATGTTGGACGGGATGAAGGGAGAAAAGAAATACACAGAGATGAAGAGGGACCTGACGTAGATTAGGTTGCTAAATTGGGTTTTGTTTGGAGCTACAAAATGTTTATTTGATAGTTGTGTCCATCCGAAAACCTACCTTAACCGGTAGATTACCTAAATAAAATATATTCCTAATCAATCCATTGTGTCTCAATGTGTGTCCAATCTATTTATTCTTTGCTGTAGAGGTCTCCACATGGTCCTCTCCTCTTCTGCTCTTCTATATACTTCCTCGTTCCTTACTTTGTCCATTTATTCTTCATCATTCTCCTCCAACACCATGTTTCAAAGGCTTATATTCTACGCTGGTCCACTTTTCCAATATTCCAAGTCTCGGAACCATAGAGCGCCATGTTCCACCCGACAGTCTTCACGAATTGCTTCCTTGTTTCCAGCTTTAGGTTCTATGAACATAGTAAATGTCTCTTCTTCATGAACGCTTTCTTAGCTTGGGCTATTCTTCGCTTGATGTCGGTCAAACTTCGGAACTGACCCCCTTGACCCAGATATGTGAATTTCACACGCCGAAGAGGGCTTAGTACTGGATGAACTCTACCATCACCTACCAAGACATTTAGGAATCGGACTTATGTGAGTTGAGTCTACTTGATGTCGGAAATGAAAAAATTCCTCAACTGAATTCCGCATAGTACTAATTGATCTCCGTGACTACTTTCCGGCATGGGCAATTAAGGCATGACATTATGGGGCATTATGGCAAAATGACCTTGAAATTGTTTTTCTGGTGTAAGGGGTTTTTTGAAAACCTCAATATTTTCTGTGCTCGGACGGTCCGAAGAGTTAACGAGTGTGGGAGCAGCACGACTATTTCCGAGAGTGTACCCTCCCCATTTCATCATTTGTTATCAGGTCAATGACCACTGATTCAGCATTTGGAACAAAAGGAAGCCTATTGTGAATTATAGTGCCAGGAAAACAGTGCTATTCCATTCGAAAAAAAAATTCATTGCATGGGTTTCGGTTCATCGGGTACACTTTAATCTTACAATTGTACCTGGCGTTGCTTTAATGTGCTGGTCCGCGCCTTGAAAATAAGGTTATTTATGCCTGATGCTGCTTTAATTTAATCTTTCAGTAAGAAATGTTTCATCGTTCTTAGCAAATTATTGTCAAAAGGTTTTTCGAAAAATATTTTTTCATTGGTTTTTGGTAAAATATTGTTTTTATTCCTAGTAGTAATCATTTGTCATTGTCTTTGCAAAATATGATTTTATTTCCTTCGTTACTTTTAAGTTAGTCATTCATTAAATACGTTACGGCCTTTTAAGAAAAAGTTGCATTGTTTCGATAGTATTTTATACTTTTCGTCAAATTATTATTATTTGTATGTCGCTACAATTAAACAAATGACCCGGTTGCAACGGTCCAGTGATGCACCCTTATGAGAAGAGTATATATGAAAAAAAAGTCTTTTAAAAACGTTAACATTTAAAGATTATCGAATTTCTCAACCGTACCTGTACCATCACACTTCGTCCAGAATCACGCACCGTTATGACACCACTCACTTTTATAATCCAACTTCTCGCGCTGTCCACATCACGTACAGAACTATGTTTTTCATAAATGAAATAATAATCACTGACAAGTTAAATTTATTACCCAGTCCTTTGTGCAGAGGCTGCTGTGCATATATTCTTAAAACTCCTAAAAATTGATGGAAAGGGCCCAAACAACCCTCCAGGCAACTGTTTCCATTCAACAAATACTTCTGTTTGAAAATATATATTTTTTCTTTTTTTTTGTGTTCTAATTTCTAATGGAAATTATCGTATCATGATCAGTATAAAATATTTTCTCTCGTGTTTGATAAAATATCTTTCTTTTTAAAAGTGTATCCTTTGCACGTGTGGATCACATATAAATTCACATCGGAGAAAAAAACCTCATCCACACCTTCCCCTCAGCCCGGTCGCCTGGATGTCCCCTCCACACCATAGCGCGCGAGTTCCCCTCCCCCCCCGCCCTCTGGGATCGGCAAAAATCACACCGCTCTGCAATTACTCGCAATCAATACGCCCCCCCCCTTCCCTCTCTCCCTTATTTTCCCTCTGTTCATCTACAGTTTACCACCACTCCACATCCGCCCCATATTGTCATCCATTAAGGGCAGCCCTCAAAGTTGTAGCGAGTGCAGCGACAACCAAGCGGGTAATATAAAATTGGCTGTCAATGTGATTTCGGCCGTGTCACGGAATCGGAATGTCTCTCCATCAATCATCCTCACTTATTAGTATAGTATTTATTAAGCCATTCGTTGAGAAGGCCATAAAACTAACGCAATGGTGAACGCAGCAGTCGGTGTAATGCTTTCCGTGGTGGAAATAAATCGAGGATCTTGTACATTCATTCTCCACCTTATGTTCACGACCCGGTTCCCAGAGCGCCGTGATCTCACTTAAACACCATATCCTGATTATTAAACCCTACTATCCACGGCGTAAATGGACCAAGAGGTGATATAGTAAGATAAACATCCTCTCGGACTGATAACTTTGAGATTCTCCTTAAATGTTTACGTGAATCTTGACCTAGACACAGCAGTAGCAGACCCGAAGTTTGGTTTTGATAATAAACCTGTCGATTGAGCTTCGGGGCTAATTCTGGTCTCCATTACACGCTAGCTCCCCTAAAACTAGCGCTAAATTCAAGATTCCCGGTACCCAAAAATATTTTGTTTTTATGAACTTTTTCCACGGACTTTCATATTACTTGTGCTTTACAAGCACACCTTTGTTTGAAATATCCTTAATACAAATAGGTATTCATGAAAACCCTGTGATACAGTAAATGAAGTAATCTTACACTATAGGGTTGATGTTCGAATAACGTCCACCCATAGATCCCCCAAGGCGACCAGTCGGTTGTCAATGTACATGATTGTACGCTGGAATATAATTCAAGGTAATGCTCATTATGTTCAGCTCTTACCGGGTCAGGGTATGGTTTCGATAGACCCTGGCGCTACACACTAATGGATTGTACTCCCTTACTCCTGACTAACAAGGCACAAAATATCCTTATACTCCATTCTACGTATTGAAAGGAACACATAAAAATTCAAGGAATCCTATGACTGTTGAGCAATTGCAGGATTAAATCCTATCTTTTACGGGCATGAAAACGTCCCTTTTCCATAATTATGGATAGATTCTTTAGCAGGATATGCATCTGTGGAAGAATCAGAAATTACGCGACAGTAACCGGGATGAAATACCTTAAGTAAGAGCACTTGCAATCCACTATTAACTTATCACACTCGAAATCTCATGTGATAATATTTATGATATTCGCTGATAAAGAACAGCTCTAATATTTTACAGAATATTCTCTGCAATAGAGCATCAGTTTTCTTTTTCCAATGAATATTTCAAACTTGAAGGAAATGATGTCCGATGCAGCAGACTTCACTAAGTAGCAACGTGTTATTATAAGTTGCGATTGTCAGTTTCTATATCGGTAGCGTCGGCTGCGTCCTCGTCGAAACACTTGAGCGGAGGTTTTTTATTCAGAGATTATTTTCTTCCTTGAAATTTCTTGATTGTCAAATAATGAACGGAATCTTCTTCGTTCGGAAAAAGGTGATCTGAGACATGGCCGTCATCAACGAGAGAGCGCCGGAAGTGCAGGCAAAATGGCGCACTTATACGTAAGCGACGTCGGATACGTGCATTTGAGACTGGAACAGCACCACCGCCAATTAGTGGACGAGTGCTTTCCATTTGATGCTCTCATCGGCTCGACTGGAGCGGACCATTCGATTCACACGAGAGCATCGATTCGAAGCATTCCGCGTCCAGGAATTGATTCATGGTCTCCCGAGCTATACTAGCGAATACATTACGATTGTATTGTCCAATCGGGCCTGTCAGAGCGTGACTTCACAATCTTTCAAAAGAGTGGTTGATTGGGGAGGTGATGATATCACGGGGCATCGTAACTCTTAAGGAAGGACGACTCGAAAGGTCGGTACATCGCCGTTGGTAATCCACTGTAAAAAAAGTTATGCTTCGGATAGTTTTTTAAAAACCATTACCTTTCTTACGTTTTGCATGCTCCATCTCATTTTCACTTATTTCCGTCTTCAGTTCTCCATCCTTTTTTTTTGCCTGCCTCCATGCCTTTAAAAAAGTCTCTTCCCACTTACCTAACGTTATCCTTTCTTATCACATCCTTAAAAACACTCCCGCTAATATTCAATATCTCTCCCAAGCACTTCTTCTGCCTGATTTGAATTTCCTTCGACAACTTCTTTTCCCTCCAATACTTAAACTTTCGTCATTAATTTTCCTCTCTGCCCAATTTATTTCCTCAAAGTCTTCTCCACAACCCACATTTTCAAAAGCATGTAATTTACATCCTTCCATTAAGAAAAAGATCCATTCAGCGCTATGATCAATATTCACTCAAATTTTTATTAATATTTTATTTGCGTCTTTACAATAGCGTATCTGAGATCAATTTTCTTCTTGCGGATTTTTCTTTCATCCATGAAATTCCTTTCCTAATATAGCCATTACTACACTCCTATTCCTCCATTACGTGAGGCACCAAATGGTCCATTGCACCAACTGCTCTGTTGTGCTCCGTTTTCCATTAATGTTTGACTTAGTCAAAAAAAACAGGAATTCTTTCGCGTCCGACTAGATAGCCCTGACAAGATGAAGGTTGCTATTGGTAACGGGCATAAAAATTGTATCTTTGTTGCGTAAGAAGCTTACGATGCATTATCTTGTCTTCTGTTGGTTAATTTTTTTCATGTACAGAATATTGTATATGCATGTTCACTCCTCTCCTTTGAAATGGCGATAGGTCGAAGTATGTGTACTCCACGATGCTCGTGGCACCTATATAGCGAAATTTCAACGATCCGCAGCAATAAGACACGATTTTCTTGCCGACTCATCAACGCAATCCAAAATACCATCGACTGCCGAATGGAGCGACTGGAAATGAAACGAAGCGGAATGGAGTGACTGGCTTCTTCTTCACTTTGGATACGAAGTGCATTAGCAGAAATGCACAGAGGAAATATTTTGCCGGCGAAAGACGTTTTATGAAGAAAAATGTACGTCCAGAAAGTAACTTACGTTTTGAAATAAAAAATGAACCTACTGACAAGACAAAGTTTTATTAAATACATTTCAAAGGTGCATTCTTATAGCTATTTTTCTGCATAGTCGTCTTTCAAATTGAAGTATTTATCATAACGATACACAAGCTTTTCAATTCTGTCTCTGAAGCCATCTGCCATCTTTCGTAAGGCACCTCGGACACTACGGTCCTCGTGAACATTGGTGAGGACATTTTTTACTGAATGCACCACTGCCTCACTCCGCATTCTCTCATTATTCTGTTTACGTTCACTAAACTCGTCGGATTCTCTATTGCTACCCACATTTTAACAGTACGCAGTGAGCAAAGTATAAGGACCGCAGTCTGCTCACACTAGCACAGCAGGATGTGTACCGAGTGTAGGGACGTTTAGACACCAAGATGGTGGCTAAATCCCTACCCACCGCAACATTAGGCCGAAACGTATAAGTTACTTTCTTGCCACCCCTCGTTTTATCTGCTGTAAATAGCACGGCAAAGTCAAAGTACACCCTCCAGGGTGCAGCGGATGACGTCAAGCCACGGAATCGCTGCCGTCTCCAAGTGAAGGTACTCGTTTGTTCATGCGTGGCGACAATCATTGTATTTATCTCATTGGTGGAAAATCAATAAACCAAGTTTTATTTTTAACCAAATCAGGAAAGACCATAGCAAGAAATTTGTCCATAAATTTTCTATACTAGGTGGGTCGCGGTAGTCAAGGGGTAGAGCGGTGCACTTCAAAGCGGAGGCCCCGGGTTCGATTCAGGGGCTAGCCACTCTGACCACCTGCAGCTCCACCCAAGCTAGGAGATTTTTCGGGTACCAGATCTTCCTGGGAAACCATAACCGGCACAGGGAAAGCAACTAGCCCCCCTACCCTGATGTGTGAATATTCACACGCAGTGTACACGGGCGAGCACTACAATCACCTACCAAACCGACCTTCGGGTTGATTACTGTGTTTATGGTTTTTTTATAATATACTAGAGGCCACAAATACTCTAGTCCTTTGGCACTCAATTTCTACTCCAGAAAAGGTTTTTCTTTTCGTTAAAGAAGGATGAAGCAATTCAGTACAACTGCTGCTGCATATCTCACTAATGTAAAAATATTACAAAGAAACGCATATTCTGAATGTTGCGATGTAGTTAAATAATTATAAAATATGCTTGTAAGACAACTCAAACGTTTAACTGTCAGTACGATACGAGTCAGTACTTGTACGATAAAATCCCTGCAGTTAAGTAAACGAGAAGGTATTTCAGATCACGTGACAGGTATTTTAAGTTATTTTAAGACTAATTTTAATAGTACTCAATAATTTTAATTGTTGACGCTCACTTATATGCTAAATAGGATTCGTAGCAAAATTTGTTCCCATATAAACTACTTGCTGGTATGTAAAGAATAAATTTTTGTTCGCGTTCCCGATGGCATCGGATAGATTTGACTATGGCTGGCCAGAATCGAATTCGGGTGATCGATCCAAAAGAAAAGATCGCATTAGAAGCCTCGATGTTCGGGCGAATCAAATCGTCCCATTTCCCACTTTCCCTCACGGTCGCCTGTTCGTTCGTAAATTAACGGCGCTGCCTAATTGGCTCTCGGCTCTCTCGCTAAAGTGGCATCACGACAACAGCCAAACCCGGCGTGTTAATTAACGTAGGCCCCCGTCATTTTATTAACTCGACACGAAAAGTAATTAAAAGCGATTTAACCTTTCCATGTTTGTTCCAATGTCTGCCGAAGCGTTCTCCCGCGCGACTACTTCCAATTGAATTACATACACTATGGCGTGTATTATATCAAAGGCGTCTCCGAGCCCCACCCCAACACCCCTGCACCCACTTCCGTTGTACGAATGCACCGGCATGCACATGCATTGTTGCACCATTGTTTTGGGTCCTTGCGGGAGTTGGACCACCCGTCACAGCTCGTGCGTGAGCCGACTGCCTCATCTTCAGACACGCTGTCTCAAACCCGGCCCCGAGAAAAAAAGAACGCGCTACTTTGCGATTGGGATTCAAGTAGATATTCGATGAGACGAACAAGGTCCCGCAACACGAATCTGGAATCCATGGTTACTATAAAAAGTATCGAGAGAAGTTGCGGAAAAAATATTTATTTCATATGCCTCATATAATATTTTTATTATATGAGTATAATGCTTCAACGTTGTTCGAAGTATCTCCCTTGAGAATCTATTCACGTTTTCCAGCGGCTTTTCCTCGACTCGAAAGCTCCCTGGTAGGCATATGCCAGGAAGTCAAGCAAACAGTGGTTCCTTCAATTGTTTACAAACAAACATGGAGTGCAAAAGGTAATATGTTATGTTTCCCTGGAAATTGAAAGAAGTTGAAACAGTTGCAACGTTGTTAGTGCGAATGCCGCATTGTTTTGCATTACTGATGGAAATAACTTGAAACCTCATCGGTGTCGTTTTCTGGTCACCGGAGCTCATGTTGGGAAATAGCAGGTGATTCATGTGGCCGCAGTTTCTGTTGTTTCTGAATGGGCCGGCACTCCTTAAACCCTTGAGTATGTGCATCACACGCCATTGGGGTAGAGCTCCTCCTATCCTTTACGCTCCATCGCCTTCATTTAAATAGCACTGATAGATTGTGAGAATTTTTATGCCTATTGTGAAATTTGACACCATTATTTTGATGGGAACTTATTCGTCTCTGCAGTCCTCGGAGTATTAAGATCCACAACTATTAGCCAATTTCTGAAGCTTTAATCGCATGACCATGCCGTGGTATTTGCATTCGGTTACAACACTTGGGGGACAAATAGTCTTGATTAGATAAAAATGTGGTTATTTTTTATAAATTCCATAATTTATATCAAACAAGATGAGATTATTGAATGCTGAATTACTAAATAAGGTACATACTAAGAGATTGGAAATGGTCTATTTTTAAGAATGCGAAGTACTCATACATTCCACCCTGACTTCCACTTTCTGGTGAATGTAAAGGCATATCTGACGAAGGGCGTGGGTTATGTGAGGCGCGAATGAACTCCATCAACGAATTCAAAATGTAGATTGTATGTTTTAGAAATGTTAGTTCTCACCGCGCTTATTATCGGCACGCTAATTTTTATATAAGTTCGGAAACAATATGGAATCTCCAGGCCAAGCGTGTCAACAGCAGATACAATCGGTCGGCCATTTGTGAGTAAATAGGAAATTTCTGTCGTCCGCGAGAATTATCTCAATTAATTTAATGGCGGTAATCTAGACCAGCGGCCCCTAACTACGAGTATTCAGACCTCGCAGAAAATTTTAATAACATTTTGAATATCTCGGTTCGGTAACATGACCTTTTTTTGCAAAAAAAAGGAATGTGCAGACCTATTAAAATAATGGTCAACATTTTCAGTTCTACCCGTATTTTGTTGATGCGAAATAGTAATTGTCCTTATACAATTGCATACAAATTACTGGACTTCGTCTGATTTCGGCAGATTTGCTGACAACCGTGGACATGGATTAATCCTCATTTATTATATTGCGACTGATTGTTTTGAGGAAATCGCGGAAATGTGTTGACCTGGAGGTATCCTTTGTTTTTATTAACTGTAGGGGTGGGGTTTACCGGGCAGGGTGCAGGGGTGAAATCGCCTCTTCTTCCCTCCAACATCCCCTTCCCCCACATCCTGAAGCGCTCCTGCCTCCAGTGGGCGCGGGACGACTGTTTTGCTGCGGGGGCGGGCGGAGGCATGGGGTGGGGGTATACAGGGGTATACAAATGGGGTGCAACGGGGGGAGGGGGAAGGGATTGGGAGCAGCAGGCGCGGCATTTGCGGCGGTGGGGGCGACATTTGTGCGCGGGGTTGGAGGGCGAGAGCGGGTGTCAACGGGGGCGCTGTCGGAGGGAATATCAGGGTGTGGGGGTGGCGGCGGGGGCGCGGAAGGGGTGCTTTGGCAGCGAGAGGGGCCGGGGTGGCTTGTGGAGGCACCATCCTGCCCCCTCCACCCCCGGGGGTGTCCGCGTGTGTGCGTGTGTTTGTGTGTGAAGAGAGAGCATTTGTTTACGTGCTGCCGCCTCCGCCCGGCTGCCGCTTTGAGATTTGACGTGGGAGAGTCCGAATGAGGGGGGGGGCGGTGAGGGGGGGGAAGGGGGGCGGAACCCCAAGGGGGCAGGGATGTCGGGGGGCGGATGGGTGGGTTGGTTTGCCCTCCGTGAAAAGGACGCGGCCCCGTGTCTGTGTGTGTGTTTTGAGAAGGAAGGGAGGTTGGGGCGGGGAGGGAGTTGATATTGCTCGCGTGAATAGCTGACACGGCCCACAAAAGAGGCATCCACCGACGACGCGAGGCGGTCCACACGCCGCCCCCTCCCCCCCTGGGGACGGACCCCCTCCTCTCAATCCCGGCGAAATCCCTCTCCCCCGACTCCATCCCTCCAACACATACACACACACTCACAACTCCCCCCTCCCCCCAGGTCCGCGTATCATCACCGCCATCCATATATATCCCCCTGCGCCCCCCCCCTTGCGCCCTTTTGACTCTCGCAATCACACCACACCGCTCTGGCACGGACAAACAGAGGGTGGCGGTAGAGGGGGGTGCCGGACCGTACTCCCCTCCCTCTCTCTCCATCACGGTCAACCGCAGGGGCGACCACGGAGCGACCGACCGACACCCCTGACCCCCCACACCCACCCACACACCCTCCTCTCTCTTCTCCCCACCCCTCCTTCGTTCTGCCCCCCCCCGGGGCCCGCCCTACAGATCAATAATACATGTTTTAATGTAGCCACGTTTGCGCGCGCAAGGGAACGTGATTTTCGGGGGATGATGGCCCGTGCGGAGAGCAAAAATTGTGCGGGAGGGAGGTCGGGGGGGCCACGGGGGGGAGGGGGTTAAAGGGGATTGTGTTGCCTTTTAAAGAGAGGATAGGAGGGGGGAGTGACGAAAGGTGAGGCGTGGCATCCCTGCGCGCGCGGAGAGAGGGGGAGGGTTACGAGGGTTCGTCACCCCTTTTCTCCAGAGGGCAGCCGGCCAACGTCCTGGGGACGGAACCCCTCCTTTTGGCGGAGAGGTGCGTGCCAAGGGCCGGGCCCCCACCAAAGGCGCGCGCCGCAGGCCCCGAGATTTACAGCGCCCCTTAGGATTTACTGCTGCTCCTCCCGAGTGAAGGGCTCTCTTTCACAGGAGGGCCCTTTCGGCCCCGGGGGCCCGTCCCCATCTCCCCCCATGACCCACCGTCTTGCCAGAGCGCTGGAGAGATGGGAGGAGAGAGTCGATAACGGAGGCGGACGGAGAGACCCTCAGGATTGCGATCCTCCTCGACGGAGCTGCACGCCTCGCACACCGCCTAAACCGTCTTTTGATTGGCCCTCAAAGTCAAGGGTCGTGCGTCACCGATAAAACCGCAATGTCCTGATTATTGCCATATCAGTGTGGCACAGGGGATGAGGGAAGAGAATAAAATAGCGCTCTCACCCAATAACACTAGCTTATGGGTATTACGTACACGAGAAACTGTTCATTAGAAAGCTATCATTGTGATTCGCCGTTCTGGTTTGACTGAGAGAGACTTATGGCAAAAGCAGCTCAGCAAAGGGAAGGAATATAGAACTCTAGGAAAAGTAGTGCCACCGAATTATAATTGTCAATCCAAGTGAATAATGAATGAGTCTTTTCAGGTGTTGGTGGAGGGAGAATTCTATTTAAATCGTACAAGAAGAGGAAAACGAGGTAGACGAACGCATTGCCGAAGATCATACATGAAGGTACCTCAGAAGAAAAAAAACACCGCTCTTCCAAAGATGGCATAAAGAAAGTAGATTATGGAAGGCGTAACTTTAAAGGATTGTGAAGGAATATTACTAAGTTTTGATCTGGAATGATGTAACAAAAGGTATCGTTGCCATGAAGAACATGAACAACCACGTGAAAGATTAACGTTAATCAGGATTAAAAGGCAAATACGATATTTCTCCACCATACGCTTCATAGTGTATACACAATTCCCCATCTTTGGCGGATATATAATGTGTGCAAGGGAGGAAAGTGTATAGAGTAGATTGGATGGGAGCTGCTGCGGAGACTGGGCATCGGAACGAAAAACCACGAAAGTGATGTTGACGGGTGAACGTTGTTGGGAGAAATCCGAAGGAGGATGGTCACTTGGACGGAGGCGATTTTGATAGACATGATGAAGGACGTGGTGTTGGGAGGGAGGAGCGAAGGAATGTTGAACCACTTGAAGGACGGAATGGCAAGTATGAAGAGCCAAAGAAGGATATCCAATTGTGGTAATTCTTTTTATAATATGCGGAATTGTGATAGTGGTGCGCGTTCGGTGCACTGGATGCGTGATTACTTTTGGGAACCGTCCAATTCCAACCTCTCACTCGCGTACGTTCTTTAAAAATCTCTTCAACTTATTTAGCCTATCGCATGTGAAATCCCATCCTCACCGCTATGTTTCATGGTGAGATTATGACTCTCTTATCTCAGATACATCAGTATACTCTTTGTTTTTCGGTCATCATGCAGAAGGTGCATCACTATGACAATGGAGGAAAACGGAGCGGAGTTCAAATCGCGAGGTTAATGCGTGCATTGTTTGATATTTTCTATCAAACGAAAGAGTGGTCGTATTGCATTGATACAAAACAACTATGTTTAATTTTTTAATAATCCTAGATCAACAGTCAAGTTGGTTGTTACCTCGGATGATTAAAAATATATAGCAACAAGGACAATGGAAAACCATTAAACAAACCATAAGCACAGTAATTAACCCAAAGGTCGGTTTGGTAGGAGATGGTAGAGTTCACCCATGTACTAAGCCCGACGGCGTGTGAAATTCACACATCAGGGTAGGGGGGCCAGTTCCTTTCCCTGTGCCGGTTATGGTTTCCCAGGAAAATCTGATACCCGAAAAATCACACAGCTTGGGAGGAGCTGCAGGTGCCCAGAGGGTGTTGCCTGGGAATCGAACCCGGTCAGTAGTCCAATGCTCTACCCATAGACTACCGCATTTACGTATAGCTTATAGGAAAGTCTCACGGAGAAGCGATAGAGCGCTATCCCACAAAAGCAAAAATAAGCAAATACAAATGAAGCTCGCACGTATTCCAAATTTTCGTTGGCCAAAAACCTTCCTAGTCCCAGAGAGGCTTGAATTGAACTCCGGTCAGTAGTTCATCGCTCAAAAATGGGCAACAAAAATGAAAAGGAAAAAACATGTAATAATCCACCGGAATGTGAGAGAACCGTGTCGTGAAAAAAATGGTCTTAAAAGACGTATGAAGCGGATGGAGGGAAACTGTATGAGGGGATGAAATATTGAGGAAGGGAGAGTGTTGAAGAGGCATAGCAGTGGAGAGAAGGAAAGAATTTTGGACCGCAGGAAGGGGATGGACACGTATGAAGAAGGTAATCGGTTAGCGTCCATATGCTCTTTAACATTGGCTCGAGAATCATTCGAGAATGCTTAAAGGAGAAATTACGATATTTAGTCTTCACAATTTTCGAAGACCTTCACGAATTCCCATTGCATTTTGTTCCACAATCCCTGCTGAACGCGTGACTACATCATACACACACATCCCCTTTGGCACGTTCAAAAAGGGGGAGACTTGAATCACTATAGGTTACAAAACGAGACTAAGTGAATGCCAACATTGAAACATTTCGATCAAAACGGAGGAATGAAACGATAATTAAGGTTCAGATCAACACAACACTCTCATTTGTCCTAATGTACGCTGAGTGAACAATATAAACAACATTTTAAAGCTATTATCTGAGGCTACAGGGAAGTTTCGCCTTTACAATTACGATTTCTCATATTTGGCTGACATACCGTGTCCATTTTATTGTCAGTGTTCGTGCAATTGCTCGTTCATAATCTACTGCGCTCTTAAAACTCGTATTTCGCCTGCCTTTGACTGGCAGAATCATCGTTTGCTTCTAGAAATTGTTATTATTGCAACGAATAGCGAAAGACGCTTTGGCAATACATATTTTCGCACCCATCTTCCGTTTGCAGAGATATGAAATGTGCAAAACTTTACTGCTTTCCCGATGTACCTAACTTGACAATTCAGATGGTGAAAAATGCAATTCGTCAATGTCATTGACAGCATACACGATTATTGAAAAACTGCATGCCTTGCACTTTTTTAAATCAAGGTCTTCAAAAGCGTCGGCGTGTGGGAAAAGGGTTTTAGTGTTGGTGAAGCATTGGACATTGTTTATCAGGACGATGCCGCGGATATGAAGCGAACCGATTTCCAATCTTTTAAATCCGCCCCTCCCTATAAAGACGCCAACGATTTCCATCTCTTTCCCAGCTTTACTTTGACATATTGACAGCAAATGCTCACAGTTTTGACGGAACATATTTTGCGAAGATTAGGAATCAAAATACAAATCTTCGGAAAATGTTTCTGATAACTACACCACCCATGGCCATTCACCTCATTTTATTTTTATTTAAATATTTTTTTTTATAATTTTCGAAAATATATACCTTAGCTTCCCTTCGATAATCAATTTCGTTCATGCTAATTCCCTAATGGGGACTACTTTTCATTTTCCATGCATTGATTAATGAGGCGCGTAACGTCGTTAGCATTGAATTCGACCGCTGGCTGGAGTGCCCGGGGGAATGTCCGGGTGCAAATCAGATGACGAAAAATGCAAGAACTTCGCACATTAAGAAACCATTCGAATTTTCCTGGATCGAATTCGGATCCCCCGATCCCCAGTTTGACTGGCTGAAGCACATATAGTATTGCCTCAAATCCATGCCTCGGATTTGAATCTCCGATCCAAGCGATATTTCCCCCATTCTGTCTGCACATCGTTCTAGGAACTCCGCTCTGAATTTACATTTGCGGCTCTCCCCTCGGTTTATATTGGACCGGTTGACCCCTCTGGACACCATCAGGATCACCGAATCCACGAATTTGGCGAGGGCACGTTGCACTTCCTGGTCGACGCAAAGGTCTTCAACTCGTCTATAATTTGTGTTAATTTCCCGTGCCTGAGTTCGCTTATTAAATCAGCGCTAACCCGAAGTGTCACGCCGACTCCTGGGCTGGTTATGCTACGGTATTCTCTGCAGGGGAAGGAAGGAACTGACCCCCTCGCCCGCTTGCATCTCCACCCCCGTCAGAAGAGGGCGTGGAGAAGGGACGGGTTACACCTTGGCAGGAGCAGCCCCGAAGCAGCGACACCGGCCAATAATAGATGGTCCCTTTGTTTTGTTTCGCGCGGCAGCGAGATTGTTTTGGCGACTCGTCAACCCTTTCCCATCCCCCGCTGCCCCCTCGGTTGGAATGAAACGCGCCCACCGTGTCTACAAGCCGACCCCTCCTCCGTCGCCCCCACCCCCTTCCGCACTTCCATCTCTAATCGACACGCCCAGACCACATCCAGATGGATATATATAAATACATACCTACAGCCATTGCTCTAATTAGTGGGTACCGTTGTGGTGAACGTCTTGTTTCCAGTGAACCAAACCCCTTAATGACGATCAACGTGCGCTTCCTAAGAATAAATTAATTTATAAAAAATATCGGGAAAAGTTTCGGAAGAATAGATTTATTTCAGATATTGCTATAGTGCCCCAAAATTCTACAAAGTACATCCATTGAGCGTCTACACACTTTTCCCAGAGGCTTTTTCACAATTTGAAGGCTCTCTGGTAGGCGGATTCCGGAAGGTCCTTTAGGGTACGCGTACAAGCATCATTGACTGCATTTAGGGTCCCATGGTGGTGTCCTTTGAGGGAGGATTTCATATTTGGGAATAAGAAATAGTCTGCTGGTGCCCATCTGGGACTGTAATGGGGTTGGGGAATCGTCGGTATGACGTTACAGAAGGTCTTCTTTGCCATTAGACACTCGACTCTGCTCTTGGTCGTTCGTCAAGACCTTTCGGAACGAGTTTAGCGCAGGCCTCTCGAATCGCCAAATTTTCAGTGGTAATGGTGTGAACTACTGTCATCAATGGCATCACGTTATGCTATCATGCTCACACTAACCCGACGGTCTGAATTGAGCACCTCACGCACACGCCAGACAAAACTCTTTACCGTTACTTTTTATATTTATATATTTTGTTCCGTTATTTTTATACATTTTGTACCATATTAAATAAATCACACACATTTTGTATTGCCTATTTGTTTATAATAATATTAACAAAGCGCGCTATCTTACGGTAAACCAATTCGTTGCCCTTCTCCTCTCTGTGCTCACCAACTCACGTAAACTGTTCCACCGCATCACGCGGAGTAAAGTCTAATTGTATTTGCACATACCGTTCATAATGCGAGACTTTTTTAAAGTTACCAGCCTCGGTTCTTGTTTTCGTGGTACGTATTCCCATGGTAATTTTACTCCAGCCCACCCCACAGTCATTTGTCCATTCCCTTTCCCAAATCAATGTACGAATATCGTGGAAATGGACCTAAACGTGCCCTAAGTGTATATCTTAAATGGTTACATCTATGTATATATGTTTATACACGTATTACACAGCCTTAAAGCCTTTTCTGACTGAGTGTTACTATACATATCTACGAACAGCTACCGAAAGAATAGGCTAACTTCGAAGGATAAAATCATTATTTCAATGTTAATTTACTCGACGCAATTAATACTATTCCATTAGTGATCCTTTTTTTATTGTTTTGTCTCCATCCCTCGCCTTTCGGGTTAAAAAAGGGTAAAACATTTTGGCGTAAGTGAACTTCGTTGAACCAAATATCCGACTCCGAGGTGGTTAATTATGACCAGTTGACCCGCTTGGAGTTAAACTGTCGCACTCGCTTCTCTTCCCCCTCCTCCTCCTCCCACTTCACCTCCTCAACCCCCCCCCGCCCCTCTGCTCTTCGATCGATACGTCAGGGATTGTCCACATTTCACATTTCTCCTGCAAAGCATTACTTTTGTCTCGACCCGTCGATTTAATCAAGTGCGCATTCAGTTCTCCGTGTAGCAATTTGTACGTTAGGTCTAAACCTTCCGCACGGCTCACTCTCATCTATTTATATTACCGGAGTCCCTCAAGGAAGCGTGCTGGTTTCCTCGAATTCCTTCCTCTCAGGATTGTTCAGTTCCCGGAGAAACGTACGTATTCACTAATTGGACCATGCGAAATCTAATGGCTATCTGAAAAACATGAGCATTCTTAAGACGTTCATTTAAGGATCTCGCCTTCCTAGGTTAAATATTGGTGAATTATTAGAATGAAAAGTTCATGTAGAACAAACTCAGATACTCAAAGACAAAGTCACCGAAGTTTCTCTAAATGAAGTTAACCACCGAAGTTTAAACAACAACTGCGCTTTCCATATTTGTTTACTCAGTGTCATTATGGTCTATGTTATGGATTATTCTGTTGTCCTTAAAGAATACTGGTGTATCCGAACGAATATTATCATGTCAATGGTATATTATAGTTTTTACAGAAAAATTATTCCCAAATTGGAGAGATACAATTCTTTTGCATTTATTATAAATTGTGAGAGTCATAATTTGCACCGTATCCTGAATACAAAGTGTTTTGGGGCAGTGTGCGGGATAATATTTTTTGTAAAATGCATACAAATAAAAAAAACACTTCGATACGGTTGCACAAAATCCATGAACGAAAACAAGAAATAGCATAAATACCCCGAGGGAAGAAAACTTGGGATTGACTGAAAATGTCGAACAGGTGAAACAAGATAATGGGAGTTCATAAAAATGTATCACTGCCACTTTTGGCGTTGCATTCTCTTATCCTTGTTGTTAGATTTGAAAAACCCACATTTGCTTGTATATATGGTAATACCTAAAGAAATGACTAAATGTAAACCCATCTATTTCATTCCAATTATAATAGGCCAGCATTGTCGACCAGAAGGTGATTAGTAGGACTCACTTCCCCGATGACCATCGTGAGTTTCCTGCGGCATAAATAAAATAGTTCTTGGTGTAACCTTGCGTATGAATTTTATCATGCAAGCCCCCGCGAGAGATTATGGCAGGGGGTGTTTTAGTTCCATTGTGTTTTATTTCATTGTAAGTTAATTCCCCAATGTTTTGTTAGCGAATAGTGCAAAGGAAAAAGGATTTATCTGGTCGATATGCATTGCAGTCATTTTCTTAAGCTTCTTGTTGCTATTTTCGTTTGTAGAATTTCCCCATATTGACATCGGTAGAATACTGCTACGTAAAAATCCTCTTATTATGGGCAGTTAAACTTTTTTTTATTTTGGCAATATAGAAGTTTTATTGCATTAGCCTTATAAGTAGAAGCAAGGTATTACGTAATGGAGGCGGAGAAACTTGAGTTAGTACGGGGATACGAACTGTATTTACGTAATTAATTTAATGATCGAAGTAACCTACTCAGAAACCATGACAAAATGGAGAGTAGCAATTCGCCCGAGACCACAGGGGCAACGTTTGAGAGCCTATGTTCATTCAAGCTGAAGTTACTTTTTGACTTTTAAGCTCCGTGGTATTGGCACAGCCTTCGGAGCGTGTTCATTGTAACACGCACACACGGGAGGATACAAAATAAGACAACTATCGATTTTTCAATGCGACGCCCGTAAAATACTCTCCATTTCATGAAGAATAACACTCTAAAAGTACAACTCGGGAGAGATCGTTATTCAATTCGTGTGAATGTATGAAATGCATGTCAATTAATACCCAGGATTGGTTATATTTTATAGCTAGTCATGTACTGTACATCCATTGATATTAAAACTAACCAGAAGCCGAAATTAAAAAGTCCAGTCAGATGCTATGTATGTATAATTCATTTGCCGAGTGGCATAACTCGTTAAACAAGATAGCCCAAAGGTCATCACACAATAAAATAACAACAAATTTTCAAAGACTGGAAGAAATAAAACCGGCTGGAGAACAAGCATGTTCTGTTTCAAGTGATCTCATTCGTCCGTAGAAATGCAGTGCATCCAACATTCCAGGAATATCCCTTTTAATGAGCAAGGGAATGATCGAACAGGAGCCCCAAAAAAAAAACAAAATAATAATCCTATATCCTTCATGTCCGGTGTCCCCTATCCCACACGAAAATGCCTTGTGTCCTTCCATTCTGCACCAGATTCCCCATAACTCCTCTTTTAGGTTTCATCTGCGGATATAATTCGGGGCCTAAATTGCCTCGAAATTGAAAATTTGGAAGGACGTCTCTTTAGCATGATGTTGCAAATGCATTATTAGCACCATCGAATGACTGTAGGAGAGATCTTGTAAATGAAATTAGAGAGATTAGGTTTAGAAGAGATAGATTTAAGATGCCATTTTTTCCACGAACGATAGGGGATTAGAATAACGTTGTCCGACCGCGCTAGAGTGATAAAGTATTTTGTGTCAATCTGGTGTGCAATCCTCCCTGCCACTCATCTTAGCGATGGTTTTCGGGGTACCATGTGAGGGTAAAAAGTAAGGAAAACTTACACTTCCACACACTTTTAATACAATACGACCACTGTTTCGATGTTGCGCATCATCGAAACCATGGTCGTAGAATATTAAAAGTGTGTGAAAGTGTATAATATCTCTTATTTTTTACCCTCATCATGAAGGAATTCCACAAAGTTAAGCCTGAAACTGTTAGCTTTAGGGGTACCATGTATTTAGGACTAAAATTTTCGACACTGCTAAAAGTAGGCTCACCGTCCATTCTGTCTCCATTAGATCTTCGATGCATATATCCGTATCGGGACGAATTGTCTGATGTTATTATTAGTCATTTTATAGTTTCAGTTATTGAAGTAAACAAAAAAAGGAGACCGATCATTCTTCCTTAGGGGACACTACAAGGTACTTAAACGATATCGAAAGTACTTGCATCAAATATTACTTTTGCTTGCGCTGAATGAGACAGCCACGGACCCCATTCACTGTTTTGTTCTAAATTCCAGTTACTGCGTTGTGGTTAAGGGGCATTACGGTGGAGGCAATGGTCGAATGCCGATTGTGTTTTCCGATTTTCACAGCGGAAGATGGCACCCTCCTGCACTTTGGGATAAGTTCTTCTACGACACCCCAGGTACCTTGTATTCCCTGACGGAGGGGGTGGCGGAGAGAGAGAGGGGGGAGGGGAAGGGTGTGGGGGGAGGGAGGGAGTTAGCGGCGAAAGGTGGAATAGTTTACGCATGTCATTAATTGCAGAGCGGAGCCGGCCCCACTCTCTCTCTCCCTCCCTCGGACTTTTACAGAGGAAGGGTTGGACTGAACTGGACCCCCTCCCCTCTCCCTCCCTTCCTCACCAACCCCTCCCCCCCCCCGACGAGAAAGAGGAAGTCGTGCGTGCAACACAAATGGCGTCGCAGGCACGGACGAAGGCAGACGTAGTAAGGGCCGCCCTCCTCCGTGCAAGTAATTCCCGCGTCATCCGCGTGCCTTTCACCGTTTCCGCAGAGCAGCCATCCGAGAAAATCACACGGACGGGCATCTGCCAATTAAAGGGCGTTTGAGGGAACGCCTCTATTTCAGGAATGCCGAACCACTAACCATGAATCAAACATTTATTATTGACCAATGCTTTCCCCAAACGATTACTGAAAAAACATCGGCCACCGATAATTTTGCAAAGTTAATTTTGTCTGTAAATAATAGATTTTTTACTTCCCATTAACGTGAAGACATGCGTTTTCAACGTTACGTTTATTATCTATCTTATGTGAATTCCTTTTTTCTTGGCATGTCTACATGATGCCCCGCAAGCACCACTTCACAGGTGTGTGGCAGGGAGTGCATCCATATCTGGCCTACAAAAGCAAGAAGATTTGTTATCACGTATTATGCACAGAAGACCTGAAATGTTATTATACGTCTGTCATAATGCGCTATAAAAATACGTGTTAAATTCTCGGAAAAGGGAATATCACCCAGGGTTGGGAAAAAACTAAGAAAAAAATTTTGCTTCTGTAACAAAATATCCGTAGGATACCAAGGAAAACTAAAACCAATATCAAGTATGAAAATAAAGAAAAAGAAATACCGACACCTTGGAAAACGTGTATGTTTTAGTGTATGTTTCTAGTGATGTGATTTCTGAACTGATGATGTTCTAATTTTCACCATTTCCATCTACTTTTCCTCGGTGATGTGTATTTAACACCCCCTGCCGCACGCCACCGCGGTAGCATTGCGCGTTTGAGAGTGAAATGCCGCTGGCAGTCGGGTACTGGTGCACGTCAATGGCTCTTTAAACCTGCCTTCATATCTTCAAATGCCCTCGGAACTTTAAGGACACTAAGACAAAGAGACGGAGAGGGCACATACACGAATGAAATACTCACAGTAGTATTCCCATGATATGCCCCACGTGTCGTTGCAATAGCATGCTAATTACCGTCACGTACCTACGTATTGTCTCCAGTCAGCCGTTCCAGAATGCTTCCTCATTACAACGGCAAGAGGTCTTCTGTGAATGGAATTAAAGAAAAGGATTCGAGTGTCATCTGAAGATTTAGATGAGAGCATAGGCTTAAAATATTTGCCTCAATTGTCGCTGTGTAATTGAAATTATATTAAAAATATTCGTTACTTACAAGGAGTCCCTCAAACCCACAAAACGTGATAAAGTCCTTTTAACGGGCATTTATAAAATTTGTTAGGAAAATATGAGTGGAGGACATTCAACAGAACTCTTCCTTACTGACCCCTCGCAAGAGAGGAAATGTTTCCTTTCGAAGACTCCCAAAGTAGGAGCGCATTGATAACAATAAAATTCACCAGAATCTTGGAGGTTTTTTCTCTCAAAAATTACGCTTTCGTTGACAAACACAAGAAGAATATGTTTTAACAGAAAATCAAGTACAAAATATATTTACAGAAATAAGGGAAACAATTAAAAAAACTATAATAACGACAAATATCAGGTTAAAATGAATATAAGGTTGTGGATATACCACAATTGCACGTGAAATGATAACCTATTGGTATCGCGATCGGCAGCTGAAATGATATACGACAGCGATGGCTGATTGCACGCGAATTCATTCATTTGTCCCACTTGTTTAAATTTACAGATCGTTTGGATACATTTGACCTTTCCATCCTACCTTCCTTCGCTCCGTGTTGCCTCATCCATCAAGCACAAGTAGTGATCTACGCATTTGACCTCTCGGTCGTCTTGCGATGTGCGCCTTAATTCTTTCTGATATTGATATTCTAGTGCAATGTTGAGGTCTCTTTCCGTCTTATCCCCGTGATAAACTAGCTCTTGTTATGTATAATACGCAGTTTTTAAATATACTCACACAATATATAATAAATATGCGTATGAAACTATTAAAAATGCTTACGTGTATTCGTAAAATAGACACACGCATACATTTGCGGGAAAAGCACAAGGATTGGTGACTTGGCATCCTTAAGGAATATATTCTGTACTGCAATAAGCACCCACTCAGGAAGTAGGCGTCGTGATGAAACTTGAACACCCACTGGGCTATGCGAATGTATTACTGAAACTATCAACAGAGTATGTGTGCTTTTTCATGGGAAGGAAATTGCCACACTTAGCAACCTGTTTTATGCGTTTATTTCGAGGCATTGGGCTTTGCACAAGGTGAGCGGCCCTACCCTCGGCTATCGAACCATAAATCCACGTGGTTGAACACCCTGGTTCGGTTTGGTATGCTTGCTCCTTCGGAAGGACGGAAAAGGATTGCAAATTATATAATGAATGCCGGCATCTCCCACGCCCAAAAAGGCGATGCCTCCGTAGCCTCGCGTTTATTATTAACGTGTCCCGTCGCGCTGCTATCTATCGCGATCCCCCCGCCGCCGCCGCACCCACGCCGCCGCCCCCGCCCCACGTACGGCGCCGGAACCGCCCCCTCCCACGCCAACCACACAGCACAGCCCTCCGGAGGAGCGGTGGACGGACGGTGGGGGAGGAGGCACGTCATCACCTGCGACGGGAGGAGGGAAGACAAAAGGAGAAAGGGGGACACGGGTGTCATCCCCTGCGCCCCCGACCCGTGCACTCACTACGCCACCCCCCCCCGGCTTCAGTCGCAATAGCCCCCCCGATACCCTCCCCCCCTTGCGCCATATCCGACCAGGGGCGAACCCTGGCATGTGGTCCAGATACACGCGGGAACAATGGGGAAGGGTATTAGTGGTATGGGGGAGAGGGGTCGGTCCCCTAAACCGCCTGCATGTGGTCATGTCCCCCTTGTGCCCGGCATGGGTGAGTGTACACATCCCGAGATGTGGCCCTGGAGATAAGGGCCCCATGCGCGCGACCCTACTCCTCCCTCTCATGGACCCCCCCCTCCGTCCCGGTGGGTCCAGCAGCTCTCCGTGGGAGAGACTGCGGCCACGAGTGTGGGGCGGGTCGGAGAGTGGAGGGACTGTAAGGACGCCGCCGTGTCAAGAGAGATAAGGGAGGGGAGCCCCCGAACCACCAAACGCTAATATGAAACATGCATCCCTCCGCCGCCATTCGCCCCCGACCCACAGGGAGGGGGGGGCTCCATGAAAGCGGCCGAGAGGTAGGGAGGCGCTTGCCGCCCTTCTTTCTTTAAAAACGGCGGTGGGGTCGGCTACCCCCCTCATCCTCCTACTCCCCTCTATCGCCTGACCGAATACCAAGTCAGTTCCGAGTGCAGAAAATAAAACGTGAACAGTTCCCGTAGGAATACTTATTTTAAACCTTCATTCTTCATGTCGCCCGATGTGAGAGCGTATTGCAGACGATTGGTGGGCAGTTTTGTTTTAAATAACTATGTACACTGAAAACATTCAAAATATCTCAATCAGACTTAAAATGATTTTTCGAAGGAAGGCATTCTCGCAAATTATGTTGGGCGGTATCCATAATTGTGGTCACTATGATTGTAAAGGAAGGAGAAGTATTTCCTGAAGGACAGGAATTACCTGAATTCTCATTAGGGGAGTGTAGTACGTGTATATGTTTCCAACCCTTAACGCTCTGCAATATTTCATTGTGCCGTGGGAATCTCAGAGATGGAAAATTGTACCACAATGTGATGCGGTGATTCCGACCACGATGGGCGGTATCGATATTCATTTCGTTCGACATTGTATACTTTATGTTGAAATGCTTATTTAAAATTCAAAATCAATATTATTGACAATACTTTCATTAATTAATATGCTCAGAGTACGAAATAATCTATCCTTAGGGGCTGTGCTGAGATTTAAAATAGTGTGGGTAGTTTGTTACAAGTTTCTTTGTATGAAAATAGCGATAAAATTATTATTTCCGATTCAAATATGAAAATGGCCTCCCATTAGACGATTTTGAAATCCACTACTGCACACACGTACACCAAAATTGATAGAGTCATCACTGTAAATATTAAGTGATTAAATGGTTAAATTAGTTTAGAAGAGATCGCTTCTTGTTAACTTCAGCACTTCAGTGGAAAAATGGTGGATTTCTGTTAGAGAAATTTTTTAGAGGAACTCATGGAATGGACTAAGCATGAAGGTAATTTTGACCCTCGAACTTGAATTTACCGCTGGAGAAAAGCTGCTGCTTAGAGGGACGTGCGATGGAAAGCAACGACTCCCCGGGAAGGAAATTAATGGCAACGAGTGGGAATCCAATGCAATGAGAAGAAGAGAGAAAACGAAGAGCGAGGAGAAAAGAGGTATTTGGAAAGCGAGAGATCACTCACTCAACGCACGGACCTGGCGATCGCCTGAGAAGCCAAACGCATAGCATTTTTCGACGAAGGTTCAAATCTGTCCGAGGGAAACGAACGAATCAGAACGGATATCACTGACTAATTGAAATGACTTAGCCGATACAAATTGGGATGATAAGTTAAATGGCGATTGGAGAGAAATGCATAATTGAATGGAATCAGTTTAATTTCTGGTATGCTTAAGCTCCACACTCCTAGTTTCTAATATTTTCCCAGAGCGTATTCAAACCGAATACTACGACTAAAGGCGCAGATTTAATGTATATGTGAAATAAAACGGAGTCGATTGGTGATCATCTTGATAAAAAATGTTGATATATTTATATTATGCTCATGTTCACTCTAGCCTGATACATTTTCTATGTCTTTCGTATTTACCAACTGTTAGATTCTGTTTTCATAAAATGAATTATTTTTTTAACTTCCCGGGCCAGTATAAGCAAATTAAAAAATGCAAATTGGGTTTTTCGATATGATCATATATTAAATGTTCCAGGAATAATGTTTGTCAATGAATGATGCAATTTAAATTTTGACATTCTTTGAAATATTATGTCCACGTACTTCAGATGGATGTAGGTCGTAATCTATGGGATTAGAATAGTGTTTCCATTTTGATATCGGGAAAAGGAATTTGAGATCCTAACTCATATTCAATCAGGTCCTTTGAATAAACTAGCAAATATTTAACTCCGAACTGTTAAGTTGAAGAGCCGAAGGGGAGAGGTTATACCTAAAAGAATGCATCAATATCAATTTATTTGGGCTCCCGCGAATCCGCTCGATAATTCTGCCGTTTTTAACAAGTTAATGCATAATTTAAGTTTGGATTTTGACTCAAGTAAAACGGAAACATCACCTTTATGGCAAGTAGTATCACATATCGATTTGAATATGTCGAAAATTGAAATGCAAATGCTAAAAATTAGGCAGAAATACTCGTATAGACTTCGTTAGGCATCGATGATATATTCATGTGATATAGATATTATTACTATGGGAACAATGATGATTTGGGGAAATGTTCGATTTAGACGCTATCCTACGCAGTCTACTACGCGAAACATATTAATTAAATGAATGATATTTTCGATGTTGATCGATGCATCCGATACAAAAATTCTTTTGTAGCAAAGGTCAATTTCGGGAAACGAATACCGCAGAGCGCGATACTCGTTCCTGGAAGAGATGCGTTCGCACGGAGATGGCCGATGTGGCGATGGTCCTCGTGTGAAGATCGCTGCTACTACCACCCACCCTCCGACTCGCCCCCACCCCTTCCCACCACCTCCCTCCCTCCACTTTCTAACAACCTCCTCTCCACAAACAGACACTCACACCTCAACCCCCACCCGCAAAGCGGCCAGGGGTGGCTAGTTGCCCCCTCTCTCCAGGGGAATGCGGCCCTGGTTCCCCCAACCCAGTGTATTCGAGATAGTGAACCGACAAGGCGGGGCGGGGTGGAGCGGAGGGAGAGAGAGAATGCTATCGTCGGTATTATTACGACGCCGGACGCCGGAGAGACGCGAGGAATGGGAAGGCGGCGGCGGGGGATTCGCACCGCAGTTCACCACGACGTCCGCGGAGAGGCGCTGGATTCGTCGCGCTCGGGCCGCGGAGAGATAAGGTTTCAATTTAACCCCATCCCAGAGGGAGGGGGGGAAGGAGATTCGCGGCGGAGAGTGGGGGGAGGGGTACCGGGGGGTCGCGTCGGGAGAGAACGCGGGCGACCAACGCCTCCCTCTCCCCCACCAATAGGTTTTATGACCAAAGTTTCGTGTTGTTCCGGGCGTCGGCGGCGAAGAGATTAACCTGCCCCCGCCCGTGCAGCCACCCCTACCCCCACCCTACACAGCCAGGGCCGCCATCCAGGGAGACCTATCGCCCCTGAGAATCTAAATGAAGTACAAAGGCATAAATGTTAACTGGGCTATTATTCGCCGGGAGAGAGGGTTCCCCTTGCAAGGCGAAGGAAGAGAGAGGGCCGGCGGAGATAAGGAAGGGTGCGGAAAACACCACCCTTGCACCCACACACACCCACTGGCTTCTCTTCGCGCGCGCCCTTTACAACACCCACTCGAACCCCTCCCAAACCCCGTCCCTCCCCCCGTTGGAAAATCCTGGCCACACCTCACACACACACCACCCTTGGGGTTATGCCGGTGGCCTCCCTCTCTCTCACCCACACAAACAAGGGTACACACACACACAGCCCCCCTCCCGGACCCACGGAATGGCAAGAAGGGTCCCGCCGGGAAGAGGGAGATAGCGTTCGAAGGGGAGGAGGGGGGGCAAGGGTTTTGTTCCGAAGCGCCTCTATTTGTTTGCTAATCATTGGCCATGCATATTCCGAGGTGACGGCGCTTTTGGGGTTTCTCCGGGGTCCGGGGGGGTTGGGGAGGGTGTTGACCTCCCCTCCGTCGCCCATCGAGGGGAAGGGGGAGGGTCCCTCCCCTCCCCCGGCGCGCAATTTGCGGAGTGCTAACAGCCGGTTGGCCCGGGCGATGTATTTCAAGCGGGCGGGGGTGGTCGGGCGCGGAAGGGGGGTGGGTGCGGCGGGGGGGTTGGGGGAGGAGGGGGTGAGTGGGGGTGCGGAGGAGCTTGACTTGTGGCCACTGGAAACACCTCGTCTCTCGCGAGGAAGGAGATAAAAGGGGAAGGGGGTTGGGGTGTTTCCGCGTGGGCAAGAGGGGAAAGGGTGGGGGTGTGGCGGAGGCAGAGCGGTTTTAAAGCCCCCTTCTACCCTTGTCGTCCCCGCAGCGACGCCACTGGGATGCTACCCTTGCAAAAAGTAGTAGTCTTGGGCCAGTTTGTTCAGTTCCTCCCGACTCCTGAACGGATTGGCTCGGCTGACCGCGAACGAGGTTTGGGAGAAAGACATAGATAGCGGGAACGATATACTATATAACTTGAACTAAGGCATCTTATTTTCCCCACTCCGCATGGAGCACAAAGCATAAAATGTAGTTTTACATATGTGAAAAACCATCTTTTTCCGTGCATAAATGGTCTATTTCTGTAGGTTCTCTAATGCTACCTATTTTTTCAAATTAATCAATTATTCAGTCACATTTTCCTTAGGCTTTCTGATTTCATATGCACACACTAACTCTTCCTGATCGTTGGTGTCAAATCAACTTTATTCAAATATGACGATGTAAATTATTTAATATTTACTTTATGCTTCTATATTACAAATTCCGTCACTATCTCTACGGGCAAATTATTTTTCTTCCATCGCCTTCAAAAATTTATCATTTGTATTTTTAATTCCTTGTTCCTAAAATTTTACTGACTGAATGATTATATATTCGAGTTTAGACGAGTTTGCGTAACTATTTATAAATAATAATTTTGAAAATATTTAATGTCTCGTGATGAATTTTCCGATGATCTTATTGATCTTTAAAAAGGAAATCAACGTTAAAGATTACCAAAATGTGTCTGTAGTGCTGGTCTTACTTATTAGAGCAATTATATTTTGCTTGCAATTAGTAACGGTGATTAGTATTCCGTCATACGGCATCCTTACCATGAAATGATTATGTAATTCACATTGAGACCATTGTGGAACTGTTATTCGAAGTAATATGTGAGGAACAGACCGTTTAAAGCTGCATTTAAAATTTCTCTTTAAATCATGACATTTTTACGCCACAATATACCTCCGTAATTTAAGCGGTTTCCTCGAATAATATGAAATAGATACATTCACCTGTTATATATACCTTTCACTTCTAAAAAACATTACCACAACAGTATGCGTGTACACTATGGATGCACTTATAAAGTAAACGTTATAATAAATTATTATATTTCTAATTTACCTTTTAATGAATATATATATACATACAGGCATTTTTGATATGTACCTGTATATGTAAATGGATTTTAAGGTGCTGTTAATTGCAGGGCATGAGGACTCACTTCTAGAAAATATTTACCAATGTTCTCGTTGCAGTATGAACCGAGTTGAAATTTTCCCATCGCCTTCTCCCACAACACCATTACTTCACATTAACATTTCTGCAGGATGTTTCATTACGATTATGTATTATTACCGTATTGTTTTGGCGTTTCAATTTTTAATGGTGAATTTATATCAGAATTTTAGTGACCATTCCGTATGCGATAATTGCCATCCAAATGCTGTGGATTTGTTGGCGACATTTTCGATTTTCACGCTCGAGTTACGATTGAGTCATGTATGTAAAACGCGGACGTGGTAGTTAATCGGGCTTTTCGCGTTAGGCTACTTACTGGAAGACCTGGGTTCGATTCCAGTTGATGCCCCTGGCCACCATCGACTTCACCCAAGCTGTGTAATTTTTTTCGAGTGACAGAACTTACTGGGAAACCATATGCGGCAAGGCAAAGTGAATGAATTCTTCCGAAATGAATGTTCTGTCCGGGTATTTTTAGAGCCGATGGCCAGCCACCAGGACTGTCGGGAGGCGTGATGCACGCGTGTCGTGAGCGATAGTCTAACACCCACGGGGCACTTAGGTCTGTCATTTCGGAATGCCTCGAAATCAGTTGAGCAGCATCCCTTTTTTTCAGACGTTATTTTAATATGAGAATACGAAGATAGGTAAACATGAGTCCTCTCCGATTCCAGTGATGAGCCACACCCCACCGTTTAAAAAAGCATATCGATTAGCGGTCTTTTAACTTCCAGTTTGGCCTTCCCGGGTATTCTTCGCTACACGCCACATGTCTCCATCGATTCGTTCGCATTTTTCAGCGATGGAGTGAAACAGGAAACGTCTTCGTGACCGACAGCCGAACCGCTAACAACACTTTACGGTTGAGGACTTGGATCCGCAGAAACTATCTGGGTTTCTTAATTCTGAAGCCGCCCGCGAGAAAATTGAATGGTCCAAAGTTCTCAGCCGTTTACGATTTGCCCACGGAGGATGTAATTTAGTTTTCAGGGGATTTTTGTTTACAACTCACAAGAAATCGTAAGTTTGTTCTAATTTATTTGAATACGAGGAATTAGGCATATTTATGAGCAACATAAGGTACCTGAATACTTAAACTGAATAAGGGGATGCATTTGGAAGTCCTGTTTTGTCTACTAATAAATAAATAAATATATATATACATATAACTTTTGTATGGCACAATATAACACAAAATAAAACAGATAACACGTAAAAGGACACTCACACTGTATATGATTTGAGCTTTCGGCCTACTCCGAGGCCTTCTTCAGGTCAGACTCATCTGTTTCTGTTATCTGTTTTATTCTGTATTATATTGTGCCGTCCAAAAGTTATATTGCTCTCGTGAGTACGTATGTGTGTGTATATATTCATTCAAACATAGAAATAGGTATAAGGAAAGGGGATATAAATACACATATATCTTTGAAGTTGACGCTCTCCGGCGACGCACAAACACACGGATAGAAAATAAAATATTCAACGCACAGAAAAATAAATGAAAGACACTCACAGTATCTATTGACCTTTCGACGGCCTCGCCGTCGTCATCAGAATACATACATATTATATATATATATATATATTATTATTATTAGGTAATCTACCGGTTAAGGTAGGTTTTTGGATGGACACAACTATCAAATAAACATTTTGTAACTCCCCACCTAGCAAACTAATCTATATCAGGTCCCTCTTCATCTCGGTGTACTTCTTTCCTCCCTTCATCCCGTCCAACATCCCTATCCTGTTCCTACCCTTACCACGCTTGCCCAACGTTCTCCCCTCTATTACCCTCTTCAACATTCCACTACCGCTCAATACGCCTTTCATCCATTTTTCCTGCCTCCATAGGATTTCTCTCAACAAACCCCTCTCCTCCCCCACCATTTCTAGTACTTCCTCATTTGTTTTCCTTTCGGTCCATTTCACCTTCTCCATTCTTCTCCATACCCACATTTCAAAAGCCTCCAATCTACGTCTATCCTCCTGCTTCAGCGACCACGTTTCCGCGCCGTACATAGCTACGCTCCATATCAGAGTTTTTACGAGTCTTGTCTTAACATCCCTACTCAACGTCCCCGTCATCAACTCCCTCCTCCTTGAGAAAGCCTCCTTGCCTAGCGCAATTCTTCTCCTTACGTCCCTACCACTTTGACCGTGTTGGTCCAAAACACTTCCGAGATATGTAAACTGCTCTACCTGCTCTATTCTTTCCCCGCCTATTTTAATATTTAGCTTAGCCTTTTTCTTTCTAGAAAATCGCATAACCTTTGTTTTATTAATATTGATTCTCATCCCATATTTATCGCACTGAACCTCCAATTCACTCAACAATGCTTGCAACCCCTTGGCTGACTGAGCAACTAATGCTTGGTCATCAGCAAACCTAACCGATTTTACGAATTCCCCTCCGACTTTCATTCCTACCTCCAGTTCTTCCCATGCCTCTTTAATAATTTCCTCCACATATACGTTGAACAGTACCGGTGACAATGGGCAACCCTGCCTTACACCTCTTCCTAACACTGCCCATCCGGACTCTCCGTTCCTCACTCGCACCTGAGCAGTCTGAGACATGTACAGGTTGCGGATCAGTCTCCTGTCCCTCCAATCCATTCCTATTTTCTGCAATACACGCATTAATTTTTCCCAATTCACTGTATCAAACGCTTTTGCGAAATCTACAAAACAGGCAAAAACGTCCTGATTGCATTCTATATTTCTCTCGACTAGTGATCTCATTACTGCAATGGCATCACGCGTACCTCTTCCTTTCCTGAACCCAAACTGATCATCCCCTAAGTAATCATTTGCCTTACTCTCTATCCTTTTGTTGATGATCCTGAGAATAACTTTAGCTGCGTGGGATATCAAACTTATTGTTCTGTAATCCTCACATGACGAGGATTATATATATATATATATATATGTGTGTGTGTGTGTGTGTGTGTGTGTGTGTGTGTATGTATATATATAAAACCATAAACACAGTAATCAACCCGAAGGTAGGTTTAGTAGGTGATGGTAGAGCTCACCCGTGTACCAAGCCCGACGGCGTGTGAATATTCACACATCAGGGTAGGGGGGCCAGTTCCTTTCCCTGTGCCGGTTATGGTTTCCCAGAAAGATCTGGTACCCGAAAAGTCAACTAGCTTGGGTGGAGCTGCAGGTGCCCAAAGTGCCCGGGAATCGAACCCGGGACCCTCCGGTCAGTGGTCCAACGCTCTACCCACTAGACCACCGCGACCCGCATATATGTATATATATATATATATATATATATATATATATATATATATATATAGTGTTTATATATATTTATATAAACATACATATACATACAATATATATATATATAAACATATATATACAATGATTCCTACTTTTCTACAATTGCTTTATTCGCAAAGGTACGTGATGGGCAACTCATAAAAATTACTTCCACCAACAAATGGAAATCATTATCATAGAATATATATATATATATATAAAAAAACTCGTATAATTTATTAATTAATTGAATTGAGAAGCGAGGTAGTGCTACCGAACAAAAACACAGGGAAAACACAAAAGAAATTCTTACGTATTACAAATTTTCGGTGGCCAAACCACCTTCTTCTGGGGAAAGAAGTTTCATTTCTATGTGTTTCTTTATGTTTTTCATCGCTGGCGCCCTCTCGCTTCTCAATTCATTCTCCTAATTTCTATCAGTTGGTGGGAGTAATATTTGTGGGGTGCGCATCACGCCGTGGACCTTTGTGAATAAAGCAATTGGAGAAATGTAGGAATCACCGTTGGTGTATACAAACTGTTGACTAGAGAATTCGAGCAAGCGTAAACTCGGCTTTCTCCCTACAGAGGAATGATTTTAGTCTATTGATTGATGGATGCCCACTCGCATGTATTATTCATTATGTTAATCTCATATTTACTACACCCTGTGGCCGGGAAGACCGAACGGTCCAATAGCAAATTTTCCCCAATCCAGCAGAAAGGTTTGTACCTAAATATATCCCTGCATTAATTACTAAATGTCGTTTGATTGGCAAGATACATATATTGAATTGGAAATTAATCTTTTTGGCTAAATTGACTAGCAACTTAGTTTCCGATATGCATGTACTAGTATCTAGGCATTGAGAATCTCTTGCTTACAGCCATGATTATATTGGCTTGTTATGGCGTAGGTGTGTGTAATCTAAACAAGACCAGTTATTCTCTGTGTGTTACCTGTGATTGTTATGTATCAGTCATACTGAAACAGCCTAAATTCGCGTTTTAATTTGAATTACAAAGGTTAGCGACGATCGAATTCACCCGTGACCATCGTGGAGGAAAGCCTACCTAGGAGGCTGGAATCGAACCCTCGGTGTATGGTCCCTTTTTCCCAGGAATTACTGTGGTGCCGTGAAAATATAAGAGCTTGGGCGAAGCCAGGGGGGGGCAGGTTCCGCGGGTCAACGGTCAAACGGCGGACGGACAAGGCTTGCCACCTCTACAGTTCACTTCGAACACGTAGCGGTTTTATTAAACGTACTCTGCAGTGGAGGGCAGTGTTATTTATCCATTGCCATCAGCTCGAGTCTTTGTAGGAATCGAGAAAGCGAATTTAAATAGGTGTGAACTCCCGCATTAAAGGTGGTCGGGGTATTCCGGGGCGAATCGCCAGCCCCGCCGCGGTCAAGTCTTCGCTTTGTGTCACCAGCGATCGCTATTATCCCTCGTGGAGTTGGGATCGTGCAATTTAATGCAGCGCGACCCTATTTCCAAGGGCGGAGAGGAAGGGGGAGCGAGACCCCTCGCATTCGAACCACCCCCCTCACCCCCCCTCATTCCAAAACCACTTCGCGCCAAAAGGGAGGATGGTGTCGAAAATCCCTTTCTCTCTCTCTCGCCTTGCTATCTCCCCGCCGGCCCTGCTCCACTCTCCTGTGCATTAATCGCCGGCCCTGACCGCCGTCCCCACCACTCGCCGCCTCTGGTGGTCGGGGATGGTGTGGGAGAGGGAGGCATTATTGTCGAGGGTGGCGGTCCTCCTCGGACGAACCCGCAACTAACCACGTCGCCGCACGCCCGAGCCCAGTGTCCACGCCAACGAATAACTCGTTTATTATTATTATTTTCCCTCCCTCTCTTTTTCATTTTTCAGCTATTAAAAAAAAACAAAAACCTTTTAATCAATTTATGCTCCCCTCTCCCTTATACAGCGACGCACGAGCTACGAGAATTACGATGATAAGTATTCGCGGCGAGTACACCGTGTTCTCATTTGCTCATCCTCGGTCGTCGCTTCTTCTTTGTTTTTTTTCCTCCGTGCTTTTTTATCCCCATCCACGTGGGAGGGCGATTCGTGCACCGCGTGCCTGTTAAAGCGTCGGTGTGAGGGCAACGGAAGGGGTGCAGGCGGTCGTCGCAGGCACGCGTGCCATCTTCCGGGGAGGCGTGTCGGAGAATGAATTAAAAGGGACCTTTAAAGATATACTATAGTGACGAATACAGCGTGTGGAGCCTGACGTGTCATCATCCTCCACTCTCCTGACTCCGCATCATCAATCATCACCAAATTTATTTGTTACTTTCCTGTTAAAAGGAAGTTTCTAGCAATAGTTGCGTATCGCGTGAACTTCCTCCTGTTTTCCTATTCCCTTCTTCAGTTCTTTGCATCTTTTGTAGCTTTCCAGCCGCCTGAGACTTCCGGTCTCTTTCTTGCATCTCCGGTCCCTTTGCATCCTTCTATCACAAGCGTCAATATCCCACTACGTCTCAATATTCCCCTCCTAAGTTAGCCTCGTGTGAATAATTCAGTCATCAGGCGGGTCAATGAAAATTTCTGGTTATTTCTTGACCATAAGATATCTTATAAATACCATTTTAAAATCGATAATGCATGCTAATCGGGGAATAAAAAAAGAAGATAACGTGCTTTTGGAGGTAGATAGTATGAGGAACTGGAGAGGGAAATAATTTAAAAGAAAAAGAATCAAAGATTACAAAATAGTAAATCGAAACCTTTTAAAAGATTACCCTGAAGTAAATACGAGAGAAATATCACCATTTTTGTATTAAGTACTATTTAAAAATAAGGCTTTCCTGGGAAAAATTCATATCACTGCCCGCCAACGCGGAGGTTAGATGAATTAAGGACTTAAAAGTCATTTTATGGCTTCTTTTGATTGTGGCAAGATTTCCACGAGCACAACCACTGCAGTTTGTCATTTATGATTGCCAAAAGTTGACCTGAGGCGAATTGGCTTTTTCTCGTTGGAGACCATTAAAGAAAAATCTCGTTAAAAACTGTAAATTACTGATTTGTATTTGGAAATTTTGGAGTCTACGAACCTGTCTTTTTGAATCCGAGGTTAGAAGGTTCTAAAAGCAGTGAAAATTGTGAATAAGGAAGGTCCACGGATAATTGCATTTCGCTTTATGACAGAAGGGCTTGTGTAAATTTTCCGCTTTATGTCAATGCCCTATAGCCATCTCAAAACTCTATATAGTAACCCTATATAGAGTTTTGAGATGGCTATAGGTAGAAGGGATTATCTAGTCTCAATTTCGTCCCAATAAGGACGTTTTATTATTATTATTATCAATAATATTACTACACAAGCTGGAAATTGAACAAAGTTCAGCATTTTGATAAAAATTGTCGGCTTTTCCCAACAAAACACACATTTACGACATGTTTTTGTGTAATGTACTCAGAATTATTACTAATATTATTGGTGTACTGCTGATTCATCTCCTTAGTGTGAAATTGTGTTCGATTGATCCGAGAGACAAGTTAACTTAATTGTTCAGGCGACCATTCATTTTCCAGATCACATTCAGAGGTTTTTCCCGATATTCCTCCCGTTTGCTTGGAATATAATCGTGTATTTTTTGTGATTTTATCCCTTTTAGCTGGATATACCAGTGGCAGTTATTTCGTACCACCAAACAATGCCCATCCTGTTGTGTTAACCGAAGCCGTTCAGTATGTGGCCTAAACGAACTTCGCGACCATTTTCCGCGGACTCGTTTCGTGAGGCAAAAGTTACGAAAGCCCACGTGTACGTACGTACGTGGTCCTGAAGTACTCGGAATATAATGATTGGTTGTCGTACCGCTTAGGGTAGGACACAAATGATCATTGCTTCACCTCCTCGACTCGTCCAACTAAACGGACCAAACACTTCGCATTGTATTAAATCGTTCTTCAAGTCTGCACACTTCCTCCCAGCTTTTACTCTGTCCAACGTTTGCCTATTCGTTCCCTCTCCCTTCCTCCCACGCCTAATCTTCTCCCCTCTTATATTTCTCTTCAAGCATTCCTTAACTACCATTAAAATGCTCTGCATCCACTGTTTTTACGTCCTTTGAATTATGCTCTACAAACATCTCTCCTCCCTTTGCCTAATACTTCCTTTATTTTCCTTTTCGTCAATTTTAATATTTTTCATCTCTCTTCACACCCATATTTCTAAAACATTGGTTCTAACAGTTTCAAACCACAAAAGAACTTAAAAAAAGGATCAAATAATTAATTGAATGCAAGCTCTTTAACATCTAGCCACAATACGTCCTTGATAAAGTTTTCTTCTTAATATTAAAGCTTTCCCCCGTAGTCATTCTGGCCGCTTGGCAGAGGTCGTCTTCCTCCACTTGCGGCCATCGGGGTTACAGTGACATCCGCTGGACTGTCCTATCTGGTGGTGTCCACTGTACACCACATTGGTGCTCCGACACCGTCCCACAGCATCCCTCCTCCATCCCTAGATCAATAACCCACTCATCCGAGCTGCGCCATTGATAAAGCCAATGCACACATTCGGTGCTCCCAAGTGATCCTTTGGAAAGAAGGAAACATCGCAGCGTTTGCCGAGAGAGCAAGGATCGATCGAGTCCCAAAGAAAAAAGCACGAAAGGGATGGATATAATTCGTCCTTGCGACTTGAAGGCACATGGAGGGAGGCAGACGGTGGAGCGATCCGGTTCCAATCCAAGACTAGTCACTCTACTCCCCGTAATCCGCTCTAATGTGGGTATATAAAAGCGCGAACGAAGCGAAAAGAATGAGGAGTTAATACTCGGATGAAGATCAAAGAAAAATTGATCCATGGAAGTCAGAAAGAAGCCTCTTGCTTCCTCAAACACTGGAGACGGAAGAAGCACGAATAAGAATAGAATAAGAAAAATCGAGATGGAAGGATAATAGTTTCTAACTGCTAAAAAAAATGTATACTAGTAATTAGGGAAAAAAGTACCGCTCAGAGAGGAAAGCGATTCATAAAAACATTTATGCAGAGTTTGCTTTTCTACGTGGCTTTAAAAACAGCAGGGAAAAGAATGGAGGCGATGGAAATCTGGGGCTACCGAAGAATGATGCCAAAAATGGACAGAATATCGAATAAATAAGCCTCCCTCCGAGGAAACTCCTCCGTCGTCACAGCGACGACGAGTTTCTAAATCTGTGTTTTGACAAAACTGAAATCCATGATAAAACTCAGTGCTTATTTAAATTATAATGCTAATGCTAAATTATAATATTATATATAAATATATATAAATGTGTGTGAAGCGATGGATTTTGGACGGTGATTTGAATCGTCGCGCTGAAACAAGTTTGTTATCCACCCCTTGACCATTTTCAATTTCTGATTATTACTAACCCAGTTTTCTTGCCGTAAAGAATCCCCTCAAGGAATGTAAGCACACATACCGTTGCCACCCCGTGGTTATATTCTCCGGTAGCCTCTCATCGTGCCTCATAAAAGGCCTCATGTCCCACTCTCTCATTATGTTCAACTCCTGCACATCCACTTCATCTGTCCCCTATCGAGTCCCCTAACATCCGAATTCTCGTCTCCTTGAATGCTATCAGTTAAACTGATTAGGTAATGTTTTCTAGAGAGACATGGAAACGACAATAGCATTCTAAGACTGAGAAGTAGAAGGGAAGTACGTCGTGGCGTGGAATATTTTTGAATGTTCATGATTTGGATGCGAGTGAAGAAGCGCGGTACATGGAAAGTCGAGAGAGATGGCGAGATAGGGATCGGAATGAGATTTGGGATGAAGAACGAAATTGAGACGATAGTCGTCCTCTGCAAATCACCTGCTGAAGGAAGAGGTTGCGAAGGAAGATTCAAATGGAAAACACGGAAGGTAAACACTTTGAAGAGGAGCGCCATTTCCATATTAAGTGAACCCTTATTGGACCGTTAATGGAATTTGAAATACCTCATAGTGCGCCCTCATTTCGGTAATGGAACAATTCTTTCCGTAATTTATTAAATGATTTACCGACGTCATATAATCCTTGTAAATCAGACATTCGCCTCGCATACACTTTTCCAACATTCCACCGAGGAAATATTTCAAAACCGTTTTCCAATTACCAATGAGCAGATTGGAGGCTAATCTCTAAATCGTTGTGTTCCTTGGTTTGTAAGGCATTCCGGTGAATCAAACAAACCATAATCTAGATACTAATACAGAAACGAATATTACAAGTGCCTAATATCAAAGAATGTTTAGCATAATGTAATATTATTTTTTTTAATTTGATATTTCACCAATTTTGGGACAAATAAAACACTGACAGAGATGTATATCCAAACAATGATAAAATAACTTTCTTTTTGGAGACAGAAATAAGGTTATTTGTCTGTCCACCTAGATGACGGCTGTAAAAGACCCAGCTCGGTCGATAGCCGAGATAAAAATAGAGTATGCAGTAGAAAAAAAATCATTTCTCTCAAGTAGAACGAACTGTATTTTTCCAGCGAATAGAAACGCGTTTATTAGGATTCACACTTTATTAACAAAAGAAAAAACATGATCCTTCCCATACTGATCGGCATGTGTCAGAAGGGCTTAAACGATAGTATTATTGGAACCGAAGAAACGCATGCCGCATCCTAAAAACAAAATAAACTTGAGAACGGACGAAAACTGAATTCTTCGATTTCGTGCATGAGGAGGAGAAACCAGAAATTTCACAAAAAAACTCTAGGAATATTCGGGCATCATAACGGGGGCATTTCGAGTTGAATTAACACACCACAGACAATAGGTGACGGAGGTATTGATTTCCAGTTCAATACCGATTGAAATTAAAATCAACATGGAGCGTATCATTATTGTTTTACAGACGTTAGGCAACATGAATTAATTAAACCTTTATCATAGTTTTTTCATATTGAGATGTTTTAATCTTCTTCAAAATAGCAACAAATACTGAATTCACAACTATCCTTCCTTTAAACAGTCCCTTGAAGTGTATGATTAAGATGATTTTCTGCTTGGTAATGCCAAAAAGGACAATCAACACCGGGTTTCTCTCCACCCTCCATCATTTCCTGTCCATAACTAATGGCGCAAGTGACCTCAGCCGTCGGTCGCCTCCCCTAAATACTACTGTGAATATAGGAAGCGCCACGTTGTCCCTTGAGGTGCCGTTCGCGGGGCACCGCCCGCTTCTCCGTCCACACCCTTCTCATCTCCTTTACCCCCTCAGAGAACCCCTCACCCCACTACCGTTCTCCATCCACCCCTTGTTCCAATTCTCTCACCCAGAGCATCGCTGGCCTAGTCTTGCCACGGCAATAAAGAGCGCACACGCGGATCTTTCATGAGATAAGCTGGAGGAGGGGAAGGGGTACGGGCAAGGGCTTTGGCTGCGAAGCCCTGCCTTCGCTTCTCCTCACTTCCCTACCTCCCCCTCTCCCATATCCAAACACTCACCCGTCTCCATCCCCACCTCTCCTTCTACGTTCGGTCAAAGGCGAACCTGTGAAGGATCTCAGTCCCCTCGGAAAGAAGGATCAGGGGGTCACGTCCACCATGCATATCGCTGTAGGGGGAGAAAAAACTACCTTTAGAGACATGGGACATTAAGCTCCAGCAATATACTGCCACAAGCATGCAAATTGTGATCAAGTTATTAAATGGTTGCACAGACGTAATGTTACAAAAACAGGCCTTGAGTATCCGGAGATTATATATGTAACCAAGGAGAGAGAAGCACAAATTTAAATGCAGCAGTAACACCCGGGTAGCCATGGAATCAATACACAAGTGTAGCCAAGAATTAACGAGCAAAATTATAAAAGTAACTTTTAAGGTCCATGGTAATTGGATATAAATGTGTATAACGAACAATCCTAACTAGATAAGTTGTTGAAGTACAGGGTTCGTCCGGAAAATAAGTGTACTGATTTTTTCCCGCCGCACCAGGCGCGCCCAGCACCGCTCTGACGGGCTACGATTGGAGAGGGGTATGTTGGCAAGCGACGCTGAAAAAGGCAGTCGGCTCTGAGCTGTGGTGTAGTGAGGAGCTCTGTTAACGCGAACCTCCACGCTCGACCCACGTCACGGACGGCGATGCCGAAGTTTTTGGAGCAGCGTTATTCCATCAAATTTGCGGTAAAGCTTGGGAAATCGTCTACCGAAACTGTCCGTATGATTAACCAGGCTTACGGGGAGTCAGCCATGTCCAGAAACATGATCTTTCGGTGGCACAAGATATTCGTGGAGGGCAGAGAAGAGGTCGACGACGAACCAAGGCCTGGACGCCCATCAACGACACTCACCGACGAAAATGTGCGAAAATTTCGCGATGTACTGAACTCTGATCGTCCTCTTAGTGTTCGAATGATAGCGGAGCAGTGCCAAAAACAATAGTGCACGAGATTATTAGGGACCAATTACAGATGCGAAAAATTTGTGCAAAGTTGGTGCCGAAAGTGCTCAGTGATGATCAAAGACTCAATCGTTTGGAAATCGCGACACAACTTGCGGATCACTGCAAAAATGATCCACATTTTTTAGAGAACGTTTCTGTTCCCGAAGATAAAGAGGAGTTTGAAAGGAAGGCGGTACAGGACTTTGGACGCCGTCAAAGAGGCCGTGACGACGTGTCTTCGAGAGGTTCCCGATGATGCCTTCGCGGGAGCGTTCCAGGAATGGGAACGCCGCTGGAACAAGTGTATCGACTCACAAGGGTCCTATTTTGAGGAATATTAGCTTAAAATATGTAAAAGTGTAATAAAGTTTTTTTCCTGAGCTCAGTACACTTATTTTCCGGACGAACCCTGTAGGTATTAATATATGCAAATATGTGATGGAAAAATGTATGACTTTGTATGCACGACAGACGTCTTTGCAATTTAATTTAATGGCACTTATTATTAAAATATCTGAGCATATTAGCTTAAAAGAGACAGAGGAGGATGAAATAATAGAAAACAGGTAGTGGCTTTAGGCACGGAGAATCCTTGCAATTATCCGGAATGTTCTTGCGTAGGCAGTATGAATTCGGACAGAATAGAAGTAAGTCCACGTCAAAGAAAATGTTTTCGCTTCGATTCCGTCCAACGGTTGCACGACGTGCGGCGGCCATTATACGTATGAAAATAAGTGCAATCATGCCCATCTGGTTTGCTCGTCAAGAAGTGTGTCCCTGCTGAGAAAGATCTAATTTCACAACCAAATAAGATGCACAGAAAAGTCACCCTTTTCGTTAAATTAAAAACGATGAAAGTAATCCTTTTTGTCGCTTCGCAAAGATCGTGGCCATGGCAGCAGGAAGCTTCATGTATGAAAACTCGACCTTCCCGAATGCAAAAGGATACCCCTGTACTAATAATGTACCAATTCCTCCAACGGCTGATCACCCAGCACCTCCCGTCGCACATCCTGTTTACGGCTTTCAGGGTAAGATATTAGAAGTGCCATTGAGGCGAATTAACTCGTGTCAAACGCAGTAATACGGCACTACTCTTTACTACGTCTCCAGTGTTTTGTTTTCCAATGTCGAGATGAAATAGACTTGAAAATAAACGTGTCCTTTTTTTCTTTTTGTGATATTTGGGTGGCGTCTTATGAGTCGCAAGCGAAGCGGAATCGCTCGCCCCCTCCGACACATAAGCGTTCGTTCAACTCCACTCGGTCCGTGGGCCTGAATGAATCGTTAAATCCTTGGTGGGCCATGAATGTTTGCCTCATAGCGCGTGCACCATAACGATAGATCAACCGTGGACCCCAATCTCAGACCTACCTCTGCAGGGCATCTCGAATCGTCGAACGATTTCAAATCGTTGCATCAAACGAGTTCAAGTATTACGCGCGAAATTAATAAACGTGAAACGAAGGAGTAGTTGGAGTATGTTGTCACTCTGGCGTGACTTCGGGACGAATAATTTTTAACAGCTTGCAAGACGCATGGGTACACCCTAAAGAAGGATGACGGATGCCGTTGCCATGACGACTTGATGATCTACCAAAATAATACTCGTTTAACTTTTCCTCATCCCAGCATTATAAACCGACTGCTCTGAGCGGATTTCATCGTCTACTATCGAACTTGAAATAGACTTGGATCTGTTCTAGGGTCTTAATATTGGTCGCACTTGTTATCTCTAATGTAGTATAATGCCCGCGTTGGTTTGCGAATTTACGAGTATTTTAAAGAAAAAATCAGTGTATTCAAACATCCATATTGGAAAATTGAAAACCTAAATGTGGGCATATTGGAATTAAATGCGGACCGATTTTCATTCACAGTTTATACAGGTATGACGTTGCGTTACAACGCACAATAATTTTGAGGATGTTAAAACATCAGGAAAAAGAACGTGTGCCAAACAATGCTTATCGCACCATCCAAATTTCAAAAATAGCTTATAGTGAAAACTATTTCTGTTTATCGGGGTTGGTGGCAAGTGGAAGGAATAACAGGTCTCACCAAGTACAACATTATTAGCTTCCGTCATAGGTCTCAGAACAGAAGCAATAGGTACGGTGTGTTTTGATCCAAGTGAAAAGACGATAAAATTCGAAATGCGGTCATTTTTTCGTAATGAGACTGATACTGGTTTTTCCGAGAAATATTTATCCTGTATCACTCGGATTAGTCTCCTGACGATGTTGCATCAAGAGAAATCAAGATTCAACCGTTATTATCTGATACAATCTGAACTGACACTGAAACAGACGACTGTGGCTATCTTCATCACCCGCATATGTATCATTTGAATAAAATGCATATCATAAAAGAAATAAAATCCTTAGAGGATTTTGCCCTTGCGAACAAGGGCATTTTCGTTAAAATATCTTATGATGCGGGCAACATCTTGTGGCTTTATCACCCAGGTGATAGCCTTCCAAGCCCCCGGTGAGAGACCCGTGTCGTGAAAAATAAATACTCAAATGGCAAGAAAAATAAAGCCAAGAGAACTAAAGTCTCGTCGGCGGGGAGCGTGTTTGACAGCTACCCGCCCGTCGGTATGTGCTTCGTGATAAACTGAGGGACAGTTCCCGGAAAGGAATATAAGTAGCCCTCGTGGAGGAATTCCGGGCGCAAATGCGGAACAGATCAAATCAGAAGCATAACCCTTCACAACCGGTTGCGGGTTACTCTGCCAGGCGGCCTGTGTCGTCAAAGAAGAAGCCACCTGCTACTCTGATCCTCCTCCCCCCCCCGTCCACTCCCCTCCCGTCAGCGGATCCAATCTCAGACCTACCTCACGTGAATGGCTCACGTTCCGTTTGCCAATCAATTCTTTCTAATTTAGCCCAGATGAATCGTCTCCAACCTCGGCCAACTTTTACACTTTCAAGCCAGTTTGGTCGATTTCTTAGCGTCTTTTCACTACCTTGTGATTTTTGTGGAAGTATTTCCACAAGGCCTCCATAGTAATTGCAGAAGAATAAATGCCATGGCACAAATTCATTTTAAACGAAGTCACTCATTAAATTTTATTACTCCCAAATGACTTAAGAATCGTATTTTAAATAAAAGGTCATATTGTACTTAAAGTGAACTCCTTGCATCTTCTACATCTTCTATGAAAGATTTTAAAAGAAACTTCCCCACACCGTCATGTTTTATTTAAAACCATGTCTCCTTTAGTGCCTTATTTCTCCGTAAATACTTTCAAGACTTTGGAAATTTTTTTTCTTAATTTCCAACAATTCTTGATGAACGAATTTGATGGACGTAAAATTAGTGACAAAATTCAATAGCACAGCAGAGTATCATCTCTCTGCGCTAAAAATTACTTCGCACATGTTGTTCGCTCTCGTGAAGCTAAAGGGGAAAACGTGGTATTCACTTTGTCACGGCTGAAATGAAAAATAATTTAAAAAGTCAGCAATAACTCAAGAATAAACTGCAGCAGCACAAAAACCCGACGTTTCATTTGTCACAGTTTTACCACTTAAGCATTCCCTTAAGAATGGAGGTCTTAGACGCTCCAGGAACCCCTGGCACGCGGCACCGTCTCATCCGACTAGTCTTTAACTCCAACGCTACCTAAGGCTTCGGTATTTCTATATAAATCTGTCGGCAGAAATATAGTCGGTCGGTTTTGTCTAATTGAACAAACGCGCTTGACTGGTAACCAAAAGGACAAAGCTTCAAGTCCCGTTCGGGTCTGTATGGTCTTCGGCAAACTCGATGACAAACGGAACCTGATCTATACCCTATAGGGTCAAGGGTCTGCACAGATGTCCAATATGCTGAAATAAACCAAAGGACGGGTTTACCTAATTATAAGTAAAAGGTTCGCCATATGTTTTAAACATCCATTTCTTCGCGTTCAAACTCTTCGGCCATTAATTTTTGTTCGTTTAATCATTTACGCTTCGATCGCTGCGATGGATGAAGGCAAAGGTTTGGACGCGAAGACGCCTCGAAATCAGTCGGCCGCCTTTGAAATTACGAAGATCTTCCCCCCACCCTCCAACTCCGATCCGGAAGATAACGAGGATATAGAGTTCTGGAGTTGCATATCAAACCCGCTTCCATGATTTATGACCGAAGGATGATGACGGCGATTGAAATTCAATGCCGTCCGTTGATTTCGCCGCTTAAATACGTACGCACAGCGGCGGAAGCCTCCTCCTTGTTGTCGGCACACGCGACCGTCGATGGCTGGTCGTGAATTTCAACGACCGCGCCATCGGTGGGTTTTTTAAAGAGAAACACATGTCCGCCCTCCCCCGAGCAGTTATCGCAGCGTGTCGCCCGCGGCGTGGAAGGCCTCGTACGCGTCACCGCTCTGGTCCATTGAAGGTTCTCCTGCATCCCAATAAAGGGGGACCGAAACGGCGATTGTGAGCCTTTCAATGTAGTTGACTTTTCATTACCACATAGGAAGAGATGACCTCATTTGATCCCGAGCACTAACCATACTTGAGAGTAAACACCATTCCCATTCCTGGCTTCCCACCCAGACCGGGTTCGAGTCCTGGGGACGGAAGATATTTTTCTGAGGTATCCCGATTCCTACTTGAGGTGCTTTGTGGAGAGCATTTTGAGTGAGTACGCCGTCCGTCGGATGGGACGTTAAACTGCGGACCTCTTGGCGTATTTCCTTACTAAGAGCAGGTTAATGGCGACGCCGGGTTTCACTCCACCCTTCACCCTTTCCCATTCATCCCTAATGGCGCAAATGACCTCAGCTGTCGGTCGCTTCCCCTAAAACTGCTACCACTACCGTTGTAATGTATGTGATGTAGTGATTCGACGCTTTCGAATTGGATCGCGTGCAGCGTAGAGGAGCTAGATTCGTAACATTACGGTAAACGTTATGATAAATTTAGGCGCGTATCCAAAATATTAGAGGAACTAGGTTGGGAATCACTCTCGGAGCGAAGGTTAAATTGCAGATTAAATCTCTTGTATAAATTGGAAGGACGTCTCTTTAGCAGTGATGTTGAAAATGTATTATTACCCCCATCGTACTACAGTAGGAGAGATAATGTAAATAAAATTAGAAAGATTAAGTGTAGAACAGATAATTTTAAGATGTCATTTTTCCATTTCGTGCCCATTCTCTTGACACAAAGACTAGCTTTCGGATCCATACAGCGCCAAGCACATTTTCCTAAACCTCCTCTAAAATACGTGAGCTTTAAAATTAAATTTACTTATTTATTTTGCATTATTCCGAAAACACCACTTCGACCTTTACATCGGACTTTGAACATTGATATAATAATTCGACAACTACATACACCCAAGCCCTAGGTGGAAGAAAACCACCTAGGCAAGCATCGAACCTCTGGGATGGCAGACGAGGAAGTGACCCCGCGGCCCCCGGGGCCGGTGAATTTTGCTGAATTAATCATGCGAAAAAAATATTGTGCTGACTACACCAAAAAAGCCTGCACACAAAATTGAAAGAATTCGCACAAAGGAATGAAGCGTCCCCCTTGGCATTAAAATAAGAAAATACACGCATATCCCATTTGTAATCGTCCTTTTCATCGCCAATCCAAGTCAGAATTCTTAGCCTTCCCGTCGTCATAATCACCGGTTATCAATCCGAGCAGTCCTCCCTGCTGTTACAATCTTTTCATTCCTTCATAATATTTCCTTGCGGTGACGTCTTCCGTAACCTCCTTCTCATAAGTTATCCTTGGCCTTAGTCTTGGAATTCTCCCCATCCGTTTCTTTCAATTATGGCTTTCAGGAAACTTTTATGCCCCCTCAGGATGTTCTGCCTCCCATTGCGAGGCCTCAAAGTGAGTGTAGGCTTAAATGGCGCTCGCCCCCCGACACTTCCTTCGGGTCATCTTCCGACGTATTGGCACAAAACGGTGATGCGCAAAGCGGTCAGCTGAGGTAGGAGTGGACAAGGGCCAGAGGGGGTTCTCTGGAAGACAGGAAGAAAGATCACAGACGATGATGACCAGGCACGTCGTGACCACGGGCTCATCCGTCCATTAAGGTCGGTTACATTCGAATACCATCTTCGTCACCCTCGAATAAGGGCAAGGAACGTTGAAGACGGTGATGCACAACAGCACGAAACCAAACGGGCCAACGAGAGTGGATGAGCGAATACAATACACTAGAGCGAATACATCAACTTTAATATACTCTCGGCTCGACGCGGGGAATAAAGTTCCTTCCACCCATTAACATACTGCCTTCCGGTCTCTTCCGGATTTTGAACATTTAAGCAGTCATCTAGTTCAGTTTCGTATTCGAAGCATATCTAGTTTAGAATCGAATACGTTCGAAAGACTTCGTTACGCAGTTATGTTAATTCTTATGAATTCCATGTGTTGTCGTATGCAATCTGAAGTGTTTTTCAATTACACTTTTTAGTATAACTATAAATGGTAACAATTCAATTTTAAAAAATACTCGTACATCACATTCATCATAAGCCTAGGTTACGTACGCTTTAAAAATACACGCAAAACTGAAGATATAGTACTGTTGTATTTTTCTATTCTCAACCCTGACAGTACATCGTAATAACCTCCTCGCAACGCAAAACCATCCTCCTCACTTCTCCCTCCACCCATTATATCATGCCCGATCTGTTTCTCCCTCGCATACTCTTCTCCCCTCTATCTGTGTCTTTAACTTTCTATCTGTCCAGCAATGTCGTATTCTCTGCTTTCAGGAAAATAATTTTCCAGACATCAATTAAATCCACAAATGGGTAAAAATCGGGCTACAGTATGGCAAAATAACGTAGAACGTTTCAAAGCTTGGCGAGTCAAAACCAAAGACGAAAACAAAGGCGCCGAGATTTGGCAAATCGATTGATCATATGGTTGATTCCCGATCGCGATGTTTCTACGGATGAGGATGAAAATTAAATATAGACACCTTTAAAACAAACGTATCCGAAACTACGTGTTAAGGAGCAGGCCGATGCGGAACTACGTGATCTGTATCAGCTCTCGGTCCCTCGTCATTCCGCTGAGAATAATGCTCTTTCGTGGTCCAACTGCCGCTTCGTGTTTCGTGTGTGTTTTGGATCGGATAGTCCTGCGCCGTCCGAAACACTGACGAAATTAAAAACCTCGAGATGTCCCAAACGTCTTTTCCAGTAAAAACCTCGACCCTTTTCCACATTAGCGCGTCATTATCACGGGACATACAGGGAGGGAAGAGGCAGTTGAAGAGGGAGAGTCTTTTAAGAGGGTGGTGCATAAGGGATTGAGTCTCTTTGGAATGGACACAGTGGTGAAGGTCGTTTGACATCTTTTTCTTCCTGCCCACTTGCCCCTCCTCGCCCGCTTATGAAAGGTCGTTCATCCCGTCAGCTGTTATCAGTCCGAAGATACGTTTCCGGCAGCGGTCCACCCCCTGAGTCCCTTTTAGCTCTGGCCCTCCGACGCCTTTCATTCCTTCGTAATTCCCTGCTTGTGCAGCCCCCATTATCCGTTTGCTTGACGCATTCCATTCTTCACCTTCCTCTCCGGTTCTCCAGATCGATTCTCCCTTCCATCGCGGCATTCAGGAGGGTGTCATGACACAATAGCCAGTCCAATCAGATTGTCCCATGTGCGTCGTCACGTTTTCAACAGACTTCTTTCTCTCCACCGCCCCTCTCCCAAGATCTCATATCGTGTGATTTGGACCTCTTGGCCATTCTATCACATTTCCATCGCTTCCCATTTTCTCTTCCCTGTTGCTGTTAGTGTCACTCACACAGAAACTAATTCTTCAGCGGATCAAGTATTCTCTACAACCATCTACATCTGCATAAGTAGCCAGCGATCCGCTAAAAAGGTGTGTGGCAGCGGGTGCAAGCAAATAGGTGGGATGGGTGAGAGAGTAAGGGAGAGAAAGAGTGTAGAAATGCTTAAGAAAAGAGAAAAAATATTCGCTAAAATCACCGAAAAGACGTGAAAATCCATAGATGAACTTGCGGAAACCTGGTTTGTGTTTTGTGTAGAGTTTGCCCGTGAGAGAAATCTTTCTTCGGTGTTACGCTATTTTGCTGATTCCTTCTTATACTATATGTTTGTGGCTTCCTTCCCTAGGGAAAGATATCATTTCGTTCCAGTTCTTATTTATTCTCATTTTCTTCTGGAAACCTTAATTTTGGCTCCGTTTGCACTACACTTTAATAAGTATAGCATAGACGGCGTAAAATAAATATTTACGAGACATTAGACGTTTCCACTCCCGTCAGTGTCTTCTTGGTCAAATCATGGTTGACCTTCTGTGTGAAGGATTTTATGTGATAATTTTAAACTACGTGACTATCGATGGTGGCTGTACGATTAAGGGCAGTGTGGCATAAAAAGAGATGTTCGAATCTCTCTTGAATATACCACAGATGTGAGCGGTAAATACGAGTAAAATTCTTCTTCCCTGGGTCATTACGTTGATGTGTGTTTTCATAATTTCCACATTTACAAACGAATATTCGAAAGCATGAGTTTTCCACTGAATACACTACAATTACATGAGCGACATTACTATATCGCATGACCTCAACGCTGAGGATGAGAGGAAATTACAGAGAGGATGATTTTAGCCCGGCATTATATTGGTCGGCCTGGGCAAAGCAAGAAATGAAGGCAAATTGACCGCAGAATACGCAAATACGAACGATTGTGTATCATGTGAACTCCTTGAGAGTGCACTATAATTTCAAAATGATGTCCCACTGTCCTGTTAGTTGGCATTAGTGGTAGCCATGGTTTGATGAATCTCCTACAGTTAGCAACACGGTGCCGGAAAGCAACAATAATGTAAACATAGCTGCTGCATTTGCAACATGTCCCGCAGAGACATATTTGTTCGTTGAGTAGTTAAGGGGAGAAACATTGAAATTCGCCAATGAATGGAAGTTGGTGATTCATATCTGTCCCTACAACCAATTCACATGTGAACTAGGTAGTTCCTCAAAAGCATTACTTCTCACTCTAAGAGACTCCCATCACCAGATCAGGCACACCAAGTATTAACACCATGGTCTTACTAACAATTAAAGCTATGGCATTTCTAGAGTTATGAACATTCAAATTGCAAGAATATTACTACTGCACACATTGAGGGTACATATTAAAATAATATAGCTGAGAATATCAAAAAACCGCCAAAGTAACATTTAAAGGAGTAATCTACTAAACGTGCAAAACAATGCAACAATTTCAGGAAGTAAAAAAAATCATTAGCCTTGACTGGGGTCCGAACCCGGATACCTAACTACGAATGACTGTGACATTGTACAGGGTGCGGAAACATAACTTCATGTTTTGAAAGTCGCCGTTTGCGTATGAAAAAGGAAGTTATGTTGCCTCACCTACGGCATTTCGTCTCCATATCATGTTCTTTTAAATCCCCAAAATTTCGGAGTGTGAGAGGACACCTCGATAGCTTAAGTGGCTAAAGAACTCGGCCGGACATCGAGGGATCCGGGTTCGAATCCCGGTCAAGGCGAATATTTTTTACGCTCTGAAATTGTTGCATTGTGACTAATAATTTTGTATTCAAGAAATTACGAGGTTAAAAACACATAAGTTTCAAGGTTTATATTTGACTTTCCCTGGCTCGAAAATCCATTCCCCACAACAGTAAAAATTAGCAGGCTACATTTCGAAATTCCCGAAAATAAAACGAGTTAACCTGTAATAGCTGATAGCCTAATGCCCTCTCACAGGGCGGCTTGTAGGGGGAGATGGACACGTAGATTTAGGTAGACGTAGATGTAGGTTCGCACCTCGGGGAGGAAAGGGGGATGAAGAGTAGCCTGGGATGAGAGAGCAGAAGGAATGTGCGAGGATGGAGAAGTGAGTGTTTGGCGCGCGTTGTGGGTGGGCGCCGTTGGGTGGCCGGGGGGGAGTGGAGGGAAAAGGGGGAGGGGGTAGAGTAAGAAGGAGGGGGGGGGCAGAGGGAAGCAAGTGGCGCGGTATCTGGCGGTGGGCGCGCGGTGAAAGGCGGAAGTCTCGAAAGAGCGCGCCACCTCCCAAGGTCCTCCCTCTCTCTCGCCCCCCCCCCCACACCCCTCCCGCAGCCTCACGAGGAGACGATGTGCACCCAACCAACCCCTGTGCACGCACCCGCTCGCACATCTGTGAATAACGGTCCACCCGAGGTCCTCTCCCCTCTCGTACGCGAGGAGACCTCTCTCTCTCTCCATTCCCTGTACACATAATCTCGGCCCTGCTCAAGGATTCCTCGCGGAGAAAACTCAGGAATACTGCCGGAGTACGCGTCCGAGGCGTCATTTGTACGCCTCGAATGGTACAGTTCGTTCTTTCGGCAACGGAGGCGCGATCGACCAAAGGGGGTTCCCTCCTCCGAGAGTGCTCGAGAAGGAAAGGAACCCACGGGGGGAGAGGGGACAGCATTCAAGAAGTAGCGTAACACTTTGACCTAGTACCGCACCGAATGCACATGCGGCACCTTCGTAGCAATAAAGTACCTGCTATACACAAATATCTCTTCTCCTATTGGACACAAAACTCTCACAGGAGAGGTGTCATCCGCCTCCACTTCCCGTCTCGTGCATCCAGTTTCATATGTCATAACTCCTTCTTCTTCCTATTATATTTTGGCAGTATGCTGATTCTTTTCATCTCACTTCCCCATTTAATCCATCCTTCTTCCATGATGTATGAGGTTTGTATGAAAAGTATCGGTAAAACATTTCCTGATGTGTGCGTAAAGTGCTGAATTCATACCGCCGGTTAACTTTGCGCATGACCACAGGTCGTATTGGCATTGATAAGATCACAGTCCACATCATTATCACGGAACATTTGGTGATGCGACAGATCTGCCCTAAACTCGTCCCAAAAGGTCTTGACAGGCCACCAAAAGAGCAGAGTCTAATGTCTACTTGCGAAGACTTTCCTCGATGGCATCGCAACGACTCCCCAACCCCCTCACAGCCCCGACTTGGCACCAGCAAACTATTTCCTATTCCGTAAAGTGAAATCTTCCCCCCCTCAAAGGATGCCACCATGGAACCCTAAGTGCCGTCATCAAAGATTGTTGCACGCTTACCCTCACGACCTTCCGGAATCCGCCCACCAGGGATCGTTCGAGTCGTGGAAAAGCCGCTTTGGCTAAAGGGCGTTTTGTTATTGTCGAAAGACTCTTCTCAATGGGTCCCCAGTCATATATTTTCTCTGCATTCTAACGAACACCTTTCTTCTCAACGCTTCAATGTGCAATCTGTGGCCCCAATTTACTACTCTCTTTCGCAGTTGAATTAAAAAAGTTTGAAGGCACTTGTTTCTTTATTCCAACCAATTGCTAACTAATTAAAAATGCTTTTTACTGAGCGCTGTCGATGGCAGTCGTTCCATATCCCGAATCGGTTTAGTGGAAAGTGTAGAATTTCATATATCTCGTCGCAACATTTTATCTCTCTATTCTTATTTGCAAGTAGATGTCCTATAATAGCACAATGGGATTACAAATACAATTTTATCCCGGTCACAAAAGAGACCTGCTCCCAATAAATTTAAGAAATGTAATTATAATTTAACCTTCGGCCTTTGAATGATTCCAACCAAGTTCTTCTAATAAACTGCATACTCTACAGATGTAAGTTTGTCAGAGCAGCCAAATACCAAACCACTGCCCTTGCGCACGATTGCATTTTGCAATCGTAGCTATTTCGTGAGAATCCTTTGGCTAGCTGCATATTCTGAAGCGAGGCCTAAACTAGTCAGGGAGATGGCGTTGCTCTTCTACTCTTCCTCATCACTCTTACCGTAAATCCCAAATAGGTGGCCCAAAGGATAGCTGGCGTCGGCTACCATTTTATTTTCACCTCCTTCTCCTCTTACCTACCACCTACCTTTCCTTTCACCTTCACCTCTCACCTGCAAGCTGTCGGAAGGGTGAGTGGCATAGGGTTTTAGATGACTATTCATTAGAATACACAGTGGTTGTTAACATTCATCATTATTTTAATTTCGCATATTCAATAATTGTCGGATCGGGATAAGTTCGGTGTAGTAATTTATGGGGAAAGTTAATCCCTCGCCGGTGATCACACGCACATTCAAAGTACTAAGACGTTTACACAGAGGGGGGGGTGTTTCCAAAATAGGATTGCAAGAAAATTAATCCTATTGCCTTCTTAGGAAACACGTAAGTTGTTAAGGTAGCCCAGAGCCGGTCCCTGGCGAATGAAAAACTTCTCCGTATAGCAATTTGGCCTAACCAGTGTGACTCTTAAGTTTGTATTCGTCAGTTTTCGAATACGGTCCCTGGCAATAGGCTTAATTTCCTTGTAAACCTATTCAGAAACATCCCCCCCCCCTGCGTGACCGTCTTACTATTTTGAATGTGGGTCTGATCACTGGCGAGTGATTAACTTTCCCCGTAAATCACCAAACCAATCTCAATTGTTCCCTTCCTTTTTTTCCCTTTACAGTGGCGTAAAAAACCCTTTACGGCTTAAGGAAATATTATTTAATACAGTCAGTTTAAAAAGATGCCAAAAGAAGCTCAATTTATTCATTCCAATAATATAAGCACAATGAAGACGAAGATTATTTCCTCAGTGTCTGCGTTAAACCGATGTCATTGGTTTGTAATGAAAATCTCTAATAAAGCCGTGCGTACGTGCTCGTAGTGGTTGTTCGTACTGCCCTGCATAGGCCACCCCATTTGTTCCTCCATAACGATTCTTCACGGATCAGTCACCTGTGACCTGTCTCCTCCATAATTCCAAAATTATTTACGCAGGATCACAAACTCTCGACGCACATCCAACATGACGTCTAATTAAACCAAACGAGAGCACCTTCCCTGAATATTCTTCATTCGTAAATTTCCCAACTATTCGCTTTATGAAGCGGGGTCACTTTAATACAGCTCAAATAGATGTTCCTAACGCGGCAAACTCTCTCGAAGCGCAGATTTGCGTTGATTTCTCTCCAACAAAAGGCGCGCATTCCTACTTGCAGAGGTAGATGCACATTCAGTGAAGTAATTTCTTCTTCGTATGGGAGCGGCCGACACCGTATTGGGTAGGTGGGGGTAGCGGAAAGGTGGGATTGGTCAAGAGAATGGCACGTGTTCCAATGGTGACCCCATCACCGCAAATCCCCCTTTGAAGACCTCTGGAAGAAAATATTTCGTCGCATCCGGTTGGAATTCTACAATTATTCTCAATAAATAACACAGTTTCAGGCGTAACTTGGTGACAATCCTTCATGATGAAAGAAGACACTTTGCTTTTCCACATAGAATATTTTTACTACGACCTAGGTTTCGTTACACCGTAACATCTTCAGGACCTGCAGATGTTACGATGTAACGAAACGCAATAGGTCGCAATAAAAATATTCTATGTGGAAAAGCAAAGTGTCTTCTTTCATCATTATTCTCAATTCTTGATGACTGAACATCTGTTTAGTTTTCAACCTATAGATGCTTCTGCGAATGCTTGACTTGTGCCAAATATAACCCACTTGCATTCGGGCGACAGGCCCAAAATTGCTTTAAATTTGGGCCGGTGATATTGCAAACTGAAACGATGTTTACATATCCAAGTTCGTGTATGAAGAGCTTTCGGCCATACTGAGAAAACAGGAAGGTTGGGTTGGAAATATTTCACTTTATGAGCAACAGATCATGGTTGAAAGGATCACCGTTGTAGATCTTATTATCTACACAATGATCCCACAGCCGCCGCTGGAGCACCGGACAGGGGGCGTCAGGGCGCCAGCCATTTATCCACAAATAGATACTTCAACTATATATATAATATATATGTATATTTGCACACTTACAATTACACACATTTGCGCGTCTCAACATGATGAAATAATGGCTGGGTTCGAGTAAAGATAAGTTGTTGAAAATATGTGCCTTGTGGTCCTTAGACTTGATTTTGTTTCGACTGCGTATCGTGCGAGAGCAGCACGAAAACGTGACTCTAGTCAGTGATAGTATCCTGTCTCTCTCTAATGTTATCCCGATCTGCCAATATTACGTAAGATTCACAATTCCCTCGGCATCGCAAGTAAACTCAATTGTTCTGTATACATCTAATATCGTCTTATTCTCGCCTGCTCTCTTCTTGACTCCAGGGGCTCCCATCCTAATTCCTCTTGCTCCTCCTCTTTTTCTCGCTGCAAGTTTTTGACAAAAGATATCTCCGAGTATTTCCCTATACTGGAATTTTTTATTTCCCATATACATTCCGTGTATTCCAAATGTGGCCTCGTATGGAGCCAAGTGAACAGCAACTCCTTACTAAAACAAGAACTGCCGGAGGTTGAATTACCGTAATAAGGACAAAGATCCTATTACTACCCTGTACGACCCATTTCCCCCTCCTCCCCCAACCGTTTTCCGATTTCTTCTTTCTTCCATGTCTCTCTCCACATTCGAGCTTTGGATGCTTAGCTCTTCGATTAAGTTCTTAGTACCAGCGGATTAAAGGAAAGAAGCACTCTTGAAGTGACCATATTCTTGTCGGTTACCTCACTTCTGCGTTCTGGCGAGCGAAAATGCCACGCCCCGCGCCAATGGTAGCCAATTCGCCACTTGTGGCGACAAGGTCTCTCCGCCCCGCGGGGGCAGAGGGTGGGAGAGGGGCACCGGGGGGAGGGGGGCGAGGGGGCTTGCCCCGGGGGCACCTGTGGATCGGGCGCCTGAAGCGAGCCGGTGATCTCTCGGAAACGATTCCCGCTCGCTCCCACGCGAGGGCGACACTCAAAAGAAGTGACGCGTTCCGACGCCCTCGGCTGCGACGATCCTCGGACACCCATTTAATTCATTTATCCCTCGCTGTGTGTTTACACGTGCTCACCTATTACCGCTCGGTTTACCGCGAAAAAAAATTTTTAAGTCTCTTTTCATCCAAAATCCTTTGTCGGCGAGTCTTTTTTCTTCTGTTTTATTCCTCTGGAGAATTATGGCGCCTACGAGGTAACGTGGGAAATAGGCATTCCATATATTTTCACTAGATCGAAAATTGTTAATTAGTTAATCTTAAAATATTAGTGATTGCCTCATAATTAATAGCCTACGGTATTTCGTTCAGGTTCACGAATAAATTTATTTCCCAAATGTTTTAAATAAGGTTAAGAATTTTTCTGTTAACATTATAATATTAAGCTTTATGTCGTCTTTTCGAAGAGTAAGTTAACTTATTATTGGTTTATCCCTCGAAAAAATGAAATTCAGTGTGTGATAAAATTAAAGTATTCAATAAAACGGAAACCGAAAAGAAAATAAAAACTATGTAAATCCAAACCGCAGCACAAAAAAATATAATAGCGGGAAGAGTAATAATTATAATGTTCCAACACTCGAAATTAACTATTTTTTTCCAGTTGAGGTTTGGATACAATCTTTCCTCGTTGAAACAATTGCAACATTCCTTCTCTGCACAATCACCATTTTATTTCGCGTACAGAGAAATGGAATTTTACCAGGACGGTAAATATAAGTATCAATAATGTTTATTACTGAAAATATCAGCGACGCTCATAATTATCATACGAGAATATCAGCGGACAGTAATTGAAACTTCCAGTGGACGAAAACGTCTTCAAAGACACATCCGTGAAATTTTCAGAACATCTGGCGGAGGAAATTCGACTCGAGGGCAGAAATGCCATGAAATCGTGTTCTGCGCGGAAAGATGATATCCGACACAGAGGCTCTTTTTCGCTTCAGGGTTCGCACCGGCGGTATTTTCCAGTGGACCGTTAATTGAAAGCCGCGGCGGCGATGAGATGCGGAATTTCGCCGCCCGCGGGAGAGGGGGATTGGCCCGGAGGGGAATGGATGGAAGGAAACAAATGAAGAATAAAATGCGTCGGCGTGAGCTGTGAAGAAATGGGGAGGAGAGAGAGGGAGGTGTGACGCGTCAGCGGGAGTGACCGGCTCCGGGAGTGGGGGCAGGTGGAATGGGGAGGCGCGACCAGGAGTGAGGCGTGTTAAATAGGGTGGGGGCGAACGTCGGGTATTAATCAAAGGAACAACGGGCCGAGGGAAGGAGTTGCGACAAAAGACGAGGCTTTGGATTCTTCACCTGCGTTACCGCTATTATTCGAGGAGTCACTTAGCCCATTCAATTGAATGATTTAACCAGGTTTAAATATAAAGGAGTTCCTGTCTTTAGCAAGCAAGATTCCAGGGATATTAATAGTTCTTTTGCTGGCACAATAAATATTAAATTGAAATTTAGTTTTTAAATACTCTTAATTTAATATTAGTATAGTTTTTTGAAAAAACCACATTCTCTAAATTTATAAAGTGCAATCACATTGGAGGAGTAGCTGTGTGAATTTTCGGGTGCCAGAACTTCCTGGGAAACCATAGCCGGCACAGGGAATGGCTCTGCCCCCCCCCTTAATAACCTGATGTGTGAATTTCACACACCGTCAATATCAACCCACCTGCGGGTTGATAACTGTGTTTATGAGTTTTTTATTGATGAATATGGTGAAACTGAACACATGATTGCTTGGGAAATTTTTGGTGCTTGGAAAGAAAGTTTCTTTGAGAGAAACCTCTAAAAAGCAAATACCAATCTATATTTTATTAATATTTGTCGCAGTGTGTGTTTGATTAAATCTTATGAACTCCGGGATTTAAGCTGTTTCTTTAATTCTCCACTAGGCACGCACAAGACTGCTACTACCATATTTGGCTGTATTCTAGCCATATCAATCTAAAAGTTTTAACTCACCTTTTCGTAAAAATCGGATTACAGAGTCAGTGTTTGGGAAAGGTTTTTCAGGCAGCCAAGAAAAATGTAGAGACAAATGTAAAAAAGCGGCAATGTGGTATTCAATGAAGAATACAATGTATTATTCCACTGTTTTTTAAATTGGTTCCACTATTTTCAACGTTGCGTTGAAACTAGTAATACCAGAATAAATAACGGTGGAAAAATACAGTGTTCTTCATTAAATGAATATGAACTTCCACAAAGTTGAGCCAGAAACCATCGAATACGGCATTATGGTATTTATGTAATGAGCTGATATCCTTTATATTTATTTAATCGGCCGTATATCCTTTCTCATATCTGTCTCATTTCACGAAACATCAAGTTCTCCGCGGTGGAACTTGTACCAATGATCTAAGGGTTAACAACCGGGCTCGGGAATTTTCCAGTCAATGTTTCTTATCGAAAAAATTAATAATTAAATACTTACTTAAGCTTTAGACCAAAGATAATTTTTTTAAACTTTGGAGTGTTCTTGTATTTTACCAAATTTAATGCTTTGTCTCATTACGTCTCTGTGTGATTATTGTAAACATTAGAGGAGGTATTTTTGATACTGATTGTCAATATTTCTTTTTATTCTCTTTCCAGGTAAGTGGAGTCTATACTGTGGCGGCGTACGCCTTCCAAATTGGTAGCTACTAAGGTATGGGTGAGTAGATTGAAGTTGATTACTCCGAATACGGAGGGATTTTAGAATCCGTGTAACATGGCTATCGGGACGATATGTTTGATTCAGTGTCATGACCCGTCCACCTTTAAGACGCAAGAGAATCTGTATTCAATACGATGACGATGTAAACAGCACTGTTAAAAAAAGGTTTCAACAAACAGGGTTTTCGCACAAGGTACCGACGCTTAGGATTGATGTCCAAGATATCTGTGATAAGTTACCAGTAATCGGGATTAATTGCTTTTATTCATTCTTTTACGAATATTTTTTTACGATTATTAAATTTCCTTTGTTTGTATGTACTCGTCAACCGTAATCTGAAGCTGTAGAAGAATGTTGAGGATCCATTCCGAAGGGTTTTGAATCGCAACCATCGACCACGAAACAGTTTAAAGTCCGTCAGTCCATAGGTGTAAATTTTAGTGCGGAACTCTTCCCTTTCCGATGACGAGGTTACGATTTTTATTGCGAGTTACGTCGCCCTTAGTGCCCCAAGACCCCGGTAGAACTGTAATCAGTAGAACTGTCGAGCATTCCTTCCATCGTAGATGATTCGTGTGCAGAAGAAGACCCAGGCGGGCTTTTTAAGGGTTTTAAGTTAAGAAAGATACGTCTTGCGAGGAATTCGGTAAAAGATTTAAATTTAGCCGTTTAATAAGGCTAGACTATTAAAAAGCACGCAAAAATAAAGTACTCAAAAGTTTTCACTTTCATTTCCGTGATAGAGTGCAAACTCCGTCTGACGCTCTCCATTGCCACGCGTATTTTCGATTGATTCCGGATGAAATCCTCCTTAGAAACTAGGATATGTCACTTCCTTTCAAAGTCCTACTCCTCAACCAAACCGATAAGTCTTTATGCTTTAATTACCTTCCCGGACTATTTTAATTACACGATCAGGAAGCACTCAAACCGGAACGAAAGTGGTCCATTCCATAAGATTGCCTTTGCCCCAGTTATTTTACTCCGGGTGATATTGTTTGCTCGGCTCTAGCAGTTTAGGAAATCATCATATTAGCATTTGAATACCAAGATTGCTTTACTTCTAACGTCCGTTCTTCTATAATTAGTGTTAATCCACTCTCACCATCCCTGATAGTTCTTCTGTTTTACATCGTTCTTAATTGGTCCAATGTAATTGTCTTCTCTCGGTCTTCCTCGCGGGATATTCCCTTCTATTTTCCCATCTACTATTATATTTCCAACTAATAATACATTGTGCTTCAAGCTGTGCCCATTCAATATAGTTTGTATATGCCGCAGGAAGTGTATACAAGAGCAGGAGAGAAAAGTGCCATTTCCATCTGGTCATTTCTTCTGCATATGTAATTTACAGACCTCGTATGCACTTCTTAGTCCCGCAAATAGTCTGTGCATTTAATCTTCAGCATTCTCTCCTCCCCAGCGCCATATTTTAAAGGTATCCATTCTTCGCGGATCCACTTTCCATTATTCCACGTATCTGATCCGTAGAGTTTCATGCTCCAAACGAACGTTTTGAGTTCAAGAAATTTATAAAAATGTCCAAGTTTTTCAAAATCTATCTGTTTTGGTTTCCATCTAATCTTCGAGACAACTGTGGACAAATTTAAATGGCGAAGAGAAATTTTAGAGGGATTGAATCTGCTTTCTATAGTATTTCACCGTACAGCATTTAAATCATTCAAATCACGGGAACTTCAGCGGAGGGACCTCTTGCTCGGGATAATGATGATCAATTGATCATTACCCAATTGCTTTCTTAAGGGCACTAAGGAGTATATTCAACAGATTCAGGCGAGTTATAGTGGAAGTTCGTCATTATGAGAAAAACAAAATTTACGATGTTCCACAGATTTAATCTGTGCAAATGTTGTTTTTCTCATAAGGTACTAAGGGAAGCGTACCCTGAATACGTTTTCCTGGACGACCTAGGTTGTACAAGTGCCTATAATAATCCAGACGACAGTGATTTTGTGATCGAAATTCATTTTGGTACGATGATGGTACATTTTAAATGTGAGTAAAATGATGCGGCCTTCGCCAATGTTGGCCCTCCATGATAGCTTTTCATCATTTTCAACGAAACATTGTACCATTATTTTTTTAGATAGTATTGGTTTCATTGTCCAGGAAATCCTCCAAGGGAATTTCGACTGTCTACGTGTTTCGATCACAATTTGTGATTTATGATCAGGGTGGTTGGTTGGATATCCTTTTAAGTATTCACATTGAAATTCTTCCTGCACACAGAACCCCAGTATGTTAAGCGCCGTTTTCAAAATGAGTCTGCTCACCGGTCTTGTCATTTCCAGCGACCGCAATCCATAATTATTGCCGTGAGATCAATGTCCACGAACTTGTTCGGAGATGTGGAACGTTCTGGAAAACTGAAAATATTTTCTGGAAATCCTGGGAAAACTCATGGAAACTCCTTGATGGATGTAAAGCGGACGGACACACGGTAATTCGAAAATGAAAATCGGGGCTAGGGGGGACTCGTAGGTCGAGCACCGACCGCGCGCACCACGGTGGGCCACACAGCCTGCGTGAACGTAACACGGGGATGGTGTTGGTGGGAGCGGGGGTGGGGGAGGGACGGCGAGCCATTGTCATCGGAAGAACGGCGCATGCGCCGTCGACCACCCTCCCCTCCTCCCGACCGAATCCGTCCCTCCCCCACCATCGATGGCCTCTTCCCGTCTCGCGACGTGCAACCCCGCACCCCTTCGGATTCGCACCCACCCCCCACTGCGCAACGCCCTCCCTCGCCTGCTCCTTGAACCCTCCCCCACCCTTCGACAATCCTGCACCCCCACGACGGTGACACCAATGCACACTCCGGTCGGCATCTCCCGCTGCCCTGCTACTCGCTCGTTAAGCCTCGTTCATAGGACGCCACTAGGCACTGACGTGTGAGCGAGCCATAGACTTGGCGTGAAATTTGATTGCAACGGCGTGTCATTGGTTTCGTCTCTACTACAACTCTTTGCAGACTGAAAGTATAATTGGGGTGAAATTTACAGAGAGCCCAATACGGCATTCAGTTGTTTCGCAAATAAGTCGCCATCGGATGTTGAATACTCGTATGCTTTTGCAAGTAAACATTCGCTTTGGAGTGGAATCGACGCTGATGGCAATGCCCGTGTTGATTGCCGTAAACACTTCCATTTATAACTTTGGTTAATCCTTAATGTGAACACAACATTTTGTAAACAAAAGTTCTTTGGCGCCAGAGTTAACTAGAGTTCGTACGTCCGTCTCGGGGATGGATTTCGGACGAATGATTTATCTGTATGCGACCGTTGCGTCCGATTAACCGGTATTACCGTTGAACACTTCAAGTTAACTGACGTCATAGCTATCACATCATTCCGATTAGCTGCTGTTAACCGATTACTTAACACCATTATGGTAATACCGAGGTAACCTCGCCTCCTTTATCTGGTGTTTTAAGAAATATGATTTATCTGTTACTGGAAGGCAAGAACAGAGAGAAAAAGGAGGTTAGGAATCTAGCGAATGGGTAAAGAGCAAAAAATTTGATTATGGAAAAATAATACCTGCAATTAACCTAATATTATAAATGTTTCCAAAGTATAACAAATATAATTAAAAATATAGCCGTTCAGAGGCAACTGCAGATAAAGTTATCTCTTGAATACCTCATAATTTATCAACTCCGCCGTAACATAATAATTAATTTATCGGAACCTGATTACGATTTGAAATCTCGTCCAGGAGGAGAACAAACACCCGCGTATTTCATACCGATGGGTGGTTCATTGGACACTCGCTTGCGTTACCTCGACTCTCCAACTGCCATAACCTTTGCTTTGGAGTTAAACTCGATTTAATGCACTCCCAGATGTCGTGATCGACTACATAGTCAATCACGAATGTATTTTTAATTAATTTTTTAGCTATCTAAGTTAAAAGTCGTCCAATTCGATGTGAAATTAGCCTTCATCACACCTTTTACATAATATTATAAATAAATCCTTGTCTTCACATGTGTTAACTTCTACCTTTGTTTCGTGGGAAAATTATATTCGTTGATTGTAGTCTTGCCTCTATCCAAAACCTACACCTAAAACGGTGGAATATCAATAATAATAATAGTTAACTTGTGACTAAAAGTTCATGGGCTAATTCGTAAAATAATTGAAACTTGAGGAGAATAAAATTTATATTATCAGCAAAATTTTAAAACGCGAAGGACTTTGTATTGAGTCATTTTATTTTTCTAGTTTTAAAATCCAGTAATTTCGACCATTTATAGGAAAGACGAGTAATCGAAATACTCGTATTGGTAAAAACCGTCGATATATCGAAGGAATGATATATTAAATTCAACATCCTTTTTTATATCTAAAATATCGTCTATAGGTTGATAGACGTCTTTATTCCAGCGAAATTGAGACCGTGAAGTCACATAGATATATTTATCGGCCATGAGTAATCATCGGTTTCTTAAAATTACCCATAATCCCAAGATAGTTTGCAATTGGTGAAAGGGATTGATCTTCAGACTATGGCCTTTACATTTGAGATTTTTGCCATTAAAATTGCTTCGTGAAATTTGCAGCAGATTACTGATAAGACCTCAATTTCGAAGGTAAAATGTATCTCTATAGCAATAGCCAAGAATTTCGACTCTTCGATATAGATCAACTAAGGCCTTGTCGTCGAGCAGTGGATTATAATAAACCCGTGGTTTCCACGTCATCTCTACTACTACGAGCGGCGCAGGCAATGGATATCCACCCGTCCCTCTGACCATCATTACATCAAAGTTATCGCCGAAAGAGATACGAAGACAATACTAATGATACGGTGCATCACCATCGTAACCCCATTATATTTTTCTAAAGTGAAAATTCCCATTGAGAGTGTTATCTACGTCGAAATGTATATGTGTATATATATATATTTATTTATATTTATATATAATATATATATGTATGTATTTATATATATATGTATGTATTTATATATATATATATATATATACATATATATATATATATTTATACATATATATATATATATATTTATATATATATATATGTATGTATTTATATATATATATGTACATAATATATATATTCATTCAAACATAGAAATAGGTATAAGGAAAGGGGATAGGAAAACACATAAAAGGCGAACACAGGACATGTGGGGAAGGCGGTTTTTGAGCAGATCACGAAAGTAAAAATATTTCCTTATCCGGGATTTGAACCACGGGCCTTCCACTTTCCGGGCGGATGCTCTACCACCTAAGCTAATAAGGAAATCTGATTTACATTGAGATCTGCGATCTAATAAAGCTATCCCTATCCCTATCCTATCCCCTTTCCTTATACCTATTTCTATGTTTGAATGAATATTTGTGCGCCGTATGGCGGGATTTTCAAGTTTTAATATACATTATATATATATATATATATAATATAATTTATATATATATATATATATATATATATATATATAATATTATATATAATATATTTTATATATATATATATATTCATTCAAACAGAAATAGGTATAAGGAAAGGGGATAGGAAAACACATAATAGGAGAAGACAGGACATGTGGGGAAGGCGGTTTTTTGAGCAGATCACGAAAGTAAAAATATTTCACTATCCGGGATTTGAACCACGGACCTTCCACTTGCCGGGCGGATGCTCTACCAGTTGAGCTAATAGGGAAACCTGATTTACCTTGAGATCTGCGATCTTATAAAGCGCCAAAGTGCTCCGATAGATGTTGCCCGAGAGATGGCGTTATGGAGCTGTTTCACCCGCCAAAGGAGAAATAGACGGGACACAAGAAGGGGAAAGGATAGTAGAAAAGCATTCATACGATATTTATATATATAACTTTTGGGACGGCACAATAGAACACAGAATAAAACAGATAACACGTAAAAAGACACTCACACTGTAGATGATTTAAGCTTTCGGCCTACTCCGAGGCCTTCTTCAGGTCAGACTCTATATATATATATCGCAGTTCCGTGCATGTATATCGAAAGTTCTGTGTCGAGTACGATACGCCACGCGGATCGATGCATCGGAATTTAAATCCCCCGTGCGGGAAGGGGGCTCAACGAGGTGACAAGAGGCGGGAGAGGGGTCGTCGAAACAAAACACTCTCGCCGCCCGCTCGCCCTAGGCCCTCTTATCACCCGCCCGCTGCTAATCTCTCCAAACACCCACACACTAACGAACACGCGTCCTCCCACCCCCCTCTCTTCCGCCCCGCCCCCCCCACTTTAAGCCGCGCACCTCATACGCAACCTTGCTCTTTCTTCTGTCCCACACCCCATCCCTTCCCCCCCCATGGTTGGAGCGATGGCCAACCCTCGCCCCTACCACGGTACGGACCTCCTTTATCTCACGGTGCTCCACCCTCGGCGCTCACCCCTAGGGACCACGAGGCCCTCGTCACACTCCCCTTCTTATCCATTCCAACCCCACCTCTTCCGCTTCACACAAAGTGTTTCTTATCTCCGACCCATCCCTTGCTTCATTTCATCACCGGCTATTAACATCCAAAATGCAAATATGCGCAAATATATACAACTAACTAGACACACATGAATTATCGTATGTGCTTAAACCGATATTTCCCTAGGCAGTTTTATCAGTCTTTGATTGATGATTCTTTCTTTCTTTGATTGATGGCACTGGTCAACCGATAGACTTCGCTACTATCTTTCCCGCAAGCTAAATTGAACTAATGGTCCTACATGTATTCCTTAAATATTTTCGACTTCTTTCTCTTTTTACCCAGGGACGAAGATTGAAAGTATGACCCAATACTTCTTTCTGGTGAAAACTCCATCCGCATCAATTTTAGGAGCAGGTTTTCAAAAATCTCTTACTTTACTATTTAAATACTGCGATAATATTACATGTTGATAATCTCGCTTATTTCGTTATTACACGTATTTCCATTTTTCCATTTCATTATTCAGTTTTCCTCAACTGAACGTGTTTTCGTTCACCTTACATTCCCTATCTCCAATTGAAAGTAGCTAGCGTAATATCATTACTAATATATGGTTTTTTGTATATTATTTAAATAAACTAGCTAGAGAGACCATTAAAATTCAAAATCGTACTTGCATGAAGAACACAGAAAAACGAAAAAATAGAGGCAATCCAGCTTGATCTTCAAATTTGGTGAAGTTAGTCTCCGTTGACTCCGTGTATATTTTTAAGTTTCCATCTACTTGCAAAAATGTGCCGTTCTAAGTATCACGCTTATAAACAAATAAAAAACATATCATGGGTTGTTTATTTTTGCATATAAGTGGTATTTTTCCCATCAACATCACAAATGAAGGTGGCGCCTTGTTTTTGGGTGCGTACATGTTAGTCGTTACACAAATGCCGTAAATGTGTTTCCGTTCATCGTGGCATACGCCAAAAATGCAACAAAATTCACATTCTCCATTTGAGGAGTATTTGTTAAAGGGTAAATGAGTATTTTTTTCCGTAATATTCACGTTGTCAAGAAAAAATCGTGCAGAATACTGAAATGAAACTCAGAAACGCAAATGTCTTACATCTAGTCTAGTTGTTGCTTGGGAACGCTCAAACAGCAAAACCAGGTATCGAGTTCACTGTCAACTCTGCATTCATTAATTTGCTAAACTCAAGGACGCTTCGTTCTTCTTCAATTCTTCTCAGAGCTGAAGCTCAAATTTCTTACATTTTACTCGGGAAATTTGACATGTCCGTTATTAATACGCGTATCATTTGAGTAGAGAATTAATTTCTAAATCTGTGGTAGAGATGAAGTTTAGAGTGGGCGAGTAAATTGCAATTTTAAGATTTTCGCCTCTGAAAATCTCAGACCTCGCACGGAGACAATAATTGAAACTTTTTAACTGTGAATACGTCCAGGATTTTTAAAATTTGCATTTTATCGGACCGAAATGTAAATTGATATAATTCCCGATTGTTTTTGGGGACTATACCTATTGACTTTTTCATACGATTCCTATTCAAATTTTATTTCATTTCGATTCGGGACCCATAGGTGTAATAATACTAAGAACAGGCTGAGTAAATCTAATAAGGCTTTTATTTTTAAAATTCAAAAAATAAATATCTAAAAGTCGAAATAATTCTCGTAGACGTCAATTGATATTTGAGTCTCCCTGATGTACTCCATTAAATAAGTCTTGCGAACCAAGAAATTCACTGATATTTGATTCCCCCATTCATTTCTGAAGCGAACTTTTAATTCCGCTGTTGTTCTGCGTTCAATATCAATGTTGGAAAAGTTATATACAATATCTACGTATCAGAAACAAATATATGCTGTTTCTAGGGGTTCAATTAATCCAACTGTATGGTTGACATACATTTTTCGAGTGGTTATCTTCTATTCTTTTATGATTCCGGTGCGGTTATTTAAATAGTCCCCCTACTCTTGAATAGTATGACGAATATTAAAAGGCTGAAAAGCACATCAGCAAGAGAAAAGTAGATTCGTCTATTCGAAAACATCCATATTAGGATAAGCCACAAGGGAGGCAATCCTAATAAAAAATCTCCAGCCACATGAAATAGTATGACGGGTGGCATGGTATGACCAAGCAGGTAGATCGTTCGGCCACTAGCCAGAAAGGGTCTCGTTGATGCATCGTCACCGCCCTATCAGCAAAACCTGTTTGTACGTTTTATCTATGTACGTGTTGTTCATTGAAACAAAGGACAATGACATCCCAGATTTATCTGTCAGTGTGCGAATCTCACGCCCCGTAGGAATATATATTGATATTAATTGCGATCTTATGAAACTGACATTTGGGTTGAAGACTTGTGCTTGGTTGATAATACGCATCCAGGCCGTCAACTCTTTTCACTGTCGTCAGGAAGGAATCAGAGGCGCGATCATGAAATGCTTTCGCGCCGTATCGCCCACCACGCGAGTTTTCTCCATAGAACACGGTTGTCAATCATTGACCTTGCGACACAGAACATCAAAGTTTTGTTTTGGTACCAGGAATCGCGGTGTGTTAAATACCGTAGCAAAGAAATCCGTAGACTAAGAGCGAAAGAACGTTCGTAATTCACCGCGCAATTGACGATAGCTTGCTCGCGTTACGAGCATTGATGATTGAAGGACAAGTCCTTCTCATATATACCCTGTACTTCTCAGGAACCGCTTCAGTATGAAAGGGCTGACCGAAGGACACCGTGAAACGAGTTGCCTACTCTTCTAGTATTTCCATGAAATACCAAGGCTTAACGTGCCCATGGAAAGACATTAATTCCTCGCGTCATGGTTTTAAGGTATCATGTTCTAGAATACATGGTATTTTTCAGCTTGGTGGCACCTATTTTTGGCACAGTTACATTTTCCCTTGTAGACCCTAGTTTTTTCTGGGTGCAGCAGTATTTCGGCTTCCCATTTCCGTTTCCACGCCGTATTGTTTCGCCTCCCCCGTCCACTATCCGAGTTCAATCCCTTCACCTCACTCAAACTGTGTCGAGGCTAAGGGACATCTTTGTACCGATCCTCGCTACCTGTATCTTGGTTGATAATCCTAGGTTTGGTTGACTATGTAACTACCGGTACAAGTAGCCTGGGGTGAAAATACTGCGGTATTTCTCGCCACCTTTTCGATAGGCCGCCCGCTTGGGTATCGGAACGGTTTGACGAACACTTTTTCACTCGGCGGTCCAGGATTTGCTCGGCGTGTGTTCTCTCCGCCCCTCCGCCTCATCTAAACCCCCCCTCTCCCCGCCCCCCGTTCCACTCACCCTCGCACACACCAACGCCCTCACATCGCACACGCTCCCGTGCCCCGGCGCAATTTGGATTAGCCGGTGGAGGGACGAGAGGTGAGAGGGGATGGGAGGGAGGGCAGGGGAGGGCAGGGGAGGCAGGAAAGGGGCGGGTGGGTCACTTGGGAAGAGCAGAGGCGGCCCCCCACCAACACCCACACCACCCCAGGATTTGTGATATGGAGATAGGATGCGTCCCTTGCTCGCCCCCAAACCCCGTGAATACATGCATGCATACGCTGTATATGGTATATGTACACACACACACACACCTATCTATATATGCGCACATATGTAGTGTGTATATATACTCTTATATGTATATGAGGGGGTAAGGGAAAGATACGTGTGAAAAGGGAATGGGGGATGCAAATTGGGGCGAGGGTCCGGGTGGGGGAGGGTGGTTAGACGGGAGGGGTGGCTTTTGGCTTTAACCCTTCTACTTCGCGCCCCCTCATCCGACCCCCCCCCCGGGGCAGCAGATTTCGTCGCCCAGGAAACCTCCCCACACTCCTCCCCTTTTGAGAGATCCCTAGGGTTATTCATCGCCAGGATCGCCAACTGACGGTGTGTTTCATATATATATATACTATATACTCATTCACGTGGAAATAGAGAAGGAAAAGAGATAGGAACTCATAAAAAAAGACGGACACAAGAGCGGTGGGGAAGGCGGAATCGAGCAGATCACGAGTGCAAAAATATTATTATATACACACACACACACATGAGGAAAGCCCTCCGCGGTGGGAGTCTCCCGCGGGTGACCTCGCAAACATTCGGGGTGGAGAGGCCTTCAGGGAAGTGACTCAACACCTCCCCTCTGCGAAATAGGTGATGATGATAGACTATGGAAAATCAGGGCCGCATTCTTACTTGGCTGCAGTGCACTATTGCCTGTCGTCGGATTCCTGGATCGAAATTCATTGGATTAGTGAGAAGCGTGTGCGCGTGTAAGGGATTCGTCGCCGGTAGAAATGGAATCTCGTGGGTCTGGATTTGGTTCGAAATCAGCGTCACGGAATTTGAATGGGAAACTACCACCGACGTGTGCGGGCGAATGGCGTTGAAACGATCGCGATTCGAAAGTTATTCACGTTAATCCAACATTCATATGCCAAATATGCTCCTAGAGTTCGGGTGAATTTCCATGCTTTGGTTAATAGTGATATGTTGTCAATAATTCGTGCACTTGTGATATTTAATTTGATTGTTACAATACGTTATTACGCTTCTCCTTGAGCAGCAATTCCCGTACAGTGCAATATCATCTGGTTGCGAAGCTCGCAATTGTGTTTCATACTTTTTTCCCCTCTTATCCGCGGATGGTGTTTCCTATCTATTCATATTCGCTTATAATAAATTGGGGTAAATCCTTGAGGCTGCTGTTTTTGATAGTTCGCGAAGGACTAAACTTGTGGGAAATTGCGTCTCTGAGGTTAATCGAATGCCATAACAAAGGTTACACAGGGCTTCAGTTATCATCCTCTTATGTCCGATAGCGTACATTTACCTGTATTTCTCACACTTATCCAGCAATAGAGCGAAGTGGATGGCTGTGAATCATATGAAAACGAACCATTTAAGATAAGCCGTTGTATGTACTATCATGAGAAACATCGAAATATCATCAATGTTAAACATGGTTTTATCGTAGATTTTGAAATATTACGATTCCCGGGCAAGGCACTCTGGGCACCTGCAGCTCCACCCAAGATATGTGATTTTTCGGGTACCAGATCTTCCTGGGAAACCATAACCGGCACAGGGAAAGGAACTGGCCCCCCTACCCTGATGTGTGAATATTCACACGCCGTCGGACTTAGTACTGGGTGAACTATCACCTACCCAACCGACCTTCGGGTTGATTACTGTGTTTATGGTTATTTTATTTACAAAAGAACCCCCCAATAAGTTCTGCTTCAAAATAAATGGTATTAAGAGCGTTTTTAATAGAAATGTTTATAATTGGAACCTGGGTGTGAGTTTGCTCGAAGCAGTTCGTATGTATTGCTCTGATTTCCTTCTTATCGTATGTTTATCTTAGAAAAATATTTTATTTCATCTGAAACCACTGGCTTTCATTGTCGAACAGATTGAATAAATTCTCACTGATGTGAATAATAATGTACGTGTACATTAAGTTCTGATCTTTTCTTTTCTTCCTTGAGAAAGGTGGCTTGCACCACTGAAAATTCGAATACTAGTGAGTTTCTTTTCTTTTTTGTCTGTTTCTCTGTTTTTGCCTTTGTCCACTAGTGCAAAATCACATAGGTTGGCTGGAGCTGCAGGTGCCCAGAGTGGCTTGCCAGGGAATCGAACCCGGCCCTCCGGTCAGTAGTCCAACGCTCTACCCAATTTCCTTAGCGACAAATAGGCTTCTCCAGGGGTAGCAAGTAAGTACAGTTGTAGGAATATTGCTATAAAAATCATCCGCTACCCTGTTTGCACCGGGTCCTTTGGAGGGGATGTCAGTAAATTAATCACGTCACCAATCGGAATCGTCTTTGAGTTGAGATGTCATTGACGACAGAATGGCCTCCAGATGCGAAGCAAACGCACTCCTCCCAGCATCACTCAAGAAGAGGGATCCTCCCCCCCCCCCCCCCAGATATGACATGAAATCAATCCGAGATGAGAGGGGGAGGATAGTCGGTTGCCTTTCCGCCTTGGGCAACGGCGGCGGGGTTGAGAGAGAGAGGGTGTGACAGAGAGACTAGCGCTTTAACGCCTGGAGACACGGCTCAACCAACCGTGCCGCCCGAAACGTCAGCGGTCGACCCGAGAAACACCCGTCTTCTCGCTGCCCTCCCTCCCCTTGTTCCGGATGGTCACCGCTAGTGCTCCCTCCCCACCCCCCCGATTCACACCTCTGAAGAGACCTCTGTCGGAAGGCCGCTCGAGTAATTGCTCAGTCCCTGATACAACAGTCTTGAATAACTTAGGCTCCCGACAGTATGGGGATAATTTGGCCCGTCTCCACCTTCGGGCCTCCTGTTGCTCACGGCCTTGTGTCGACAACGGCATAAATACCCCGCGGTCGAGCAAAGTGGTGCGTGGCAGGGGGTGCAAGCACCAGGTGAGAAGGGTGAGCGATATGGGAGGATGTGGGAGAGGAAAAGAAAAGGGGGAAATACTCAGTAAAAAAAGCATCAAATAACGTTCAAATTTGTAAACATGCTGGAGGAAGATTTTAATTCAAAACAAGGTTAAATGAACTTAATAAATTATTTGCTCTACGAAATAAGGGAATAAAAATGAACCACAACCATTCATACGACAGGCCTCCACCAGACAGGTCATGCAAAATTGAAAAGTTAGAGGGGGCAATTCCACTGTCACATGGGCATGCTAACTCACGGTCTCCGTCCTCAAAGGTACAAGTTAGGGAATAGTGGCACACCGCTGCAGGCAGCGGACGGAGCCAGGTTTCCCCCCTCACACAGAGAGAGACGAGGGATGGAAGGAGAAGCTTGAAAACATCGAAACATGCCATAGTTATATGTTTCCCGTAAAGCACATAATGAAAGCATTAATGTTTGATGAAATCGTTTGCAACATTACGTACATGTCGAAAACATGCTCAAAACAAACTCTTGTTTCTAAAACCGTTCAATGGGATATGACTGGTATCACTATTTGCAAGCATAAACTACAATCGGAAACGTCCTTACAAACAATGATGTCCCTTGGTGTATACGTACACTGTGAACCAAAAGAGGAAGTAAAGATGGTGAAATGAACGCCGAGTGAATGGACAGATTTACTGAGCGTAACCGAACGTATTTTAAAAAGGATTCTAAAAATGAATTTGCGGTTTTGAGTTAAAAGGTTCATTACAATCTTTTAAAAAGTCTGCTGTTCACGGGCGAGATGAATATTCTGACACAAATTCTAAGTTTCGCGAAGTATAAACATTTCGATGATCCTCATTTCAATAGGAAAATCTCGAAGAATAAAGTGCTGAGTGACCTCGGTTGAAAATGAGAACATTATCCATTTTTCTTTCACCTGGTTCACGGTTGTTTATCTATTATCGGTTTTACAAGTCCTCTGAATGACACGAAGGCTTATACTATTCACAATATCTTTTGGCGAATATCAAATATAAAGATTTTCGTATGAGAGGGATTTTCCTTAGCGATGCTCTTGGAATTCATATTCCGCAATGCTAATCTCAGTAAACTCAGAGAAAAGGAGGCACCCATTCCACAAGTCTCAAGGATCGGGATGATGCAGTGGCTAACGTATTGGCTTCCCACCAAGAGAATCCGAGTTCGAATCATGGAGACGGCAGATATTGAAAAGTGATATGCCGAATTTATAGATATAATATGAATAGATTCGAAATGAAAAATAGGTTAATCTTTTCATTTTCTTCCACGTTCGATGAGAAATCAGAATAACATTGTCCGAACGTGGTAGTGGTAAATATATTCGGGTCAAAATTAGTCTGGCGTGTATCAAACCCCCCTGCCACACACCCTAGCGGTGGCTTGCAGGGTGCTAAAAATACAAATATAATAACAGAAATATTCTGATTTTTAGAAAATTTTCTAACTCTATAAAGATAGAGTCGAAAAATAATTAACGGCCCTTCGAACAACCCCCCCACCCCCCCGGGCAACAAAGGGCCAGTTTTGCTCACTGACCCGCCACCCAGTGATTCGACGCCGACGCAGCCTCCAGTGGCGCTCCGATCGCCCTAGTTTGGCATTCACTGTTGTAGGGCATAATTTAGCCTCCGGCGCATTAAGTCTCGGGTGGATCACGCCCTGATCCTCCTCCGGACGCTTATCGATTTGTTTTCGATATATGCAACCCCCTCCTATCCTCCAATACCATCCATCCTCGGAACTCCCCAAACCACCATCTTCCCACCACATCTCCGCCTCCCTTAACCTGTTGGACGCTTGCGAAACAATAAAAAATCAGATATCGCGGGGCGCGGCCGTGTAGAGAGGCCCGTGATGGATTTCAAATCCGTGAGCACATATTGCAAAAAGTTGGATTTTTGTGAAATGGACGAACACGCCCTCCTAGCCATAATAGTATTTATGAAACCCAATGCATCCAGCAATGTATTTCTTTGATTCGATGCACATTTATTTTCAACCCCGCGTTGTCTTCAACGCATCGAATCGAGGCGAATTAATATGCTTCAACCAAAGCATCCCGTTTTATTGCCAATATATATGTACAATCGAATAAAATATCGTCCGCCCAATCCACGAGTCATATGATGAAATCTTTATTTACATAATTATCGATTTATACCTCGGGTGTAATTTGCAGAAAAACCGTTCTCTGGCTATTGACTATTAGAGAAGCGACGAGAATAACGGTTAAGTGAGATTCATTCGACCTGGAAGAGCGGTTAGATTAGATAGTTTAGTTCGTAGCAAGCCTTGTTGCGGAAGAATCGAAGCATGGCGAAGGCTTTGCTCCTCTCCTATGTCGCCCCTCGTAAAACCAGAGCACGTTGTGAGAAACGTAAATTATGAGGTTTTTGTGCCTTCTTCGATTTTCTTTCACCGAGAAACCAATGTTCATCTCTTCCCGCGTCCATCGTATTTGGAAAACTTAGTCCTTGGCTTTTCTCTCCGTCCAAATTATTTTCTTCATTCTTCTCCGTTTTATGTCTTCATAGAAACTAATCTTCTCTAAACCCCTAGCCTCAAATGCCAAGTTTTGGAACTACACAGCATCTCACTTCAGATCGAAGTTATTGGCAAGAAGTTAACGGAAACAAAGAAATAGAGGTGAGGATGTTAAGGACATATTACAGACCCCCGCTTACTATGGTAGATCAGACCACCAAGGAAAAATCAGTGAGATTTACTGTAGAACGGATAGATAGATTTAAAATGTCGTTTTTTCCTCGAACCATTAGATATCATGATAGACATGAAAATAATCGCGAAAAGAGATAATTAGAATTGGTAATGTTTATATTTGTCGATATCTCGCATGTTTCTTCCTGCTTATTATTATTTTAATGTAATAGACCCATCTGTTAAACAGTTCTACAGTATTATTTGAATGTACGTATCCTGTTAGTAAATATTGCTGCTTGTAAGAATAAGGTTTTTCGAGTGTATGAAGAAACTACGAGTAATATTTGTGAAACTCGTAATATTTGTGTAGAGGTAACATGATTTGGTTTTGCATGTGGTTTTATCCTCGTTTACGGATGGTGACCTAACTTGCCGCCCTTGCGGCGGCTTACGGGACATCGTGTAGATGTAGATGCAGATATGTTGAACAACTGAAATGATAATCGGTTGGGGCGTGGTGACATACTGAATTGAGCTTTCGGCTACTGAAATAAAGCTCCCAAGTTCAAACCGTGTACTACCGATTGACACCACCATCCAAAACCCCAAAGTGATGCTTTGGGGTTTAAGATGCTTTTGGATGATTTTTTCTAGTTATTACAGAATACCATGGGAAAGCGATGGTGGTGCAAAGATAGGAACCGGGCTCCCCTTATTACCCCATTAATGCGTGAATTCCACCCGACTTACGGCTAAGATCGAGATTAAAGGGAAAATCCACCAAGCCTCCAAGTAGCTGGATTAGAGGAGCACGCCACAACTCCGACCTACGAGTTCATCATGAACAATCATGGAAATGTATCAAAACCCCAGCTGTAGTCTTTGATCGTACCACTTCAATCCACACCTGAAGTGCACGGTACGGAAAAATAAGTGTTCATTTTTTATCGCGATTCGAAACCAGAGCAGCAGGTAGCATACTTCACGGAAGAAAAATCAACGAATACTAACATGACACCCCCTGCCGGACGCCCTTATGGGAGCTTGAAGGTAGGGGCGTAGATTCAGATTTGCATGCTGAAATTGATAAGGACTTCGCTCCAGGAAAAAACGCCTTTATTCCATTAGTGTTTAGAGCTCCAAAGTAAATCTTAATCTTCGTGGGATAAATCTAAATCAGCATAATTTATAAATAGAACGAAGCGTTGAGAATTGAAATTATTCTGGGAACAATTACGCAACAACTGAAAATACTAACAAATGCGACTGTGCGATGTTTTAGACGAATTTCCAATCTATTTACCTCTTTCTTCGTGACTATGCGACGCGATGGTTCCCTATAAAGCCTGTATCTAGTAATACTTATGCTATCTGCAAAGTTCGCAGTTTTATCTATGCATTTACAACTGCAGTGTACGCAGGTGAATTCCATAAATAAAGTGATAAAATAAAGAGAATAGTAAAAGAGTACGAAATATATTGCGCACAAATATCATCGGTCGCGCAGAGGGAATGTATGGATTAACTTTTAGATAATTTTGGATTCGATGCATGTGTAGTGCAATAATTTGATAAACTTCACTTCCTGATCATCGAAAAAGCCGATCGTTGAGGCGTTGCAGTCGATGTTGCTTCGGCTCCTCTCAACATTCTCGGGGATGTGGAGCACGTTCTCAAATCGAACCCTGCTGCAGGTCCCATAAACCAATGGTAATGGTGCGGGATATATTCCTCGCAATGGTGCGTAAATGATGACTAGCCTTTCGTGGTATGGGGGAGTTGACCTTATCCAAATACTGCGTTTTCAGAAAGAAAGAAAAAGAAAGAAAGAAACACTTAAGTTTTTCAGAAAATAACACCTCTGCTTTTTTTTCTTTTTTCGTATTTACGACGGTTAAGAGATTGGGAGTTCCCGCTAAGGTGCAGATATGAGCCGCTGCCATTGTCACATTCGATTTTTTTTCATGAAACACACCCATACAGTGTGTTGCTACAAGATTCGCTCCGGCACCGAATCCCAAAGTTTACCCCGAGGGGGCGGGAGAGAGAGAGAGAGTTCCTCTACCGCGCCTGTATACCCACCCCGAGGACCCCCTCCTCCCGATTCTCTTCACGCCTTCTCCCCGAAACTTCTCCAGTTCGCCCTTTTCGCCAAACCCCTCCCCCTCCTCCCGGTCTCCCCTTCCCTCCGCAACCTCGTACCCTTTTTACCCTTAAGGGACTGGAATCTCCGCTCACCTCCTCAGTGTCGTAAATCAAAGGGACGAAATATCTTCCGAGGGGAAGTGCATCTGGATTCCTCTCGCGCGCCATCAGCCGCTCCGCCCCCAACCCCACCCCCTCCACCCCCAGGGACGGGCTTTCTTCCGACCCTGCGGGCGTATATCTTGTCCGCACTTACTCAAAAGTATTCGGTCGCTTGGCTGGGGTTTTCTCCCTCCCTCTCTCTCTCGGGGAGATACTCCCGAGTCCGCGTTTCCCGTTACCCATCTCTCCGCTCTGGACGCCGATTGATTGGGACGATTGTATTGAACGGGAGTCGATCATTATTATCACTGCAGAACGGGTACATATTCAGATGTTAACGTGGTATCGATTCAGTCAGCGAACTTAGGTCGTTTATCTTTATTTTATGAATTAATCCATAGCTAAAAAAAAGCTTTAATAATTTAAAAAATTAAAACTCAACGCTCCAAACTCCTGCCGTGTTCTCCCCCCCGCCCCCGCTTCCCCAATTTCCTTCGGGTCTACTCCACCTCCTCCTCCCTACCACTCGTTTCGTCCCCTTCTTTTATGTGAACCAAACCTCGTTTTTTTTGTCAAGCTGTCATTTGTTAACCGTTAAGTGTTTATTTTTATCTAATGTTTTTCCTTGTTACTTCCCCAATATAATGGGCGTGATTCTTTAAAAAATTAACAAAACACAAATATTTCTTTGATTTTTCGTATCTCATCAATGAAAACCTACAGAATCGAATCAGCCACAATCGAATTGGAGGCGCCAATCACGACATATATACATGAATCTTTTACGTACATACATCTCGTACATAGGTTTGCGTGCATAATGCAGGCATCTCGTTCATAGGTTTTTCATAGATACACGGAGACGAAGCAGCAACTAAAAAACCCCGTCGAGTAGGACATGATATACCCAAAAAACCCCCCTTCTTCGAACAGTTCTTTCCTCCCAACACGCCTGACCATTACCTGTCTCTGCATCACCCAAAGGTTTCCCGCTGCACAACAGTTATCAACATTTCATTGCCAATGGATATGCTATGATATGCTTCTTCAGATTTCCTTGTTTGTTTTTCTTTCTGTCCATTTGTAATTTTTTTGCATCTACATCTACATAATACCCCGCAAGCCGCCGGAAGGACGTGTGGCGGGGGGGTGTTTGGTCACCACCCGTAAAAAGGAACAAAACTACCTACAAAATCAACACATACATGCAAAACTATACCCACAGTGGCGTATACATTCATGCAAAAATCCTTTCATTCTACAAGCATGCAAATACATTCACTTTAATCTAACATATAATTGCAACTTAGGATGCAGTAAAATTTATTCAATAACGTGCAAGCTAGAATTTGATAAGTAAGAAGGCGAAATTCCACCACTCATGGCATTGCAATATCATAAGTGATCTTATACATTAAATGCACGTTTCAGACGATCCGTAGCCACCATTACATATCTATTGAATGGGCTTTCTTCCACCCACACCCGGGTTTTCCCGACATTAATTTCTTCTTCCATTATTCAAACTTTCCGCCCACCTTCTTGCCGTCCAAAAAGCGCATTCCCTTGCTCGATATTTCCCTCCTATTCCAATGGCAAATGATGAAAACGTATTCAATGATCCGTGGTATTTTACCTGTATTAAAGGTGGGTTTTTTGGCGGTTCCTAACCATTATTATACGAACAATTACATTACGATTTACGTGAACTTCCTCCTGTATGTTGAACATCATTTCATTCTTCACTCCTTCGTACTTTCTTGCCGCCTAGAAAGCCCAATCTCCCTCCAGGTCTTTATGTTTTCAGTTAAACTTTGGAATCAACCCCGCGCCACGCATTCGATCCTGCTGTGCGAGAAAATAAAGCGTCATCGCCGCCATGGTTTCATTGCTAACGAAACACCGAAGTTCGATGATGATATTTCGAACTCGCACCAAATCTTATGCCCTCCCCCACCAGAATGGCGCCTCCGGTGTCCCTGGCGCCGCAAGGAGAGAGGAGCCGAGTGGCGGAGCACACACGGGGCGAGGAGCGGTCGCTCGTGACCTGTGCCGCCCCTCCCACTCGGAGCGATGCGTGCACACACAAAAGGAATTCCCGACGCCTCCTTGGGAGGGCTAAGTTCCGTGGAATTAACCCCCCCCAACCGTCCTTTAACCCTTTACCGAGGACCCCCCCTTCCTCCATACTCCTTCCCCAATCCCCTATCCGTCGCCCCCATTGTCTCCAATTTAACCCTACCCCACCCCCCCCGCCTCCACCAGCGCCACACAAACTTCCCCCTTCCCACCGACATCGTCGCGAGCGCTCGCTCGCACAAACCTCGGTCGCGTAAGCACAAAGCCAGGAGCACCCACCCACCCCCACCCTCCCCCTGTAGACCCCCTCTCTTTATTTGGAAGTGGGGGGGAGGCAGAATGCGCAGAAAGGACAAGGGAGGAAGGAAGGAAGACGTTAACCCATTTCGAGAGGGGGAGGGAATTCCGAGGTGGCTGGCATTCTGAGATAGGGGTGAGACGAGGAGCGTCCTCCGGGGTAGGGGGATGGCATCCCTTCTCCCATCCACCGCCCCTGCCTCAACCCCTCCACCCCTCCTCGTGTGCAACGAGAACACAGTCCCAAAGGCTTCTAAGAATACACACTGGTCCGCATGGACGTCCGTCCACTCGCTTCTTTTTACATCGTCCGACCTCCTGCTTAATGCGCCCCGTCTTCGAGCTGGACCCCTTGTCCTCAAGGTCCTTTGGGTAATATATATGGAGTAATAAATATTATTACATCTCATACCACATTGAAAGCTTACAGAATCCCCGCTACCACTTCATATCTCATCGTGACGTCATCGCTGGCTAATGATCGTCGTAAATATTAAAACTATTTAAGGTAGATTTAGGATAATTCACTATAAGTGTTATATAACGAGTGTTCTTTTCCCAAACCTGTAATACGTATAATTTGTCAACCCCTGCTTTCCTCATCGGTTCTTCATGTCATCATCCACACCTGCCGGAAAAGCCTCCTTTCGATTCCCCGTTGCCCCAGCATTCTCCCCTCAGCATCTCCTCCATACGTCTGACTCTCCCCATGTGCCTTCCTTGAATTTCTTTAATAATTTCTTTTATATATAAAAACATATATATTGTTAAATAAAAAACTTAGACAGCAACACACAACATAAGAACACATAAAAGGAACACTCACATGTTATATCTTGATAATTTCGACGGACTCGAAATTATCAAGATATTACGTGTGAGTGTTCCTTTTATGTGTTCTCGTGCTATGTGTTGCTGTCTAAGTTTTTTATTCAACACTTCTGTGTTATATATATAACTTTGTCGTTTGTCTTCCTCTTCGTCCAAATCATTAACTTATTTTCTCCAAGCATACAGAATTACACTCCATATTCAGTTCGTTACCTGTTATTTTTCACTCCCATAATTAGTGTACTAGGTGCTACCGCATATGAATAGCGTAAATGTAACGCTTAAATGAACAACTGTGTGACGATGCAAAAGGAAGAACGAAAAAAGTTCTTTTAAAATTTTCCTTTCCATCGCATTTACAATTTCCAATATATTTCAGCAAAAGACTCATTTTCCCCTTCACGACGATAGATTCGAAAATATTTGGACCTTAAACACATACATGCCTCGAAGTAAGCTAGGAAAGCATGTATATTTTTTCAAAATAACAAATATGTCATTAAATATATGAAATATTATTTTTTCGATAAAACGTTTTTGCGTTCATGTAAGTAGGAGCGATTTATACCGTTCGACGCGTTTCGCAGCCTATAAACCATTATCAGCTACATTTCAATTCATTTAAATGTCCGGAATAGTTTATAAATACTGCAAAACCATACCTACCTAACACGATTGCACAGTACATTTATATGCCTCCGGACTCCGGAACTTATCTTCCACCTAATGTGGGAGCATAAGCATTGAAACACGCTGTACGGAATATATCGCTAAGGAAAGTTATTACTTTGTCATTTCAAAATATTCCTCCTCACATTTAAATATTTGTGTTTGCATTAGATATCAACGTCGCCCGTAATATCCCTTGCTGAACCACATTAAGAGCGAATTAAGAGAGGAAGATAGCGAAGGAAACGCAATTATTAACACATCTAATGATTTGATTTCACTCTATTTCGGAAATACAATTGGCAAAATTTTCAGAACAGCTTGGGATAATGGACTCGCAGGCGGAATCACCTTAAATCAATTATTTTATTTGTGCGCCTTGTGTGCTAAGCCGGCTCTGTTTATTTTTCTACTATTTTTTTTTAAAAAAACGACAATTTTTAGCACTTCAAAAAATTCGGCTTATGCTAAGGGACCCGGGGCAATAGCCCAAATCTCGCCCGGCCAGGTGTCTACGTCGCTTCGCAATTAGATCCTGCGATCCCCCCCCCGATAGACCCCCGCCCGACGCGCGCCTCTCTCGTCTCTTTTTTTCCATTTGAAGCGGACGGAGTCTGACTCTTGGCCTCCTCTCCGCTCACACCCCCAGTGTGCATATACTGCTGCGTGGGACTGGGGGAGGACTCCTGCGCGCTGTGTACCGGCTGGTGATTGCCACCGCCGCCCCTAACCCCCCACGCACTCCCGAGGGAGTGGGGGGGGGGACATTCAGAAGGCAGGGAATGGAATGAGAATTAAAGGTTAAAAGGATTGACGTTTTCTGCCCAATTAAATGCGAGCTCCATTCCGTCCCATCTCCAACAAACACTTGATCTCCGTATTTTTTTTCTTTCTCTCTCCCTCTATGTATGTATATACACACACACACACATATGTATATATATATATATATCATATTTTTTTTCGTGAGAAAGAATTCTCCAATCCTCTCCCTCCCATCCCATAAAAAATAGAAATCCTTTTTTCGAGTTGCGCGAGAACAGAAAATAAAAGAAGCGAAAAATTTCTGCGGATCCGGGAAAGTCGAAATTCGGGAGTCGCGACGGGGACTCGGGTCGATATTGACCTGTGGCTTATGAAGCGGTCCACACGACCCGAGGGGCGGGTCAGCAACACACCCCCCCACCTCTATTTCTCCCCCTCTCCTCCCCGCGTGCCCGCGAATGGGGTCAAGGGGGTGGAATTGTTCAAGTGTGACGTTCCTCCACTCATGCAGAAATATAAATCCATGCAGAGGGAATGGTAACGTTTACGATAAAAATAATTCGGTGCTCGCCCTTTGACAAGGCATCAAAAAAGTACCTGGTATTATTTGTAGATGGCGACACCAATATCTGTGTCTGCTTTCAGCTTTCCGTGTCGCCATTCAACGCGGAAGTCAAGCACTTCGTAGGACGTAGATGAATATCGAACGAAGACTTCAAAAAATGCTGTTACGTGGACCTTGAATAAAATATTCTGTTCGCCTTAAGTTTGGAATAACTTTGAAAATTTTATATTTTCATCTTTATGATCACCTTTTTACTTGATAACGCGATGGCATTTGTTAGATAACGAGAAGGAATTCTCAAGGAATCTGAACAACGTGGAGAGACTGTTCATCATGAATTTAATCATTAATAAAGGAGACCCTAACCATCGGATTCCTCCTAAAATATCTTTTTTGACCCAGTTGCTTTGATGGAGTAATGGCCGAGGAGCATTACCGTCACCGTAATTGAAAAGTAAACCACTTATTTAATTATCCAAATTTACATTTTCGTGGATAACAAATTGTCTCATGTATAGGTGGTCGCGGTGAAAGATATTTAGTTGCAGTATTCATTGGATCGTGCGTCCAATTGATTGATGGCTCTGCTTCAATACACCCTGGTAACCTAGTGTCTAGAGCGTTCCGCTATTGACCAAAGGATCTAGGTTCGATTTAAAGCGATTTTGGGCACCTTCAGTTTCAACCAGGATTTACGATCATTCGAATACCAGATCTACATGAACTGACTGGACCACTCTACTATTAAAAATAAGATTCCTTCGCGAGAGACGACAATATTACAAAACTGAGATTTCGGTATAGCACCTGTAACTGAAATGTACTCAAAACTCTACTCTGTACTTTCCAAAGGTGGATTTCCTCGTGCTTAAATGAAATTACTAGGAGAAGTAAGTGATGTACTAATCCTTGAAATTACATTTCGGCAGCGAAATGGCCGCCCGCAGTTCAGAAACTGCTCGAAAGCATTCGCTAGCCAACTGCCTACACGAGTGGTGGAGTTACCCCCCACCCACGCCCCTGTCCAAGCGGAGGGGTCACGCGCGCTCTCTCTCTAACACTGTGCCTTCGGCTGCGGATGTTCCAGGGGCCGCCCGCTGGGACGCCAACTTCGGACGACCGCACACGCCCCTGGAACCGCTAATGGCGATTAGAGTCGCCGAAGTATTGCCTTTCTTGAAGAAAAACCGCTTACAATCGCCCTCTCCGTTCCGTGTGGGTTACGAGGCAATGGGAAGTGCGTGTTTGTTTGCGGCGAGAGGCGGGCGGCCCTGGCTGAGTTAGCCTAACCTCCTCCCCGGGGGCCCTTCCTCTCGGAGAACAAGTCTCCCCGACAGAGCACCAACTACCAGATGGCCCGCCCCGCACTGCTTCGAAGTTAGTTCGCGGTTGGGATTCGCTTAGCACTGCGGGGAGGGGTCCGGAATAGGAGGGGAGAGGCTGCTAATGTCCTCCCCCACCTTGGATGCAGGGGAGATGAAGCAGTCAGTCCCCGTGGGATGGAAGAGGGGCTGGAAGAAGGGCTCGGACACTTGACTCCAGAACCGAAGATTTTGGGGCCCTTTCTAACAACCAGAAGAGCCATGATAAGTGTCAGCGCGATATTCATTTCTCTTCTTTTACAATACCGACCTTCAATTTACAAGGTTTGCATAAAAATAATGGGTAACAATGTTTTTCCTGACGCGTGTGAGAAGTACTTAATTCAGACCGTCGGTGAAGTTTGCACAGATCGCAGATTGTATATTGGCATTTATATGATGACAGTAGTTCAAACCATTTATCACTGAAAATTTGGCGATTCAGAAGATCTGCGCTGAACTCGTCCCTAAGGTCTGTGGACGGCCGACCCCAAGAGCAGAGTCGAGTGCCTGCTTGCGAAGACCTTCTGCAACGTCATCTCGACGATTCACCAACCCACTCACAGTTCCGAATGGGCACCAGCAGACTATTTCCTATTCCCAAATCTGAAATCTTCCCTCAAAGGGCACCACCGTGGGACCCTAAGTGCCGTCAATGAAGCTTGCACGCGTACCCTGAAGGATCTTCCAGAATCCGCGAACATGGGAGCCTTCGAGCCGTTGAAAAGTCGCTGGAATAATTGTATCGACGTTCTAGGGAGGTTCTTTGAAGAGTTTTGAGGCATTGTAGAAATATCTGATATATATATATATATATATATATATATATATATATATATATATATATATATATATTACCTTGAATTAATTACGTTTATCATAATTAACCATTGAAATTCGTTGATATTTTCAGTGTAAAAAGTGCGCATGTGCGAAATAACATCATCCATCCTCTTTTATCAATTTGTCAACGCCGTGTCTTCCCAGGAACGCCGCTTCCAAATGTCTCACTTATTCGAACATGCGCCGCTCATAATTGCATTAGGATTCTCGTATTTGGGCCGAAGGGCACGCGCTCTTTTATTAGTAGTTCCCTACCGGTTAGAGCGTATTTTAAATCACATCGGGGACTAAACACTTCTGCTAATCTCCGCAGACATGCCTAACACGGCGCCTAAATACCATTAAACCCCAATTTACGTGTTACAATAATTTTTTTAGCTCTGAATTGCTTTTAACCCGCGTATTGCCGTCTAAGATGTCTTCTCTTGTTCCTCCCTCTTTTGCCCAACATTTTCCCTTCTGTCACAGTCCTCAGCCATTTCTCTCAATGTATACAAGTATTTCATCCACTTGTCCCACCTTCGCCAAATTCCTCCCAATAGCTAGCCTTATATCTGACCCCGCCATACCTAGTACAGGGTGAGTCAGAATGGACTCCGTGATTTGACGAGTTAATTGTAAAAAAACCAACCAAGATAATTAAAAAGGGTTTTTATTTCTGAAAACTGCATTCAATGTCATTATTTTTCATTAGGTTTTAAAAATTATTTTATCCAGGTGACGACCTTGGTGAGCGATGCACATGTTGGGTCGTTCAAAAAAGTTTTCGACAACTCTTCTCAGCATATCCTTCGATATTCCAGCGATTACATTTGTAATTACCTCCTTACGAGCTTCCAAGGTCCTTGGTCGAACTTTTTAAACCTCAGCTTTGAGATATCCTCAAAGAAAAAAATCACATGGGCTAAAATGTGGGGGTCGAAGGGACAATGGAACATCCCCTCGTAAGGAGATCAGGTGGCCGGGAAATCGTTCTTGCCGGATTTGGCGTGAATGATGGGCGATATGAGCCTTGGCACTATCCTGTTGCTGTCAAAAGGTTTCTGCCATATTCCTCACCATACTCTTCGATTTTGGTGAGTAAGAAGGTCTCCAGCATCTCACAATAACGCACAGAGTTAACAGTAACAGATGAACCTCGAGATTCCAAAAATGTAAGGCCCAATAATGGCTATGTAGGACGCGGCGCACCAAATTCACTTTAGACCTATGAAGAGGTTTTGGGTGAAGTTCGCGATGGTTTTCAGTCGTTCAGTAATGAATATTTTCTTCTTTACTTAGCCGGAGAGGTGAAAATGCATTTCATCGCTAGACCACAGCGCCCTCTTTGTCGCCACCACACTATCATTGTTCTTAAAGAACGTTTCTACGACAAAGCCTCGATGTTTACCCGACCACTTCATGGTTACTACTCAAAATGGTATCGTTTCTCCCAGCTAACGGCCACTATTCCCGCTCCGCTAATTTATCTGTGCGATCTTCAGTGATTTTTTTAAAACTAGAGAGTCCATTCTGCTTCAACCTGTACTTTTTTTCCGTCCGTTTCACACTCTTTTCCACACCCATATACCAAGAGCCTCCAATCTATGCCCTTCATCTTGCTTCAACGACAAAGCTTCAGTGTCACACAAAACTACGCTCCATATTATTGTTTGTATTGATCTTTTCTTTGCATCAACATTCCTAGTGCTTTGCCATCAACTCTCTAGTTTTGAAAAGCTTCTTTTGCCTTAGGGAATTATTATTTCAATCCCTATCGATACACTTGGCCCGCCTTCGTCTTAGAGACTTGCAGAAAAAAATGTGAAGTGTTCTACCGGCTCCGGTCCTACAAATGTTTACGTTTTAACCTCGTATTCTTACGGACATCATTGCTTTCGTTTTGTGCATAGGTCCTTATGGGCCCACATCACACGCGCAAGGAAAAATGAGAATCTCAGTCGAATTCTGATGTGGTTTGTTCATGACATAGGAACACTCGATGAGGCATATTTTATACTGTACGCATCCCAAACCGGCACCCCCTTCTCCTTCGACCCCTCCCTCCCCCCCCTTGGGGTCCTCGTCCAGTGCGAACACACGCGCGCACGCCAGTGCCCCGTGTCATTTTGTGTTTTTCTCCAAGGGCGAGGGGTGCAGATGGGGGTGGTCGCGAGGGAGGATGCGTTTTATGACCACACAACCACCCTCGACCATACCACGAGGCACGCCACTAATGTCCCCGTCATGTGCCGCCCCTGCCTGATTTGCCACCCCTGTCCGATTTACCACCCCTGACTACCGCACCCTCGTTTCTTTTCCTTCCACTTCCTCTCTCTCCCCCGCCCGCCTTCCCCCCCCCTGGTTGACGCGCCAACTGGTTTGGCCGCCCGAGTCAAGCCGTCACATGTTGGGTAAACCGTGCGTGTGTGTGTGTGTGTTTTTGCAGTGTTTAACGGCGCAGCCTTGAAGGAGGAGGGTGCGGTGAGAGGCGGGTCGTTTTTTATTGAGGGGGGGAGAGGAGGGGTGTGCAGCGAACAAGTGGAGGAGCAGTGCAGCCATTGCGCATTGATCAGACCTCGCATCGAATGAGCCCCGCGGGCGTTTGGGTTGATTACGGAGGAGACAGCACCGAATCAAGAGATAGAAACTGCGGGAAAAGCAGCGGCGAAGAGTGGGATACGTGATTAACCTATTCAAAGGAAAACTATCTTCACTTTGTTCCTGGAAGACTCGGAGAATGGATGGCAAAACATAATATTTTACTGGATTAAAAATTATAATTTATTACGTTCAAAGTTTTGAATGTCTTCTTTCATGTTTAAAAGTAATACTATTTAAACATCACCTGAAGAGACGTGCAAAAAAATTGGCACATGCAACGGACATTTTTTTCGAATATTTCGGAAGCACAGCCACCGCCTACTTCAGGAGAAGGCAAGGGGGATGAGCAGGCGTGAAGGAGACTGGGAGGATGAACTGCAGGAAGCGAAGTAATAATTATTTATTTTAATTCGCACAAGTGTAACATTTTTCATAATTAAGATCCGAGCAATGTGCCTGCAGTGGAGGGGAGATGGATGGCTTTGAGGAATGCGCTGAAAGAGTCGGAGGGGGATGGAAGAAATCAATGAAGTGATATTGAGAGAAAATAAACACTTATTTAAAAATAAAGAGGCAATTTTTGCAACGAGCGTAAAGCCAAGGACTACTGAACTACTACTACTACGTCTAGCTGCGGCGGATTTTGTGCTTAGGTATGGCTAGAGATAAGCTTGAATGTGATATACCGGAATTTTTGGTAATGAGGGGTGATTTTTGGGTGGAAGCAGAACATCTTCATCTTTATGAGTAAGAGGAAGCTCTTTGTTTTCCGGGATTTCACGCATGTCCACTTTTTGGGGCGCAAAAATTGGACCATATAAGTTTTCCAATAAAATGGACCTAATCGGAAAACGCCGAGTTCTGATAAACTCTACGCGCAAAAGCCATTACAAGAATTTGTGAGTGAAAAGGACATTTAAAGAAGTACTACTTCAGTAAAAGAAGTATTTTCTAATTGGACACATTTTTTGACTCCCGGTTGAAATCAGAAGATTATATGAAATTATGTTTTGAACAAGGGAATTGGCCCAACGTTCCAAACCTTGGTTTTTAGGAAAAAAATTATGTCCTTGAAATTGTACCCATGAGATATCAATATGCATGTTCGAGGAATAATAATGGCGAAAAAAAGTTGCATAATGAGCAATAATGAAGCATTTTCAGATAAAATTAAGGGAAAAAAAGAATTCGATGAAGAAAGTTTGAAGACGTTAAAAAAATTGGATGGAAGAGAAATCGGGAACAAATTGAATTTTCGAGGCAATGATAAGAGGGGAGATTGTTGAGTGGGTTAGTGATGAAGTTGGAAAAGAAGAGATTTGAAATTTTTAAGAGGGAATACAGCATACTAAGAACTGAAGAAGAAAATATCACTGGGGGGATAAGTCTGCGGAATATGAAATATTATTAAAAACCAGCCTTTTGACTCATGAGAGACAAGTGAGGCTATGGTAAGGCTCTGCCAGAAAGGAGAACGAACATATTGCATTCGTGGAAGAGAAAGTACAAGAAAAGAAGTTTAGGAGACATTCAGAAAGGTTGAGAAACTATTGAAAGCTAAGATGAAGGATGAGGTTTTAAGGGAAAAAGATGATTGCGTCGAGTAGAATGGAGTCCAGGGCGATGTGAAATAGTTTTCGGGGAAGATCCTAAACCCTTCCCTCAATCGGGAGTTGGCGCACATGATGATGCATGCATGGCCATGAAGTGAGCCTAGAGGGGTTATCGAATGCGGAACTACCGGCGTGTCAGTCCGGTCTCCGGTGAATGAAGATTGGTGGCGGGGGTTGAGGCGGGGCGGGAGAGCGATTCGCTCGCGGACGCCGCCGGAGGAACTGCCGTGAACCCCGGCGAGAGTCGCCCCCGCCCCAATTGATATTTATCGACCGCTCTGGGCAGATGCTCTCCTTTCGCTTAAAAACTGCCGGCGGGAATAAAATCACAACGCCCGTCTAAACGATTAATGGAACTTGGTTGCATGGTATTTGGTCTTCCACAAGGGAAGACCAAATGCCATGCATCAAAGGCGCGTCTGTCAATTCTACATTTTTTTCACATTGTCGACTTCGAGTATTTTTTCAATAATTCGATTTCTCGGTGAACAAATATTTTCTTGAAAATTGTGAACATTCAATAATTATTTAGGAATCGGCACCGTGGTAGACCGGTTGGTGTAGCGGAACGCTCCTACTAGCGATAATGGGGAAAAGCAACTGCCTCTCTCCTAAAAACCATGTAATTTTTGTTTAATTTTCATGTAGTCCCTAGGCTTTTTCGGAGTAAAACTATACCCTCTCCCATCAAAACCAAACTACCCGATGTTAACGATGATAATGTTCTGGAATTGCTACGAAATATTTTTGCTTGGCAGGGGCTCAGGTGCCGTCTAAGAGTTCGGTGCCAGTTTAGAAGAAGAAGGTTTATAATCATAAATATCACTTTAATATACAGCCCTTGGTAATCAACGCAAATACTGGACACATAATGCATGAATATATTATTTATGCATGCGTGTTTCACCTCATTGGTACATAGAATGTTTGCTTCCTTAATGGTATGCTAAAAATGAATTTTTCATTTAGATTCAAGTGGTACTTCTCTCACGGCCTATGTCGGCATTATTCAAATGACTCCTTTGTGAGATATTGAGATATTTATCTGATTCATCGCAATTTTACTATGCACCATATATTTAATGTGTTTAATATTTTGATTGAATTCGTAGATATATATCGGGTATATGAAATTTCGACGGATATTTTTGTAATCACCGCAAACAAACTCATCGCAGTTAATGACGACCTGCGGATCCTGCTGCAAAATATTCAGCCAGGAAGAACGTAAATTATAAATAATTATACATCTACATAATACCCCGCAAGCCGTCGCAAGGGCGTATGGCGGGGGATATTAGGTCACGACCCGTAAAAGGGAAAAAAACCTCATTCAAAACCAACACATACATGCAAACCGATACCCACAGTGGTGCATACATTCATGCAAAAATCCTATCATTTTTACACGCATGCGAATGCATAAATACTATATTAAAATACATAATATATTAAAATGTTAAAGTTTAATTATCATTTATCGTGTGAAAATTGTATTTATTGTTGTAGATATTTATGAGTTCGTCGTTGTGAATAACGTTAAAATGAAGACATCTTTTAAATTAAACAAATTCCAAAGATTTCGTATATATCCCGCCAGCCAATGTTGGTTCAACTTCCATTGTATTCTCGCTTAACAGTGTGATGCGGGCCTTAAATGATGATCCCTTATGTGACTGGTACTTTTCCTCCCATTATGTGGAGTCTAGTTTGTTGAACATCTTAGATAGAAGACAATACATAGAAGACAAACGTTAATATTCTTACTAGACGCCTCGGGCACATACGAATCACCTCCATTCGCTTACCTCTCCACCACTGCGCCATTTGACCGCGTCCTCATCGCATCCCGAGGCTGAGGGAGGTGGAGGAAGATCGACCTCGGGACCTTAAAGACCCTTGCGAACCCCAAATCCTCAGCAACCTTTTTTCATCCGTGGATGGCGAGCCCCCTCCCCCCGTCTACTCTCTCGCGAAGGAAGAGCTCAGGCGACAACAATGGCGGGAGGGGGCTCGTTCTTCCTCCGTCCCTCCCCCTCTTGCCCTCCCCACTTAATACCCCTCCAACGCGCCCTTTCGAGAGGGCGTGGAAGCGGGCTTTGGGGACGAAACGGAAAAGGGATGAACTTCGGACGACCCGTTGTTGTGCATTACGTGGCAAGTGAATCGGAAATTATCGATTACTGCAGAATCTTTAATGACTGATAATTATTGAGCTGTAAACGATCGATCTCTATCGAATCAAACTTTGGATCTACTCGACAAGGATTGTCAATCGTGTCTAAACGGGCATAACTTAAATCGACAACTTATGCAGCGTCTCTTTCAAAGTACAAAGGCAGGAACTTCGTCCACAGGTTTTGCGAAGGAATTCGTGGCAGACGAGGCTGAATAAATGAGTGTATAATGATCATAAAGACATGAATGTTATTCCCGAAGGCAACCTTTTAGGCATTCCCGGAGGAGACTTTTTATATCCAATGTGAATCAAAGTACATTCTGGATTAGAATTCAATTTCAATTCCAAATTTCCAGATAGCAGCAAATCGGGACGTAATTTTCGAGAAACCATGATGGATGAAGGCTGGTTGCAGGGTAAAACGATCCTGTACGTCTGTTACGTTGGACAAATCGGCCTAGACAGACTCATTAGGTCTCTCCACACCTCAGAATTTATTTTGCTTTAAGACGTTCATTTTTAACATGGGCTAATGTAATTATTCTCTTCCGAACGTATTTAATATTTACCAATCATTGTTTCAATATTATAACGCCATTATCGATGGTACATTAATGGCGTTGTACCGCATAAACTGTGGTTTTACGTGAACCAATTTGCATTTTATAAATGTACAAATCAGTGTTCATTGAACCCCTGATAATGACGTTATAACATTGACACCATGATTAGGAAATATTAAATTAGAAGGGAAAAATATGAGATATATTCGGAAAGTAAAGTCCCATTGAAAAATAAACCACAACAAATGTTTTCAAAATACTACTAACTCCTTACATATTTCTCTATTTTTCGTCCTAGTTTCCATTTCTGTTTAAATATTTTTCATAACGTTCTACTAGCTTTTGTATACCGAAGTCATAGAAGTGTACCAGCTGTGAGGATAAGCAGTCTTCAACTGTTTCCTTCACCTCGTCATCTGTAGCGAAGCGCTTGTCGCCAAGAAACTCCTTTAGGCAGCGGGACAAGTGAAAATCGCTCAGCTCTGGACTGTTCATTGGGGGACAACCCGGTCTTCACGAGTCTTTCCGCCCACGGCATTGACCAAATCTCATGTACAATTACATACACAAAGACTCATTATTTGATACTTTAGTACCATGCAAGCCAACGCTAGGGTGTGTGGCAGGGGTGGATGGCAGGCCTGATCGCCATTCTTCATGAACATTTTGTCGTCCGTCTTTGAAAGCTCTGCGCCACTTCCGCACTCTGCTGTCACTTATCGCATTGGATGCCATACACACTTCACTTATCTGTCGATGGATTTCCGCTGATGAGACATTCCTCACTGTCAACAAACGAATCACTGAATATACTCGTATATTTCACAGTCGGCGGACTGATTAATTATTTTAAACATTTTGAACTGACCCTGTAAACAACACACTGCAACAATTTCAATGCTCATGGAATGTCGTTTGACGCGCGAGGCATGCCGGAAGTTGGTTTCGCACACGAATTTCAATGTTCGCTCGACATTCGATTCGCTTCGGCGATTTTGACCTTACTTTCCGAAAAACTCTCGCACAAATTTGTTTTTTTTTGCTAATACGGCATCATGACGTGTTGTGCGTTATGTAACGGTTGTAGGTGTGGCGTTGATAGCGTGCATAGATGTGAATTGTTCGTGCGTCGTTCTTTTGTATCGACCAACAGTTGTCCTATATCGCCTCAAACATCTCCTCACTGGGGATCGCCTCCGATCCCCCTTATGACGCGACCCCTCCCTCTGAACGCACTCTAAAAACGCCCCCATCAATCGCGACACCCTTCCCCCCCTCTCTCCTTCTCTCCCTGTTTAGCACTCCTTCAACCCCGACCGCTTGCGCTTTTCCGAGTCAGCCCTCTTGGCGCCCGATTCTCTCGCCCAAGATCCGATTGAGAGGAGTCGCCGCTCCAAGGAAGATATTGTGTTCGAAGACGGTAAGACCGCCCCCACCTTCTTCCATCCGTCACCTCCCACCCTTTACCAGGCCAAGCCAACCCTGCCTTCTCCCCATTCGTATGCGTCCACGTGTAATCGGTGTCGTAATTTAAGTTACGTTTTTTTCGAATTACTGCATTAAGTGATATTTCCTTAGGCCGTTCTGACATCTTTGCCATTTTTGACACTTAATAAATATAAAATTGAAAAATACGTTGAATATTTACATCGCCTTTTCGATTCAATTCAACTCAATCAATATTCTAAATTTCTTAGACCTTTCTCTGACAAGAGGAAATTCACTTAGACGTAAATCGGAAACCTACCCACAACAACAATTACATACACAAATACTCAATATTTGATGTTTTAGTACCCTGCAAGCCAACTTTAGGGTCTATGGCAGGGGGTGAATAGACACCAGACTAATTTTGACCCGATTATTTTTACCCCTACCGCGTTCAGACTGTTTTATTCTGATGCCTTATTGTTCGTGTTAAGAGTGACAATTTAAGTGTTCTACAATTAATCTCTCTAATTTTATTGATATGACCTCTCCTACCGTAGTGCGATAGGGCTCATAATACATTTGACCGCAACAGCCAGAAACCTGCAGCATTCCACTCTCCCGTGCATCGGTTGATAAACATCCCCTTGAACGACAACTGTTGCTACAGAGCAGAAGAACCCTTTACGGCATAAGGAAATATTATTCAACATAGTCTGTCTAAAAAAAGACAGCAAACAGCTCAATTTATCCTTTCCATATGTTTTCTTGTCACTGCGTGGATCCGAAACCTGGTCTTTGAGTCAAGAGAATAAGCAATAGATTACAGAGGCTAATGTGATGAGAATAGGAATTGAAATTGAGAAAATAAGTCGTGCTGAGAAGGAATACCAAAGACAATTTGTGGGCATTGTGAGAGAAGAGATTAAGTTGTTGGATGGACTCTAAAGGAGGTAGAAGAAATGGGTAGAGGAAATATTAGGAGGGCGATGTTTAAAGTTGTGATAACACGGAGAATGATAGCTAGCAAGAGGGGAAGGGAGTAATAGGCTTTCTATTCGGTAGGAAAGGTAAAAGTAGTATGAAGAACTGATGAAGGAAATAGGTTAGGGCAATCAAAAGGAAGCACAGGTGAAAGTCCATGCGCATATACATGGTTTGTACAAAATGTATTGGAAAAATAGATTTATTTCAGATATTGCTACAGTGCCCCAAAGTACTTCCAAATTCATCCCTTGAGCGTCGGCACAATTTTGCCAGCGGTTCTTACACGACTCGAAAACCCTCTGGTAGGCGGATTCTGGAAGGTCATTAATGGAACGCGTGCAAGCTTCTTTGACGATACTTATAGGGTCCCATGGTGGTGTCCTTTGAGGGAGGATTTCACTTTTGGGAATCGGATCTAGTCTCCTGGTGCCAAGTCGCGACTGTAAGAGGGTTGGGAACTCGTGGCGATGCCGTTGCAGAACGTCTTTGCAAGAACCTTGCCTTGGTCGTCCGCTCACAGACCTTCGAGACGAGTTTAGCGCAGATTTTTTGAAACGCCAAAATTTCAGTGATAATGGTGTGTGCACTGCCATCTTATTAATATCAATACTATCTGCAATTATGCGCACACTTAAATGACGTTCTAAATTCAACACTTCACCCATGTCAGGGAAAATTGTTATCGAAGGCGTTTTAATTTCCTTCTTTGATGTGAGAAGTGAACGCCGAAGCCCTACCTGCACCTTGTTGAATGTCTCGCTCTTCGTTTTCTTCCTATCTGGAGGGAGACCCTTACTAGTTTCTCCAGTAACTTGGTCAAACTACTTTAGATTTGTCGATTTTGTGTCCATCTGACAATACTCTGCGGACCTGATGTTATCCTCTCGGACTTCGGAGCGAAATTCGAGTGTTCCGCAATCCCTTTATTGCCGTTTCACTTTGTCTAGCGAACTCCTTTGGGAAGTCCTCCGCTCGAACACGAAGTGCAGTGCGCATGTTTAGCGCCGCGGAGCTCTCCAAAGTCGCGGGGGCGTTCAGTTCGCATTTGGTGACTGGAGCTGGGTCAGTTTCGGATATTTTCCGAATTTGCACATAGTGTGCTCCTCGTTGCCACTTCTCGGGAAATCAATCAGGAGAATGGAACGGTTTCGGCGATGCGACTGGTGATTTGTGTGGGGTGGGGTGTATAACCGAGGACGGGGGTGGGGGGATGCTGCTTTGCTTCATTTTCCGACCCCTCACCAACCCCCGCGCCGCGGGCAACAGGGGCCGCGAGGGGTGTTGAGCTTTTAAGGGGATCAGCGTTGAGAGTGAGAGCACAAAAGGGATGACGGATGGGGGAGGGGGTGAGTTGGGTGGCAAAAGAGCTTCCCCGCCTAGAGGTCGACAAGGAATTTGGCGACACTTGTCTCAACAGCAGAATTTTTGTTGACGACATGTCGCCCAGCAACATTTCACTCGATGATATTTCACCCGAAGGGATTTTAATGACAGAAATTTTCATAAAATATATTTCACACGAGAATCTTTCAGCAATTTTTCTCGTCGTTTTTCATACATCCATTATGTTTAACTGTGACCCGTTTTGACCGTCGGATTTTTCTTCTTTATGAGTCGGACCATAATCTGAACGTATCGATAGTTTGAAATTAATCGAGATCTCGATCGTCGAATAAATTCTCCGGGTTGCATAAAATGTACAGCAGACGGAAATCGCGGTCACCCCGGTCGATCTTCATATTTCTGCACCTCAAATGCAAACATTCGAGAAACCGAAGGCGACATGTCTGGTCAAATTACTCACGACACATTTCATCGGAGAGATAATTAAGAAGGCATTGGAGAAAGATTAAAAAGAAAATTGATTCTGCCTGGATAAAAGATACATGGAAACTGCCGATGGGCTCCGTTCCGATCGCAACTCACATATCGCAGGCATTCCGGTCCGCTTAGGCATCCCCAATCCAATCCTTTAGGGTAGGGAAGGGGATGGAGAGTTTCTTCTGCTCCCCCCACCCTTATATTCCCTCCTTCCACCCCCTGGGGTGTTCCTGACACCTCCTCTCGCCTTTGGAGACCCTCACGAAGTAGGTAAGAGCGTGTGCCCGACCGACATGCGAGGAAGCATGCCCAGCGTCGGGGGAACTCCGGAGGCGTGGGACGTCCTCCGGAGGCCCGAGGGGAGGGAGGCACGGGAGGTGGTGGTCTCGCGGAAGTAATGGTTATTAATGTGAGTTTCATTCTTGGCCCTGCTCCCTCGGATACTCTCTGAAAAAAGGCCCCCGTCTCGCCCCCCTTCCTCTCACCTCCCCGCCATCACCCGTTCACCGCCCCGACTGCCATCTGCGAACGGGGCGGTAAATCACAATACGGGCCTTGGGGGGTTTCTTATTAGGGCGTAGGAGGGATGGCACGGGAGGAGAGGAGACGCGTATCAGAGCCCCTCTTAACGCCACGGACACTGCAAACTTCGACATAGGACTGCAGCAACATTGCGCGCGATACCCCATACCTGGCAACACGAGCGGAACTTAATGGAAGAAAATTACATGTGTGTGATATGAACTGGTATTCTTCTGATGATAATTTGAACTCAGGGGCCGTTTTTTTAATTACTCTAAGTCGTTTTCGTCGTTCATAAAGTGAAATAACATCTCGAAACTCTTTGAACGGGCTGAAAAATTCGTAAATAATTCAGAAGCGACAGTGTGTCAACCGTGAACATTTTTTCTTTCTCTATGAGTAGTGGATGAAGTAATGCGTTGATAAACCTAACCTTAAGACACGGCAGCCTTTAAGGGAGTAATCTCAAACCCTTGAAAATTTATAGAGGTTGATAAAAATACACGAGGGCGGGCGAATCATCACCGCATGAACTGTGATACCATATTCACGTTGTGCATTGAATTGCCAATGTATGCTGGACGAGGTGTATTAAAAAAATAATGAGAAATTTAATTTTTCGGACAATAATATTTATTTATTCTTATATATTGATGTTGTAAGCTTCAAAGTAGTCCCCATTGGGGATTATGCACTTGTGCCAGCGCTTCTTCCAATCCCCGAAAAACCTCTCAAACTCGATCTCTGAGATACAGGGTTCGTCCGGAAAATAAGTTCATTAAGCTCATTGTCTTTTTTGACAAAAGGGGAGTCGTCCACTACGAATTTGTACCTGAACGACAAACTGCAAATGCTGCATTTTACGTCCAAGTGCTCGACAGGCTTAGAAAACGAGTCGCCCGCGTCCGGCCAGCGATCAAAAACATCTGGCGGCTGCATCACGGCAATGCGCCGTCTCACACCGCGCTTGTCGTGTCGGACTTCTTGGCCAAGCACGGCGTGGCAACGCTGCCGCACCCGCCCTACAGCCCGGACTTGGCACCACCGGACTTCTTTCTGTTCCCCAAGATAAAGAGGAGTTTGAAAGGAACGCTATACGGGACTTTGGACGCCGTCAAAGAGGCCGTGACGACGTGTCTTCGAGAGGTTCCCGATGATGCCTTCGCGGGAGCGTTCCAGGAACGGGAACGCCGCTGGAACAAGTGTATCGACTCACAAGGGTCCTATTTTGAGGAATACTTATTAGCTTAAGATATGTAAAAGTGTAATAATTTTTTTTTCCTGAGCTCAGTACACTTATTTTCCGGACGAACCCTGTAGCCTTTAGTTCTTTCGGAGATGCGCTTTTAATGTCATTTACGGCTGTAAAACGACGGCCCTTCAAGGTTCTCTTCATTTTTGGAAATAGGAAAAAGTCACACGGAGCCATATCTGGCGAATATGGAGACTGGGGCATCGTTACAGTATTGTTTTTGGCCAAAAATTCACGAACAAGCAATGAAGCTGGTGCATTATCGTGGTGCAAAAGCCATGAATTGTTTTTCCACGGAAAACAATACCTCTCAAACTCTCCTCCTATCTCTCTTTTCTTTGGAAACCCCTGACGTCTTCACAAAATGCATATGATGTTACCGTAGCGTTCCCCATGCACTCGCGCACGTTCCTTCTAATTTGCCAGAATCGAAATATGAAACCGTGAGGGTGTATCCTCCCCGCTTTAGATACTCACACCCATCCCACACGCCGCTTCCTCATTACGACAAACATACACGCGTTGGATATAGCAGCACGGTGAAATTGTAATGCGAAATGTTCCCATTATGGAAAGCACTGAACACACACACAGGGTTGCCATCTAGAGAAGAGGCGTGGAACTTAGATGCGCGCGAAGAACGTTCAATGCGGATGTAGAGAGTCTTTTATTAGGACTTGTTCGCCAGAAGCAGGCGTCCGGGGCGCGCCCATTCTCCAAATTTCCATAAATGTATCGCGATATTTTTATACACGTTTTCCCATTTCACTTGAGACCATATACGATAGATCTGCGTCTTTATAAAATATGAAATCGTTTAAATATTGGTCAACTTACGCCCACTTCTCATTCCTTTCGATGATTTTGATGAGACCCTCGGAATTTTACATGAATGCAGTTGTTTTCCTGAACTTCATTTTTCAGTTCAGAAAATGTGTAGTACTCTGGAAAATTTAAATAAATGAAGAAACATTTTTTCTACACCCGTTTTGCTATGGCATGTTATTATGATAGACGTGAAATAATCTATTCTTGAACAGGAAGAATTTAGCTGCAGCAAAATTTCTATGTTTCGTATTTGAGGTGAGTTAGACAAAATAAATTTAATTCTTGATTCCAATTGCGTTCATCATACGGCTCGAAAGTGTTTTTGAATTGGAAATATTTGCTGCAATGTATAACGCAGTGGGCACATGTAACATGACACTCCTGCCAAATTTAACTATTCATTGCGCCCACATACATTTCTACTGACACGACATACTCTCAGTTCAATGGAAAATGATTCCCAGGGATGGTCTTGAAGTGGATAATCCGGTGTTGCTCGCTCTTTTAGAGTATAGTACCATTGTTTTTTTAGAACCAAACGCAGGAACACCTTCGAATAATGGTTTAAAAAAACATACTTTTGATACGCAACGAAATCTTTGCCGTTTTCAATTCTTGAACTCACTTCTTGAGTCGAACAAAATGATTTCCTCTCATTTTTGTCATCATTGAACATAATTGTCTTCTTTAACTGAGAACGCTTAGAAATTTCACATTTTTTATTAAATAGAAGACAAGATACATTAACTAGTCCTAAGCTGATTAACAACACCACCGACAAAAACGGCTGCCTTGCTCTTTAGCGGGCGGTTTACCTAATCTTTCAGGAATTGTAATTACCCCAACAGACTAAGTCGGAAGGGCGTATACAGTGGAGGACAATGCATATGAGTAGAAGGAAGGTAAGGGGTGGCATATGTGATGCCCGCGTAACAGTTTCTTCGTTAAATCGGCGCTCGTGTTCTCCAACTGATTCTCTGACGACGTTAGAATTGTAGGTGGTTGGCCAGGGAAGTCTTCAAAGGTGTCGTATTCATCATGAAAGGACACGCGAAATTGGAAAGCGAATAAGAATAGGAGCCTTCGAAAACGAGTAATGGGGGTGGAAGCTGAATATCACACGGAACGATAGCAAAAAATATGTAACATATAGAAATGTAAATGGGGAATTAGGACTTATTATGCTGCAATATTTATATATATATATATAAATATACAAACCATAAACACAGTATTCAACCCGAAGGTCGGTTTGGTTGGTGATGGGTTAGAGTTACCCAGTAGTAAGCCTGACGGCGTGTGAAATTCACATATCAGGGTAGGGGGGCCAGTTTCTTTCCCTGTACCGATTATGGTTTTCCAGTAAGATCTGGTACCCGAAAAATTACACAGCTTGGGTGGAGATGAGGGTTTCCATGCCTGGTAATTGAACCTGGGTCCTCCAGTCAGTGGTCTAACACTCTACCCCTGGACTACCACATCCCAGTACATAAAGTATATTGCCCAAAATGTCTACATTGGACCATTCGTGAATATTGGCTACATCGTCCACAGCAACGATAGTTCATGGTCCTTGATTCATCGATTCCTGAAAATTATCCTTATCGGCTTGGCGATAACAAATGCTTTTCGTGGCGTCGATATGTAGTGATATCCCACGGGCCCAGGAGGAACCCGTCCGGGCCTCGTCTCCCAGCGGGGCGCACGCGGCGGGTGGAATTCCTCGCCGCCCCTCTCCGCTCATCCCGCCTCATCTCGGCGCGGGCGGCGGGGGAGGGGGGATGGGCGGGTGGAGGGTGCCGACCCCTGTGCCCACAGGGGTCGGCCCGAGATCTCGGGTGCATCCGCGAGCACTTCGCTCCGTGGTGGGAGATGCCTCGACGGCTTCAACGGCATGGGGGACGGTGCCGCCTGCCCCGAGTCACATGCGGCGATACGACATCTTCAAAGGCAGTCGGTCGTTTTAAAGCAGATTTGGGACCTTCGCTGAATAATTATTTGTCGCCATGGACTTCTAGTCTAGGCCTTCTTCCTCATTCCGTAAAAAAATCAGTCAGTTGTCTTAAAATCTTTGCAGCAATTTCTTTCGATTCACCCCTCAGCACTCAAGTCTCCGCTCATATCTTCTTTTACCGAAAACAAGCCACGGGAGCCGGAGCACGCTTCACTTCATATCTAAGTTTCTGACACATTTCTGTTTACGCCTTTGCACAAACTTTCACTCTAATTTGAACCATCCTCGTGTAAATCTCCTCTGCCAGAAAAGTAGTTCACTCAATACATTATCTCATTAGTGCGCCAATTTTTTTCCACAATACTACACTATTATGTGACCATCATCTGCAATGCAATGATGCAATATTTCCTTAATGTGCAATCTACGCTACTCAACCCCATCGTTGATGGATCTTATCTCACACCTCTCGAACCATTTCGTTAAATCACTTATAAATGACTGCATTTCCCATTCTGATTGCGAGGCTGAAGATTTATCGACATGGATCCTAAATTACTAAATGAGTTTTCCCCGTCCACTTCCGTGCCTACCTCAACATTTTCCCAATGCCTCCCTCACCATTCGTCCGGCGTCAAAATTAAAAATCACGGACGATAAGTGGCATTTCATACTTTCCTCCTGATTTATTAGCGCCTTCTCTCTCCCCATTGCTTATTACTTCTGCGAATCGAAATGATTTCGAATGATTAACCTCTTACTCTAATTCACCCATGCATCCTAAATTGATTTCGCGAGCTCTATTATCTCTACGGAATGCCTTCTTGAAATCCTTGAAAAAGAGACATTCTGCCTTTATTGTGCATTCTTTACTCGTGTACATTATACCCCGAAGCCGCCGCAAGGGTGTGTGGCTGGAGGTTTTAGGTTACCACCCGTAAAAGAGGATGAAACCACATTCAAAACCAACAAATTCATGCAAACCTATACCCACAGTGCGGTACTAAAAATTCATGCAAAAACCTTTTTAGTTTACACGTATGCAAATATAATTACTATCAACTAACGATCTTAATGCTCATACTCATTTGTTCACACGAATGCTACGATGTCACGAGCTACGCTACCCTGCCTAAAGTCAAAATGATTTAAGAAAAATAGGTACACGTTTGCCTTAATGTCCAGTCTCGCTTTTGTAATTATAATGACATCGTCTTCTCCGCACGTGAAATTGAACCAATGGTCCTCTCCTGCAGTCATTGGATGCTGCTTCTTACCTTTCCGAATTTTGATACTAGGATTACGCGGGAACGTCCGGTTAATGTTTCTTTTAAAAATTTGACAACTTTTCGGCGAGATTTACTTTGTGCGTTGTTTGAGAATTCGTCCGTTTTCGGATTAATTTCGAAGCGGGGGAGAGACCGTGTGGGCCGGCGAAATCGGACATAGCCTGACGAGGAAAAAGGGATGGGTCATCAAGAAGTGACCTTAGAAAGTCGAGGACGTCTTTTTCCGGACGGGGCCCTCGAGAGAGCGCCATCCAACCTACCACGGTGTGTGTGTTAGCAGGGGGGAGGGGGAGAGGAGGGTGGGGGGGTGTTGCCCCGGCAACCGGTCGGGCCGGACGGGGCCCCGGAGCGGAACGCGGCCCCGAGGGAGAGAGTGAGGGCAGCGCGGGTGCACCGAGGGTCAGTAGCCCCGACAAGGTGCGCGCCCTGCTCACCCGAGGGCAGCATCGGCGTCAACCCAACGCCGACCGCGGGGTCGACCTCCGCGTGTGCCGATCGACGCTTCGTTGTTCCGACCGATCCGTCACTCGCCCTCTGCCAAGCACACGCGCCCGATGCTCAGATGTTCTTGAAATGGCGAAATCACGAGGTGCGCGATCGGAGACCGAATACGTCTCCAACACCCTATATGTTATCCATACCAAAATTAATATGTGTGTCGGAGCATGCACACCCAAATTTATGGCAACTGAGCGGAACAACGGCGACGGTAGCTTTTTATATATTGTCATCCGTCGCCAACAGCGCAAAAATCATTCGGGTGACAGCTCGAAACGTTGAGGGGCACGGGAAAATATTGCGATGGAGAAAGGAGCAGTGGGCAATAAACCAAATACAGTGATCTTAAAGATATTTAGTGTAGTAGCCGGTCCTTTGTGAAAACTGCCACTATTTATCTTGACGAATAAAATACTCAGGAGGGACTTATCAGACAGTACGTTAACCAACCAAGGTTTCGACTTGTCGTGTCAATACTTTGAAAAAGATACGGAAACCACGAAAGTGGACTAAATATTGGCAAAAATGAATTGAAGTAGAGGCGTTCTTTTAGGTTTCTGAGACATTTCCTTGGCGGATTCATGTTTCTTCCCGGGTTTCATCTCGTATGTTGTTTCAGGTGAATCGAAAGGTCGAAAATGGAAGCGGTTTAAGGTCGAAGATGCTTCCAGGAGAAGGAAAAAACTATTAGTACCTCGATGTACGTTCGGAAATTCCATAAGCAGAAATCCAACATAAGTGCTGACGGTTAGAAAATATTTGAATATGGAGTGCAGCAATGTCGATAGAATTCGGTAGCATGGTCTTGGAGGCGAGAGGAATAGGGTCATTTTTAAGGTTGTTTGAGAGATGTTAGTATGAGGGGACGAATGGGCGAGATAAGTTGTCCAACGGGGAAGACGGGTGACGATTTTTTAAGGAGTGGGATGCTGGAAATTGTGAATGGAGGAAGAATGAAATTGGTAAGCGCGAATGAGGAATACGCCTCTCTGGCGACATGAGGGGTGGTAGAGTGTACAAGGTACTTGTATGAGGAACTGAATAAGGAAATAATATAGATAGGGCTAACTATAGGTTTAAGGACTTGGAGAAAGTGTTCACATGTTTATGGAGATTCGGTAAAAAAATGTGTAGCCACCGCCCAAAACTTGCCTCCACTCTTTCAGACTACCTATGATGATGACTAGGGCTCAACACAAGGCGCGTTGTCGCATTTTCCGCAATGGGTAACGATTGCCTTCCTATAATTGCGATGCGAACGCCAGTTACGCTTTTCTTGGCGCACTCACGATCCATGGGAGCCGAATCGCAAGTTCCGAGATCGCAAACTGTGCTGAAGGGGAAAATCACGTTTTAAGGATAGAGGTGAGAGACAACAGGAAGACCCGCGATCGAGCCCCGGATTGCGTATTTTTCCATAAAAATCGATTGAGGTGATTGTCTGTTAAAGCGCGTTTTTCCGTGGGTTTAATTTGGAAAAAACTTCACGAAATTCGCGATTCTCTGATCCATAACTCTTTGGCAAGTAGTGCCCACCAAAAACCAATCTACAAAATTTTAAAAATCTTATTCTCATACAGACGTACAGCGTACATATCCGTGTTATACACGTATTTAGAATCATATGATGGCCATGATTCCAAATGTCAAGTATTAACGATGATATTGGAGGAATATTTATGTTTTCATTGAGAACAGCGAGATGCGTGTTTGAAGAAAAACTCCCGTGTGCAAGCAATATTGAGGGGATAAAACCCTTTGTTTACACTCCGGAGGTGACAAAAGAATCTTCAAAGGGCAGGAGGGCATATATGACATATATTATATTAATATAACATTCAGACTCAAATATGTAAATACAAGCATACAGTTTATGAGAGGTATACACATATAGAGAGAGAGTATATACATATGGTTTATGAGAGGTAGTACGAGTGCCTGGGGCCAATCTGCAGTTGACCGGGAGACTGCTGCATTCCCTGGACTCACTCACTCCCTCTGCCCTACACTCGCAATTCATTACAGGCTAGCTTGCGTTCGGTTATGTTTCTCGTCCAGAGGCCTCCACCTCCGCCCCCTCGCCTTGGTTTGATTTCATGCCACCCTCCCCCGCTCCACACCGACGAGAACGTGGTTCTGTGGAATAGGAGGGCACCCCGGAGATGGTGGGAGATGCCGGTCGCCCTCTTCCCCTTTTCACGTGCCGCCGGGCATGGAACCGCACGCTTTCGACCGCCGAAAAGAACGGAAGACTTGGGAGATTCGTGAATTGTTCCGCTGGGCTCTTGAATGTCGTTCGGTTGCGACGACTCGCTGGTGGATACGACCGTCGCAGTCTCCATTTGGTGACACTAGGGTACGACATGCAAAGTAATGGTCTCGGAAATTAGCGTCTCCTGCATAACACGTATTACTAGGGGTCGCGGAAACCTAGTGGGTCTGCCTCCCTCCCGGCCGGCCGGAAGGTCTCAACCGGTTGGACAACCGTATCTGAAATTGAAGCCGAGCGATTTAATTGACGATATTACTTCGCGTCAAACTGAATGCTGCCGCAAGGAATGGAATTAGCCTCCCTGAATGAGTGAATTTCACATGCAAGACTTACTGTCAGTCCCGTGTGGACCCGGCCATTACCTCTCGGAACTGGCCTTCCGGTTATTTGCTATGTGACGCGGAATATATGTATCTGTGATCACGTGGTCTGTGTGACGCGTGCGATAACGTTATGCCGGCGGACGGACTATGATTTCATGACATGGCGTGACGATATCGTGCGCTAGGATGTCCGCTGAGGCTATCCGTGGCAAACGGACTGTGTAACGGACACTCGATTAACGGGAAGTAGGGGACAAAATTAAGTATTCGTGTACTCAGCACATCTTAAGCACGCGTTTTAAGTGCGAATGTGTGTACGAATTACCGGAGTTTTTCAGACGTCTTAAAACCGCGTACGATTTTTTAAGAGCGAGCAAACTTAGACGTGTAGCCGCGAAAAACGGAGCTGTAAAGATAAAGAGACCCTGCTAAAATTCCCCACTATTATTTGCACAATAATGAATCCCAATAATATGAAGAAGATTTGGTGATCTTTGAAAACAAAATAAACCTTGGGACACTTGATTTCGTTTTCAAATCATTTCCTTTGTTATACACGAAATATCCTCATGGCTCAAAGGTATTCCCAATCTTGATCCAATACGTACGATAAATGGGGTTCCACTCATTAAGAATGAACGGTAAAGTCTTTATGTCCTTAAAGAAAACCATTTTAGTGGGATTCAACCCACGCCCTCTGAAGTAGAGTATTTCTATTAAGGAGTATTAGGAGGGTATTAAGGAGAAGTATTTCTCCTTATCGTCTTCATATCTACTCTTCTGCCTTCGCCTCTCGCCGTCTGGGATTCCCAATTATCTCACATTATGTTTTATACCATCTACATCTACTTAATACCCCGCAAGCCGCCGCAAGGGCATGTGGCGCCCTTGAGCGCCACACGCCCTTGCGGGGGTGTTAGGGCGCCACCCATAACTAAGAAAAAGAAAAAACTCATGGAAAAGCCACAAATTTATACAATCCACAAACAAAACATGGCATGCATTCATGCAGAAATCCTTACAACCCACACACATGCAAACATTCAAACTACCAACTAACACACGCGCAACTACAAATATTGAGGAGGAAAAGGGATTCCTTATATTGACCATTTTCTGCAGTCTATTTCCGTTGTAGTTTCTCGCCCGTAATATTGCATACTGATGTAATTCTGCGATGTAATAATTTTTGAACTCGTGCAATATATGTATCTAGTGGGTGCCTAGTCGTGCGTGTAATCTGTCACTGAAGGTGTTGTTTTCGACTGGAGTTGCCCGGGGCGAACGGTCTGGTCACGGGCCGCCTGGCATGTCGACCACCGTTCGCTCCCTTTCCCTCCATTCGAATACTGCGCCTCCTTCACGCGCCCCCGGTAATCGGCCGGAGCTAATGCGAGATGCCCCCCCCCCCCCGCCTCCAGTCCACGCAAGAAAAGAATTCGGGGCCAACGGTGGGAGGAGAAAAAACTCCCGGATCTCATACCCTCTCCGCCCGACGCCCATTGTTCGCATCGTTAAGCCTCTCTCGCTGCCGTGAAGATGTGCGCACTTCCACAAGTCCACCAAACTATGGCGAGATTTTTTTTTACTCTCCGCAATAATGAGATACCATTATGAGGCGAACAAGAGTGAATGAATAAAAATGATTGAACGCACCTCGTCCAGAAAAGGGAAAAAATTGTAACAGTGGGACAAGTCATTCGCGTAGGCCTGGAGTCGAAGCCCGGATCCCTTGATTTCCTGCCAATTACGTCAACCAGATGGGGCTCTCGATGCGTTCTCTTTCACGATGGATTGACCAAGGTCTTTTGAAGTATAAGACGTTCCGGAAAACTTCTTTATCTGCGTATACAGGTACACTCACGCCAAACAGTCGTAGTTACGCAGACAGCACCATGAAAAACGGCATTTGAACACAGTTAACCCGACATTGATTGCAGACAAAAGGAATACTTTATTTAACTTAGTTCTCTCTTCCCTCGTGTGACAAATATGTTCCCTTGAAACCATATTGAGGGTCCTGCGGTACTTAGCGTTATTGTTACAATGCTTATTTGGACAGTCAAGAAATATAGGTATTTTGAATCTTACATTCCAGTAGATGCAACTTCTAATGCTGTTTGCTCGGATCTTCATTAACTCCTGAATATGTACTCAGCACTTAAAACGAAACGACTTTTCAACATTCTCAGTCGCAGCAGGAAAACCGGAAATCGCAATGTTCGAGAAGTAGAAGGAACACGTACCTTTTCCTCCGATTTTTCTTTCCTTCTATTCACCCACGAGCCAGAAGACCTATCGCATCCCTTTGCGTATGGAGAGCATTTCTATAGCTTTCCAAAACGCGAAACGCCACGTTCCATATCAAATGTTTCTCGATCCAAGTGCATTAATATTTTCCCCGTTGAAATATGTCTGCATTTGTGTGTGTGTGTCCTCAGCAATTTGAGCCATGTACTATTTGAACTTAAAAACGGAAGCCAGGTCCGTTTTGTCTGTTGTGCATGAGACAATGTGCAAAATCGGAAATGAAAATATCAATGCTGGTATATTAAGTACACATATTTGCTGCCATACATACTTCAGGCTAGGAGTGTTCTCAAGAAAAAGTTTCACCTGGAATTATATTTATTAGTTCGATGTGTACGCATTCATGTTATCTTTCTCATTTAGAATATGCTGCAAGTATATGGGATCCTCACGAAGTTGGATTAATGGCCGAATTGGATCGTGCAGCGTAGAGGAGCTAGATTAGTAAAACGTTCCTATGATAAATTTAAGTAGCGCCCCCAGAATATTAGAGGAACTAGGTTGGGAATCGCTCACGGGTCGAAGGTTAAATTACAGATTGAAGCTCTTGCATGAATTAGAAAGATGTCTCATTAGCAGCGATGTTGGAAATGTATTTTTATCCCCATCGTACTACGGTAGGAGCTAAGTAAATTAGAGAGATCAAATGTATCACAGATAGATTTACGAGTAAGTTGTCATTTTTTCTACGAACGATAAGGAATCAATATTACATTGTCTATTTAAGTGAAAATTATCCTGGTGTGTATTCACCCCGTGCCACACACCCTAGCCTTGCTAGCCTAGCCTTCCCCGCCTTCCTAGGCTTGCAGGTTGCTAAAATATCCATCTATCTACGCATTCGCTGCGCGAATGTCAAGAGAATCATTCGAACTCTCTCAGTACGTAAAAAAGGTTCCATGTTTCACCCATTATGGCTCTGAGACCGGGAGACAAATTGAACAACAGAAAACAAATTTTCAAGCTCCCATTCCGTAATATTCCTATGAATTATAAGGATAGTAATCAACCCGAAGGTCGGTTTGTCAGGTGATGGTAGAGTTCACCCAGTACTAAGCCCAACGGCGTGTGAAATTCACACATCAGGGGAGGAGGATAAGTTCCTTTCCCTATGCCGGTTATGGTTTCCCAGGAAGATCTGGTACCCGAAAAATCACTTAGCTTGGGCTGAGCTGCAGGTGCCCAGAGCGCCTTGCCAGGGAATCGAATCCAGGCCATCCGTCAGTAGTCCAACGCTCTACCCCCTGGACTACCGCGACTCACTCTTTGAATTATATGTCTCGTAAATTCTTAGAATTAAAATTAAATCATGGTGTGTGCGTTCATTGCATATACCTTAATGGTATGTTGGCTATGAGAGCAAGTCTGCAATGAATACTAGCTTGTTTAGACCTGTGTGAGTGTTGTGGTGATCAGTTGGGAATGTTGCTAGTAGCACGGATGTTACGAAAATCGTAATCTTGTATATTACATTTTTTATCGCTCGTTCTAATCGAGAAGAAGTCTAAATTCTTTGGAAAACCGAAATTATGCACTGAGCAAGTCCATTTTTGTCTCGCCGAACCGTAATGAGTCTATGGGAGAGAGCGCTACTCTTTTCCCTGTCCGGTTTCGCGGGAGACGCTCGCTGGTACGTGGCGTCACACAAGTCGGTTGCGATCGCATTTGGCACCGAGTGACGCGGTCGAGCTGACGGGACACGGAGCTTGGCGGTCGCCCCAGAAACCAGGGATCGATCATCAGATCTGTTTTTTATCTGGTAGTTTGTGCGGAGACAAGGCTTCGGCGGTTGTTAATCTGCCATTGCCGCCCCACTTATTGGAATGCTGGAAAAGGGTCGGGAGCGTCTTGAGAGCACGCCCGGAAACGCCCCCAAACAATCCTTCGGCCGTCCTCACCCTGGTGTAATCTACCCTTCCACTTGGTCAGCTTCAGATTTTATCTGGAGAAATGGTTAACCTCTGGACCACTTCTCCGGGATTGAAGAATAGAAGCTCCGGGATTGAAGAATAGAAGGTCCATATGCGAAGCATTTGTTTAATTCCATAGATATTCCGAATTCTACGTTTGTTGTTGGAAATGTTTTTGTTGCTGAATAAATATCATGATTGCTATTAGATTAAATTAAATAATATTTCATTAAACCGTAAATGGTTGAAAAAAAGAAGAATTAAGAAAAAAGAAGCTAAAAATTGTTACTTTCCATGATTGCTATTGATGAAGAAAAAAAAGTAAACTAACCAAGCGTGGAGGTTCATTAATTGTTAAATTAACATAGTACAAATTATTGCTTAAGCACTTTGATGTGATAGTAATCAAAACGAATAACAATACGTATGTTTCATGAGAAATGATTTAAACATCTAAACAAAATCTTACTTCGCTAATATTATTAATTAAATTAAGTTTTTTTATTATTTATAAAGGACCCGCATATTATTAAATTAGATTAGTAAAATTATATTAATTTAAATTAAATAATCAACACGAACGCATAATAAATAATTTTACTTCACCAATATTTGGTGGTACAGCAGTTGTCGTGGATCGAATTATTCCGATCGGGTATCTCATTTCAGATATTTGGAGAATTTGGCCCCCGAAATAAAACTCCCGTTCCCGCGGGAGCTTTTCGTTCGGATCCCATTGCCCGCCCGGAAGGGACGGGGCACATCACATTATTCGAAGACCCTCTTGGGTGTCCAGTAAACGGATACGTGCCATCCCTTCCCACCCCCCCCCTTGTCGATTTACCCCCCACACCCCAAACCCCTTCGCCTCGGAAGAATAAGAAAAAGGGGAATCAACAAGTGCCCCTCTCTCTCTCTCCCCATTTCCTCTTTTCTTCTCCCACCCCCTCGCCCCTGGGCCGCACTGCGATACAACGCGTCGCCCGGCGCGACGGCTGACGTCACCGACGATCCGGTGTGACGACACGGAAGACGGGTTTACGCAAAAAAAAGTTAACTTGAAATCGGAGTTTTCATTTTTCTGCGGAGGGGGGGGAAGGGAGGGTTTCAACGATAAAAAATTCGCTCGAACCAGGGACACCTCTTAATTCGCACCTCAATTAATTCGAAAATCTGCTTGGAATTTACCGAGAAATGAGTGGCGAATTAATTGTAGTTGTTGATGCTTTTGCAGAGAGTTGACACATTTAATAACGAAAAAACAACGCCCAACTTCACACACACACAATTAATTCGAGAGCAGCTTTTTATTCGCATCCCCTTGTGGCTGTAAAATGACGCGATAAGCACGGAACCAGTCGGTCCAAAATAAAATTAAGCGTAGAATAATGCAACGCAAGTTTTTCGTACAAAATGACATGGTGATACACGCTTCACAGGCCAGGGTAACAGTAAAGGGTCTGGGAGTTCCCTTACGTCCTTCACCACAAGCTCAAACTTCCCCCACACGACCGCCTCTCAAGCGAGCTACTAACTAAAACGAGTCGCGAAACATCACCAACTGAGCTTTGTAATGCTTTTTCGCGTTATATATTGATCTGAGCTGAATCCCTCGCTATATATTATGGAAACTTAGTTGAACTGAAACATGATCTTTGCGTCGAGATATCACTCGCCAAAGGAAAAGTCGGTTAGCCTCACTATACTCTAGCCCAAATATCTCATTGTCTCTTACCGTGTCTTATTTTTTCATATTGTAGTCAGGTTTCCCAGATTTTATATTTCAATTTGACAGTTTCCAAAAGGAAGCTTTCTTATCTATTACAGAACAGAATCTAATGTAATAATCATCTGACAACATGACCAAATACAAATATGTCCCAAAAAAAGTAGAATTATTTTTCGACACCAATGTAGATGGCTGGAGTGGAGTGATTTTTGGTGGGAAATCTTGGGAAAGCAACGCGATCGACGTCAGTTGTTAACTGTGGGCATTTACAGCGTGCGGTTTAATGCTAGACTGGACCCCTGTTCGAACGCCGCGACGCAAATTCACGATGACGAATAGAGAAATGATATGCGATAAAATTGTGCATCAAGTTTGGAAAATTGGGTTCTGAAACCATGGCCATGGTTAAGGATGCTAATGGAGATGGATAAATGTCCCAGGTAATGGTTTACTGCTTGCACAGGATGTTCTGGGAGGGTAGAGAGGAAGTTGACGATAAGGAACGCCCTGGACATCCATCAACAACACAGTGTGATGAAAATGTGCAAAAAGTGAGACACATACTCCATTCTGATTGACCTCCAAGTGTCAGGATATTAGCAGAAGAGTGCAATATTCAGAAAACCACAGTGTACGTACGACAATAAAGTACGCATTTATTTCCTAATGGAAATAAATGCGTACTTAAAACGCTTTTATTTCCTGATGGAAATAAATGCATATTGTCAAGAATCCACAAGGATGAGTGTAAGATGTGCTGCAACAATAGTATTCAGTGAGTTGCAGTTTTGTCTTCGGGGTGATGACGGCCGTCCAACCTTCCCGATTCTCCACCAATCTCTCGGCAAAATGTTGTTCCTCCCAGCAGCCTTATTGGCGCCCATCATCATCTGCTATCCCCACCTCCCATTTGTCATTCTTCAATTACACCGGGCAGTTTCCTTTCTTCACCAACCCTTCTCAGCACTCACTCATTCTATAGCTTACCTTCCCCGCGATAATTTTTAGAGGACTTGGAAACTGAATTTGAAACGGGAGACTTGGGGTTAATCTGTTTCCACGATGGCAAACAGGAATGACAGAGCTATGGTCAATGGTCACTGGCTCTTTCAATCGCGTTGCAAAAAATGCTTGATGGTGCAATGTGAGCTGGAGGAATACTTCCGCACACTGACGGTACAAGATGTACGTTGGCAAACGACTTCCGAGCCATGGTCACTTGAATATTAGCGTGGAGATCAATAAGTGATTTTAATTTACCTTTAATGAGCGTAAAACATTTCCATAAAGTAGCGTCTAATACCATTTCACATGTGCGGAGAGCGCCCACTTTCCGACCAGTAGGATGGACATAGATAGATTGTCGTCTTTACTTTGGGGGGTCGAGATTGCGACTATGGAGTCTCTTCTGTGGAGGGGGAAAGTCGGGGGGGGGGGGGGAGGGAGAGGGTAGGGGCCCGAGGAGGTCATCTATTAAGGAGAGCCCCATCGTAATAGAGGCCCGCCCTCCCGATAGAGGGTCTCTGAGGGCAACGCCGATCTCAGCGCCACGTCCCTTCTCGTCTCCCACATACCACGTATATCTCGAGCCTCGAGAGGGGATGTCGTGAAACGCAAGGCGGGCTGCGGCGGGGGGGGTCGCGCAGCCTCACCCCACTTTGGCCGACGTTGCTGGATGGGATGCGATATGGTAATGCCTCCACCTCCCATCCTTCCCTTCCACTCCCGGCGCTAATTAAACCCCTCCGGGAGTTGCTTCCCGTAGCAACCCCCGCCGCCCCCCCGGATCAGTCCCTCTCACTCCAAGAGGCCGGCAAAAGCCATAGAGGCGGAGGTCTGGGGTAGATGGAAAACTGCCGCAGAGGGAAGAGACGGGATTTCGTCCTCACGCTTGCCTATTCAGTGAATCGGTCTCAGTGACCACTAGACCGCGATCCACCCATAAGGGCAAGCTTATCAAAAATATTAATGCTTATTTGGTCCCACATCTTTGGCTTGATGGCTCCTGAAATATTGTCGACCCACGATTACTGGATCGAAAGAGATTGATTAATTGTTCCCGTTCGATGTTTATCGATTATGTAATTTTCCAATTCCTGCAATAGGGATGCGTAGTCCCATTTCGATGGTTCTATAAACAAAATATTACTATGTCAAAGACACCAAGGGAAATTCTGTGACAATAATTTCAGCTGAACAATGCGCTACGATGGTGTGATCACAAATTAGAGAATGCCACAGTGCAAAAATCTAACAAAATCAAATACCTTTAAACAAGCCGTCTGGGCATTATTCGATCCTAGGCATCGAACTCTAAAACCCTTACATCGGGACGCGTAAACATTTGTTGAACTACGAAAGTCAATAATTTATGAATCTAAAAATAAGATTCTGCTCATTGCCATCTTGAACAGCATTATTTCATTGTGCTCGAGAGATCCTTCAAATCACGTATGAGTGCAATTTTCATCAAATTTTATTACCTAAGGTATTTTATCATGTACAGCGGATTTAGCCTTAGTGCTTACCGACTAGTCAAAAGATTGTATCGCGGATTTCTCTCCTATTCATTTTCAAATGATGATAAAGTAAAACAATTTAGATCTTTGTAATCCAATTTGGCAAGTCAAAGCTCACCTAAAATGATATTAATAACCAAAATACGCAGGAAATCTAAGTGGGTCCAGTTTATTTCCTTGTGACACCCCCGTCGTTCTACCTCACAGCTTGGGGTTTTTAACAGTAGATCTCTAGAGGTATAACTCGGATTTAAACCGGGGCCTTCCGGTCGGAAATCTAATATCGTCTACCCACTATGCTACCAGTCCAATTGGCGGAACATGTACATCTGTACTAATCGGGAAAATGTTTGGAGATCACACGCCATAATTCAATGGGTTAACGCCAGCGACAGCTTTCACATCAAGACTTAAAACCAAATCAAGTTCGCACGCAAACAGTTTATTTCACTGAGCTTCAACTCCTCTAATTTAGTCCTCCGAGAGGTTTTTATGCAAGTCCCATACGCGGACAGACTATTAAATGATTCAACCTTTAGAACCCTATCCAAGTGGACACATTTCGTATGAAGGGCCTTCATTTCTAGGTTTAGGGAGTAATGCGTTAATGAGTTGAAATAAAGCTTTTGCAAAACACTAACACTTAACTTTTAAGCTCCTTTTAAACCCACCTGGTGCAATTATTGTAGGAGAACCAGATAGATTTGAAAGGCTCAGCTACAGATATATTTTTGAAAATCATATATATAATCTAGGTATTTTTTTTTCAAATACGATATGTGTTAAATTAGCACTTTGTTTAAAAAGCTAGAATCGAATTATTTGATCCAAAATTGTAATTTTTATAAATGATGTATCCACACTTTCTCCAGCGATGTTGTGTCAAACCTACATTTACCAACTGATATATTGTTATAACATATATGCAACTTTATGCCTTTTTATCTACTTTCATCTACACTAATAGTAATTTTGGTGGTACTAGTGCAGAGATTCAAAATGTAATGTTAAAGTTCAGCAAAAGCTAACTTCCATATTTGATTTGTTAAATCTAACCTGATTCAGTTGGTTTTACATGGTTTGACGAGTAGTTTTATAGGTTTTGACTTAACTCTGCTGAAGGTTGAGGTTAATGTAAATCAACTGAAATTGTAATCAAATGTATAATTGGCATGTCCGACGCAAAGACACTGTCAACATGATTTCGACGATACCACGTAATTCTCATCAACCTCTTTTCTTTGTTATTGAAACCGCATGCGGCAAGATACTTGTTCGCGTGAAAAATATCAGATATTATTTTTGTACTAATAATTACCTTCTCGAAAGCTAGGTATGCTATGGCATTAACAATGGTAATATTGGTAATATTAATATAATACTAAAAATGGTAATATTGGTAAATTAACCGAGTTTATTCGTTCAAGAGCTCACTTCCCCATGTCCGTAAATTTGCATTCGCTGGGCATTGCCCGCTTCCAGCAGTGTCCGTCTCTACGCATCGCCATTGACAAACCGGAATTGGCAACATTGCGCCCACCTTCCCTCCTTTCCCCCACCAGCCCCCCCTCGTCTCTCTTCCTTCCCGAATACGCGCAGGCGCCGGCCCTGGTAGTGTTCGTGTGCGCGCGTGCAATCACGCTGCAAACCATGCATAGCGATCACCCCTCGCCGAGATCGTGATATTCCCCCTCCCCTGAACCAATCCAGGCCAACTCCGACCAGAAGCAGCAGCCAAACCCTGGAAGCCGTGGGTCTAGGCTTCGACTTCACGCCGCAGTCTTTAACTTGACCGGGTGTGGGGTCGAATGCCGAATTGTCCGACAATCAGCCATTCAAATTTCACGCCCGTGGATTCATTTATTAAAGGGTCGAGCTGTTGAACGACGATACTCTTGATGATACTTGTATTCTCCACAATATTTTAATGCCGTCCGTCGGAAAGATCCAGCCGGGATCATTTGAATGCATGCATGGTCTATGTCTCCGTTCATTTCACCATAATTTTCAGAGGCGTATGAACTTGAGGGTCGAAAAAGTATGACCCCTTTGAATGGTTTTTATACACGTAAAAGGTGTCGGGAATAGTTCTGGAAAAATAGATTTATTTCAGATTTCGCTATAATATCTCAAAATTCTTCAAAGTACACCCCTTGAACGTTGACATACTTTTGCCTGCGGCTGTTCCACGACTCGAAGACTCCCTGGTAGGCGGATTCCGGAAGGTCCTCAAAAATACGCTTGCACGCTAGCACGCGCTGCGTCCTTTGGGGGAAGATTTCACTTTGTAAATAGGAAATAGTCTGCTGGGGCCAAGTCTGGAAGGTAAGGAGATTGGAGAATCGTCGCGATGCCTATGCAGAAGGTCTTCTTTGCAATTAAACACCCAACTCTGCTCTCTTGGTCGCCCGTCAAGACCTTCGGGACGAGTTTTACACAGAACTTTCGCATCGCCAAATTTTCACTGACAATGGTGTGCACTGTCATCTTATCAATGCCAACACACGATCTGCGATCATGCGCACACTTAACCGACGGTCTTCTGAATGCACCACTTAGCGCAAACGCCAGGAAAAACCTATTGCCGATGCTTTTTTTACAAACATTGTGTATACTTGCTCAGTGGCCATCACTCTTATCCTTGGCGTTCCATGTAACTGTTTCTCCCGATCCGTTATAATTTCACATATTGTGGCATCTATCTGTCAAAATATTTTATTGATCGAAATTATGATAAATCTATTTCGAAGAGTTGTGTATCTAGAACACCTCGGCCATTTTGTCTGAAAAATATCGGCTAAATAGAACAATAACGATGGAAAACGTAGGCATATGACGCGTGTCGCCCCTTCGAATCTTCATTTTAGAAAATCGTCTAGTGTTTACAGCCATCCTTTCCGCTACCACAATGGCTGTGTAAAGTTCTAGCAATTCGCCCTAGACGATGTTCCTTTTGACAGTGTAATGAAATAAATTAATCCCGGAAAAATATTTCAATTTACTGCCGGATGACGTCAGTGTATTAATTTTCGCATAAATGAAAGCCGTCAGCGCCCGTAATAGGCATCAATGCTTCGCCACAGACTATATGTATCAAGCTCACGTTAAGAAATGGACAGAATATGGGCCTACATATCTGTATATCGCCAGCAGGTGGCTGAATTGTCGCTATTTCCTTTCAACTTAAAAACACCTGGATAAATGAGTCATTTTCGCAATTTTCCGAAATATTCCAGCAACTACTTTAAGCATGTAATTTTTCAGGAGGTGAATACGGAATGTGCTGATGTCAGCAAATATCAACGTTTAAACTTGTCCGGGTGCTGTAGAAGGCATTCAAGATCCTTTTTAAATTTGTGAATAAAAGATCTGACAGCATAACCCAATTCCTCTTTTTTCATCATAATATAAGCACTTTTCTTACAAATCAAAGCATAAGAAAACGTGAGACTACAAATGACAAATGCAGGACAAAGAGGAAGCTTACTATACCGTAGCTATCAACCCAGATGTTGGTTTGGTCGGTGATTGGTACCGTTCACCCAGTACTAAACCCTATACGGCGTGTGAAATTTAGGGTAGGGGGGCGAGTGCCTTACCCTGTACCGGTTATGGTTTCCCACGAAGACCTGGTAGCCGAAAAATCACATAGCTTGGGTGAAGCTTAGAGTGGCCAGGGGCGTCACCCGGAATCGAACCTGGGCCCGACGGTCAGTAACCCAGTGCCCACTGTAATACCGCGTCCCCCCAGAGTTAAGCGTAGGCATCACATTATATAATAAAATTATTGCAACTAATCGACGATTTTTACTTCTACCCTCGTACTTTACAATCTATACAGGAAAACGAGCTAAGGTTGCTACAGTATTCAATATTGATATTCTTCCTCTGGCTAACACTTACCGTAACGTCCATTTCGGTCGAATGACCGGTAATTTTCCTTTGGATATTAAAAATTTCAATCGTAATTAGAGCAAAGTTTATTATTTTTGTAGGTTGTATTTTTCCTCATCAATCGGAATATAACTCGAATATATTAAATGAATCTTTAATAAGGTATGCAAGATACGTGTCGAGAGTGGGCATATGTTGGCATGGCAAGAAAAACCTCTTTGTAACCCATAGGCGGCAAGTTCTCATTATTATCGAAAATTATGGTAATTTTAAAAGGTCCGAGTACATAACAAGAAGGAATAAAGTAAATGACGAAAATAACAGCGTTATTTCTCAGACCAAGTCACCTCCAGTTACACAGCATGTGCTTGAAACGGCCGTAGAGAATCATTTCGCTGGATGGCATGATTATATCATGATACTGCGGCGGGAAAATGTTAATGGAAACTAAAAAATTTGGAATTTTTTGAAAAACACAGAGAATGGAACAATGACTCTTTGATAGAAATTGAGATCACGCCATGCGGGTCGAAGGATGTGAATGCATTTTCCGGCATAAGGAAGGACGCTTAGTGCGTCGAAGGACCGCCGGAAATCCAAGTCGAAACGTAGGCACGGCGAGGAGTTGGTTGGCCCGTTAAAAGGATTCTTTCCCTCGGAATGAATGGCTCCCATTGGGAAGATGAATTTTTAAAAGGAACTCGCCACGGTCATCGAGGACGAGGCCCCGTGAAATGGGCGCCCACTCCAGATTTTTGACGCCAATGCGACCGCCTATCGTCGTTTATCCCCGCACGCGGACAGAAGGGCGTTTAAATTATAAATGTCGCCATCTTCCGCTCTCGGGATGCGAATGAGTCGTCTGCCCCTTCCATTTGGCAAGGCAAGGATATCCGGGATTCCCATCCGCAGGGACATTATTTTATGTATCGGAGAGGGAGGAAGGATCATTTTATTCTCACTCCCTCCCGTCCAATGGCAGCGCCCAGTCAACACCATGCGAAGGGAATCGAGTGGAGAGGTCCTGAATTCCCAGATCGCACCGGCATAAATAGCAGGCACGAGGAGGAGACGTCCATAAATGACGTCATGGTGAGCATAGCCAAACTCAAAAAGTAAATAACCGGCGGCCTCCCGTGCCCTGTTGAAGTGCCTTGGACCAAAAACGAATAATTCCCCTCAAAGGCAAGAAATACTTTTCCCAAACTGAGTCTATCAGAGGCATTAAAAGGATGCATCTCTCACGAACAGTCATTCAAAATAGTCTATTATATAATAGTTTAATGTACTATTATCATAGTCAATTTTTCCGCATTTATAAATCTTCAATACCTCACATTAGCTGTGGATAAGGAGGGTAATGTAATGGGATTGGTATGATTAGCAGTATTAAAGGACTCTCAAGCTTTTAGTTTAATACCTCAGGACGAAGATGAACCAAAGAGTGGAGTTATTGGTTACGGAACGGAAGTCAATCCCAAACCCAACGAAAATACTGTCAAGGCAATATGCAAATTAAGGTGCTCGCATAGAATGTTGGAGGCGCGCAAAGCCTCGAGGGAAGTGAAAACAAACTTATGTAAACAAAATTCTAATTTAGGACATAGAATTGTTCAAAAATTATAAATTAATAGTTTGAAACCAAATGATTTTCACACTACGTACATGTGCATTTGCAAAGATAGGTTTGCTCGAAAAAAATTGCATAATCACGATGGAATTTAAATACTAATGTGTATTCCTTTCATTTTTGGATGACTACAGCTTCGCCCACGAGCGAACTAATTCCTAGAAACCAATTCTCCTTTCATTGTCAAATTACCCGTTAGAGATCGTTACATGAAGGCTCCACTTCACGGCATGAAGAATGCGACTAAAAGACCAGAGTTAGACTGAGTTTGTATGATAAATATGTTACAATGGTCAATTCCTCAATCTGGTGCAGATTTACAGTCTTTAGAAAATCAATATTTTATGTGCGCGCTAGACGTATCACCTGCGATTGCGATGCACGGAGAGGCTTTACTGCAAACTTCTTGGGTGAGGAGAGCTCATGGGGCAATACGACATCACTCACCGTTGATGCCTGTGCGCCTATCTTACCCCTTCCATTATTCCTATTATTCATAAGATAGTGGTTGTGCATGCACCGAAAATTTAAAAAGCTATTGTGGAACTTACGTTTATTTTTGTGCATATAAACATCTATTGTTTAGGTTATATATATATATATATATATATATATATATATATATATATATATATATGTGTGTGTGTGTGTGTGTGTTTATACTAAAAACATACAAAGTATGTATTGTAGAAACTATTAAAGCATAGTAAAATAAAAAAGGATACTGACAAATATTTTAACTTTTGTAGGTGTATGTAGAAAACCATAAAAAATGACACGTATTCTGAAATTTTCGGTGGTAGGATCGGAAAGAAGGAGCGCGCCTTAACTTTTAAGGGTTAACCGTCTCACTCCTTCGTTTGATTTATCACATTCGTGAGACTTTCGAACAAGATACATACATACATATATATATATATATATATATATATATATATATATATATATATATATATATATATATATATATATATATATATATATATATATATATATATACACACACACACACTCGAGTACTTTAAATGAAACAGTATATACGTACTCGTATACGAATCTCCGGTGGCATAAGAGTAGAGAAGGGAAGTGTTATATATATATATATATATACTCGTACGTGTGGTAGGAGGAGGGTGTCGTCTCCTTGCCCCCGGTCACCCTGCGATGCGCGAGTGGTGCGTCCCCCCCTTTTCACCCCGCCCTTTCGACCAACAACAAGAGAGCAGCAGCCACGAGTCAGTCCACCCACCCCTTCTAAACCCCGTGGCTGTCCCACCCTCCCTCCTGAGTGATTGATTAAGCGGATGATGATGACAGGGGCTGTCACCATGGCGACGACTGAAAGAACTTTCTCCTCTCTCGCCACCACCCCTCCAAACCCTCCTCGCACCCTGCTCTCGCACCCCCACCTCCTTCCCTCCCCACACGAAGAGCGCCACGGTCAATTGAATATGCATGACCACTGGGGGCGCGGGGGAGTCCCGAGTCGACGCCGACCTCCGCCCCTTTCGCAGAGAGCGCGAGAAATATTTCGGCCGGCCCTGATTGCGAGGAAAGTGGCGAGAGTGTGTTGTCAGCTCGGCCACGGAGGTCGTCAAGGGTTCCCTTCCCAGGGTTTTGTGACTGGGGAGGAGAGGGGCGGAAAATCGAGCGAAATCCGGCTGAGACGGGGTGGGTCGGTCGGTCGGGTGGAGGGACGACCCCCTTTGCCCTTCTTCCCTCCTCCACCCCGTGACCCTTCTCCCATCCCCACCACGAATAAATTGATAAAAGGTGCTCAAAGGATTCATCAAAAGGCCCACCATTCACAAACTTTTCAGGCTTCCATTAAAAGAAGAATTCATCGCTCAAAATATTTGCGCGCTGCGGCATGAAAGGGAACATAAATCGCATTTGCTATGTTCAAATGTTGAAAAGTTTTAAGCGTAACTATTTTCAAACATTTTGATGGTCTTTGGGACCGCATGAATTAGGGTAATATGCATAAGGAGTATATCCAGGGTGACGGTCGATCAGCAATAATTGCGTTATTGCGACAGGTTTCCACGCGATGGGACATAAAATAATGAAATTGACCTGCTTTACACTTTCTGATATCCATTTTCGATTGGATTTAAAAATAAAATGGCTCCACATAACATGTTTATCTTTTTTATCATTCACGAGTGTTTTAATAATAATAACAACAATTTATCGTTTTATATTGAGCGAGTGAGAGGTTTCCGCGGTTAATAATTGGGAAGAGTTAACGAATTATATGTTTAATTTTGTGGGTTCCGGAGAAGAAAGTGGTGATAAAGTTAGGGTATTTTAGGTGGTTTGATTTGGAGAGAGGAGTGTGATGGGTTGTCAGTTGGAGAATTTTACTGTTCGGTAGTTTTTCAGGTTCCGCGTTTCCTGTGAGAGTCGTGTAGCTGGTCCATATATTTCTGTTGGGAGGGGGTGTTGTTGCAGAGATGGAGGCCGGTTTAATGTGGACTGAGGTGTTAAATTTATTGTTCTGGAGGTGTATGTCGATATCTAGGAAAGTGATATTCGAGTCTGTTATAGATGAAGTGAAAGATACCGAGGAGGAGGAGATGAGAGAGGAAATGAAGGATGATAAAGTTTCGTGTCCGTGGGACCAAAGGAGGAAAATATCGTCAAAGTAGCGGGCCCAGAAGAGTGGTTTGAGGGTTTGTTGTTGGAGAAAGTTATGTTCAAGTTTACCCATAAAAAGATTGGCGTATGCAGGAGCCATACGCGTGCCCATTGCAGTACCTTTTATTTGCAAATATATTTTCTCATTGAATTGGAAGGCATTTTTGTTGAGGACGAGTTGGCTCAGTTTGATTAGAAAATCTGTGGATGGGGTGTGTGGTGTGGGTCGTAGGGAGAGGTAACATTTCAAGGACTCTAGGCCTTCTTTGTGCGGAATGGCGTTGTAGAGGGATTTCACGTCTTTTGTGGCCATGAGATTGGTGTTGTGAGGAATTAGGATTGAGTGTAAACGTTCCAGAATGTGGTACGAATCTTTGATGTAAGAAGGGAGTGAATTGGCTAAGGGTTGAAGGTGGTGGTCTATTAATGCGGTGAGTCGTTCAGCGGGTGAGTTGATACTGGAGACAATAGGTCGTCAGGGGTTATAGGTTTTGTGAATTTTTGGTAGCAAATAAAAATGGGGGGTCTTAGGATTAGGTGGAGAAAGAATGGATATATCTTTGGATGAGAGACCTTCTTTGGGAGCAAAATTGGATAGAAAAGAGAAAATTTCTTTCTAAAATTAAGGGTTAGGATCCTACGGCTGAGGGGGCATAGCAAGAGAGGTTGTTTAATTGGCGTAATACCTTAGCGTCATAGTCTTTCTTTTTTAGCACGGCAACAGATGACTCTTCGTCCACCGTCGTGATTATTATATTTTTGGTTGACATTAAACCTCTGAGAGCTTGTCTCTCAAAGAGTAAAGGGGGGCTTTAAGGAATCTATAAATTTTTTATCGGAAATATTTGTCAGAAGAATATCGATAAAGATTTCTAATGGATGGTTGGATAGGAGTGGTTTGGGTTGTTATGAATATTCGGTTCTGATGATGACGGCCGTGCCTTCGAGAGGTCAAAACTACATATGTGAGTGTCCTTTTTTGTTTCTATATTTTAGCATTGCTAATTTACAAAAGGATCGCGGTAGTCCAGGGGGTAGAGCGTTGGACTACTGACCGGAGGCACCAGATCTTCCTGGGAAATCATAACCGGCACAGGGAAAGGAACTGGCCCCCCTACCCTAACGTGTGAATTTCACACGCCGTCGGGCTTAGTACTGGGTGAACTCTACCATCACCTACCCAACCGACCTTCAGGTTGAATACAGTGTTTATGGTTTATATATATACTACCTTGAAAATCCCGCCATACGGCGCACAAATATTCATTCAAGCATAGAAATGTTTTTGAGCAGATCACGAAAGTAAAAATATTTCCTTATCCGGGATTTGAACCACGGGCCTTCCACTTGCCGGGCGGATGCTCTACCACCTAAGCTAATAAGGAAACCTGATTTACTTTGAGATCTGCGATCTTATAAAGCGCCAAAGTGCTCCGATACATATTGCCCGAGAGATGGCGTTATGGAGCTGTTTCACCCACCAAAGGAGAAATAGACGGGACACACATATATACTACCTTGATCAAAAAGTTCCCGGAATTTATTCAGGAAATTAAAAATACAAGTTTATTCATCTAAATCTATATTGTCCCCTTCAAAGTAATCCCCATCGACTGCAACACACTTATGCCAGCGCTTGATCCAATCCTCGAAACATTTTTTATATTCGGTTTTCGGTATGTCCATCAGTGCTTCCTGCGATTTTTCCATTACTTCCTCTCAGCTGCTAAAATGCGTTCCCCGTAATGGTTTTTTAACTCGATTGAACAGAAAGAAGTCACAGGGAGCCAAATCAGGTGAATTCGGTGGCTTTTGGATGGTATTTGTTGCATTTTTCGCCAAAAAATTACGAATAATGATAGCACTGTGCGACGGTCTCGACGCACTGTGCGACGATTTCTGGTCTCTTTCGGCGAATTGCTTCACGCAAACGTCTCATAACGCCCAAATAATACTCTTTGTTTACTGTCTGGCCTTCTGGCAAAAATTCATGATGCACTACACCGTTGTAATCCATGAAAACCGTCAGCATTGCCTTCTTTTTTGACTGAAAACGACGTGGTTTTTTTGGTCTCGGCTCATTTGGTGAACGCCATTCACTTGCCTGATGTCTGGATTGCGTGTCGTACTCATAAACCCACGTCTCGTCTCCAGTAATGATCCTTTTGATGAATGTGGGATCGGATTCAGCCTCGCAAATCATGTCTTTTGCGACGTCAACACGGTCTCTTTTTTGCATGAAATTGAGGTCTTTTGGCACCAACTTTGCTGCTACACGGCGGAAACCCAAATCATTAACCACAATGTCTTGGGCGGATCCATAGGCAATGTTCAAGTCCTCCGCTATTTCTCTGATGGTTAATTTGCGGTTATTGACCAACATTTCTTTTACTTTATCAATTTTTTCACCGACTTTCGATGTCGATGGTCTGCCACTGCGTTCATCATCTTCGATTGACTCAAGACCACTTCTGAACCGCTCGTGCCACTGGTAAACGACCGTTTTTTTTAGAGAATCGTTGCCGAAACACTTTTCCAACATTTCCAACGTCCGTGCGCCACTAAATCCGTTTTTTACGCAAGATTTAATACAAGTTCGTTGTTGCAAATTTAAATCCATTTCTGCAATTGTAAAAAATCGCCAACACACACAGAGATAGATGTACTCTTGGCTACGTAACTTTTGCAAATGTCAAGTTATGACACTAAGATTTAAAGGGAATATCAACAACAGATGTACCAATTTAGCAAAAAAAACAGAACTCAAATCGGAACGATGGGAGCGCCACACGGTGGTTATTCCGGGAACTTTTTGATCAAGGTAGTATATATATATATATATATATATATATATATATATATATATATATATATATATATATATATATAATTATATATAACTTTTGGATGGCACAATAGAACACAGAAAGGACACTCACACTGTAGATGATTTAAGCTTTTGGCCTACTCCGAGGCCTTCTTCAGGTCAGACTCTGTTATCTGTTTTATTTTGTGTTCTATTGTGCCGTCCAAAAGTTATATTGCTCTCGTGAGTACTTCCGCATCATCTATATATATATATATATATATATATATACATATATATATATATATATATATATATATATAAAGTTTACAGAAGAAGGGTGAAATTGGTGCTCTATACAGCAAGGTTAAGTTATTATCGGGAAGTAAGAAGGAAAGATCTGTGCTAACAGTTAAAGATAAGTGGGGTAAGATAATAGTTGAACCAGGAAAAATCCAAGAGAGATGGAAGGAATATATAGAAACACTGTACGATAGAGAACTTAGGCCGACAAGATTAGACATAGAAAAGGAACATGACGTAGAATAAGATAGCTTAGGTCCAGGCATACTCGACGATGAAATAGAAAGGGCATTAAAGGAGATGAAAGCAAATAAGGCCGTAGGGGTGGACAACATACCTGTAGAACTGTTGAAATGTTTAGGAAAATGCGGGAAGAAGCCCTATATGGACTGATTCGTAGTATCTATGAAGAAGGAATCTGGTCGGAAGATTTTGTGAGATCGGTGTTAGTTCCTAATCCAAAAAAAGGCAAAGTCTATATCATGTGAGGATTACAGAACAATAAGTTTGATATCCCACGCAGCTAAAGTTATTCTCAGGATCATCAACAAAAGGATAGAGAGTAAAGCAAATGATTACTTAGGGGATGATCAGTTTGGGTTTAGGAAGGGAAGAGGTACGCGTGATGCCATTGCAGTAATGAGATCACTAATTGAGAGGAATATAGAATACAACCAGGACGTTTTTGCCTGTTTTGTAGATTTCGAAAAAGCATTTGATAGAGTGAATTGGGAAAAATTAATGCGTGTATTGCAGAAAATAGGAATAGATTGGAGGGACAGGAGACTGAGCCGCAACCTGTACATGTCTCAGACTGCTCAGGTGCGAGTGGGGAACGGAGAGTCCGGATGGGCAGTATTAGGAAGAGGGTTAAGGCAGGGTTGCCCATTGTCACCGGTGCTGTTCAACGTATATATGGAGGAAATGATTAAAGAGGCATGGGAAGAACTGGAGGTAGGAATGAAAGTCGGAGGGGAAATTGTAAAATCGGTTAGGTTTGCTGATGACCAATCATTAGTTGCTCAGTCAGCCAAGGGGTTGCAAGCATTGTTGAGTGAATTGGAGGTTCAGTGCGATAAATATGGGATGAAAATCAATATTAATAAAACAAAGGTCATGCCATTTTCCAGAAATAAAAAGGCTAAGCTAAATATTAAAATGGGCGGGGAAAAAATAGAGCAGGTGGAACAGTTTACATATCTCGGAAGTGTTTTGGACCAATACGGTCAAAGTGGTAGGGACGTAAGGAGAAGAATAGCAAGGAGGCTTTCTCTAAGAGGAGGGAGTTGATGACGGGGACGTTGAGTAGGGAGGTTAAGACAAGACTCGTAAAAACTCTGATATGGAGCGTAGCCATGTACGGCGCGGAAACGTGGTCACTGAAGCAGGAGGATAGACGTAGATAGTAGGCTTTTAGGATAGAAGTAGGATAGAAGTAGATTGGAGGCTTTTGAAATGTGGGTGTGGAGAAGAATGGAGAAGGTGAAATGGACCGAAAGGAAAACAAATGAGGAAGTACTGGAGATGGTGGGTGGGGAGAGGGGTTTGTTGAGAGAAATCCTATGGAGGCAGGAAAAATGGATGAAAGGCGTATTGAGCGGTAGTGGAATGTTGAAGAAGGTAATAGAGGGGAGAATGTTGGGCAAGCGAGGTAAGGGCAGGAACAGGATAGGGATGTTGGACGGGATGAAGGGAGGAAAGAAGTACACCGAGATGAAGAGGGACCTGATATAGATTAGTTTGATAGGTGGGGAGTCACAAAATGTTTATTTGATAGTTGTGTCAATCCAAAAACCTACCTTAAACGGTAGATTACCTAATAATAATATATATATATATATATATTTATTTATTTATCTGCATGTGTGTCTATGTATGTATGTAGTAATGTAGACTCGGCACTGATCCTCCATCCCTCCCTCTCATCAACAGACGCCTGCGGCCTGTCGGACGTAGCCCACATCGAGAGCCTGCAGGAGAAGTCCCAGTGTGCCCTGGAAGAGTACTGTCGCACGCAGTACCCCAACCAGCCCACTCGCTTCGGCAAACTCCTGCTCCGGCTGCCCTCGCTGCGGACCGTCTCGTCGCAGGTCATCGAACAGCTCTTCTTCGTGCGGCTGGTGGGCAAGACGCCCATTGAGACCCTCATCCGCGATATGCTACTCAGCGGGAGCAGCTTCAGCTGGCCGTACATGTCGTCCATGTGACACACGGTGTGGCGGCAGCTTGCGTCCGCATGAGATACGGCCCCCACGCCCGCCGCCCATCACCACCACCATCACCCCGCCGCCGCCGCCCCCGGAGCTCCCTTCCTGCACCTCCGGAGGCCGCACCCGGCCATCCTGCCGCCGCCCTCGGTGGTAGGCGAGGTTGGGGGCGGCGAGGGGACGGGGGGCGTGGGGAACAACAGCAACAGCGGCGTCGTGGGGCCAGCCACCACCACGCCCACGCCCACCACTACGCCGCTCTTCGCCCACCACCCCTCCCCGCCATCATCCTCGCCCTGGAGGCGGTGCGGTGGCCAGGGTGCGGTCCCCTTCGACCACGGCAGCTAGCCCACGTCACAGCCATTGGAGGTGGAGGCAGGGAAATCGAGGACGGGACCACCGAGATTGGACTGACGTCGGTGTCCACTCACAGTAGCGGAAGGACCATTGTGGTGGTGCCATGGTACAAACATCATCGTACACCCAGCCGGGACGCCTATCTCCTCTCGGACGTCCGGAGGCCGAAGAAAGAGAGACCTCCTTCATTGACGAGGTAGTCGGAAGACTACCTGAAGTACAACAGACCCCTCAGGAAAACGCCACAGTAGAACCCCATTCTGGCTCCCATCGTGGCATAATTTGGATAGTTGTTCCTCAAATACTAAGGCCAACAAATACATTCCTCCATGATAAGGCAGCCAGGATAAACAAACAGTGAAGTATGACATCACTTCACGACTTGGAAACTTATGTTCCAGAGTTGACTGTGGCACCACCTCTGCATTTGTTCCTCAGCTTCTTCAAACACGTACACCGATGCAATTACATGTGGTTTTTCTCTCTGTAGCTTTCCTTCCTCCTAAAGTCCACAGTCATCCCCTCTGTGAGCCTCATGCAGAGGAAAAGGAGAGGGACATTAACATCTGGTAAGAATGATTTAGATTGGTAACTTCATAATCGCCTAGCAGCAGTTGAACCATCAGAACAAACAATTGGAGCAAACAAGAAATCAGCATGTGCAGCCACAGGTGTCTTTTTCTCTTTACAACAAATCTCAACCAATACACAAGAGCCTCATTCATTAAGTATGTATAACCTTAAGGAGGTTGGAGGAACGCTTCAACAGGCATGAAGGCTCTGTTATACACGAGAGCCCAAATTATCTCTACATTAAATTCTTTCCCCTTAACCTCTATATCTTAGTTTTGGAAAACTATGAAAGCAAGAACAACTGCCCAGGATAGCTGAACAACCAGGCTACCTCATCAGCTGTGAAGCTAAATTTGGCTATTCAGAAAGTTTTATTTTGCAATCTTGTACCAGAAATGTCAAGACCATCACAAGGGGTGACTACTTCAAGTTGTTTAGCCAACGTCTGGTGAATAGTTATGGCAATATCCAGTCAATGTAATCTTCACAACCATCATTAAACAAGGGACATCATAAATATGTGAATGGCTCCATACATGCATGTTCGTTGGGTCACAGCTCTTTTAGGTGTTTGAGGAATGGTGCAATAAAGCAGTCTCTTGCCGAAGTGGACTTTCTTGGGATCATAGAAAACATCTGTCTTGGTGAATCTCCCAATTATTTGCTGAAGAAAACTCTCCTTGGGGGTCACCCAAAAGGCTCCAGAAGTTATCAATTGGTGATGAAGTCAAAAGGCTCACTACAGTCTATCTTCACCTCTCAGGGTGCTTGCTGAAGGAGATGGTCATCATATCTAGGCTACAGGTGGTGGGGGGTGTCAAAAAAGGTGGCAGGGGGTTTTCATTTCTTCACAGAAGGAAGATTTTTTGTAATCCTACATCATGAAGAAATGAGTGTGAGAGAAGTTCACATGAGCATGTATGTTTGCCCGTAAGTCTACGTCATGGTGTGTGCATGCAAAAAGAGAGTGCTAGTTTTCAAAAGATTAGGAAGAAAAGTAAATTTCATGAGAAAAGGAGAATGTATCATTCGCCACGGAGAGGTGGATGACACGTTTTTAAATGTGCATGTGTGTGTGTCTGTGTGTGAAGTGCGTGCACTCGTCTTCAATTTTTTCAGAAAAGTGCAAAAAAGGAACAAAAAAAATCATATGTAATGAGGATCGGAATATCCTCACTCGTAAAAAAATACAAGCAAGGGCAGCAAAGCGAATGGTTGCCTTTTTCCTTTTTCTCCTGTAAATAATTATATGAATAAAAAAAGAATCACGAAGAGTGCATTCTTTGGGTCTCCCCTCACCCTCTCGATCCCTTTCAGCCCTTGCGGGCTGGCTAATCCTATCTCTCGCTCACCCATGATGCCAGCCAGTCCTTCTATCCAATGACAAGAGCCGAAGATGTGATTACAGCACTGTTCTCTCTCCATAAATGGCACGTGACTGGCCTATTGAGACCCAAACTTGTGTGGTAAGAAACCACTGCACGAAGGGGGACGAAAGATGGGGGTGAGAGAGTCGAGATGACTTCGGGGGTTGCAAGGAGACGACTGATGACATGTATAAAGATGATAATAAACAATAGTGATATATAAATATATATATATACATGTTTTGTAAATGAACATGTCTTATCATTTCCACCCCATTTTATCCTCAAGCAAGATCATATTGTCATCATGAGATTGAATTGTATACCAACAGGGTGTCATAGAACACATAAGGATAGTTACGATAGGCTAAGTAAGGCTTAGGCGAGTTGAGTTTAAACAAAAGGGCTGTAAGAGATGCCAGGTCACTTATCTGTGACACCTTAAGAGTTCTCATGTCCAGAAAATCTCACAGCTTGTAGTTAGATGGGAGTGTCCAGATGCATCACTGGTTTTGAACAAGGAGTATAAAGTCAGTATTCAAATACTCGACTCACTATGATGACAGAGAGAACAAATAGTGGTTCATAGAAATTACATCGATGAAATTAGCTCACCTGCAGCAGTCAGAAGTTCAAGGTTATTGTAGAGGTGGAAAAATTAATAGGTGATGGAAAGGAGGGCATACAAGTATGTAGTAGTGCTTGTATGTAGTGTGCACATAACCTAATTCAACCTTTAACAACCAACTGTAAATTTAAAAATGTCAGAATCAGTGCAGTGGTTTTCATGAGGAAAGCAGTCATACCAATGAACACAAATAACTGAATATGAGCATAACAAATTGTTAACTTGGACTACCATCAGTTCATGATCACAATTTTTTGAGTGAATTAGCCTCTATGTTATACTACATTTCAGATTGCATGTTGGAAGAAGAGTAAAATTTGCAAGGCTACCAGCGAGACACACTTAAGCAAAATCGTTGAAAATTCTCCAGCAAGAGTCGTAAGGGTAACAGAATATTTTCTAAGGAAAATCCACAATAAAATTGTATTAAACAAATTTTTGGTAAACACAAGTATCTTATTTAAGTATACCGGACATTTTAGGGCTCAAATAAATTAACACTACAGCTAACTGGTATGCCAGTTGCAACAAAAATGTAATTATTAAAACAGATATTTCAATATTAATAAATATTACTTTATTTAAGAATTGGCCAAGCAGCTTAAATGGCAAATGTGAAATTCAAATGTTCCGTCTTACACTGTTGCAGAAAAATGCCAGTCATATCCCAAGCTTGAAGCAAGAGTCTTGGACCAAAATCTTAATTATATTTACAGTCAAAAATATGCAAACTTGCAATAAATGCATATTAATGATCAAATATTTGCTTTAAAAACCCAACATACCGACTTTTTTATTTTTTCTCAAATGAAAAATCAACAGTAAAATCACCCATACCATTTTTTTTAATATTCTCAATTTTTACATGAAACTATTTATGTATTCCTTAGGGAAACATTTACATAACATGTCTGGAGCTAATGGCTGGTAAACAGTGGTTAACTGTGATGTGAACCACTTATGAAGAGATTTAATGAATTCAAGCTGCATTAGTTATAAGTCAAACAACTTCTGTACAAATAGCCTTTGGAAGTATGTAGCACTTTCACACTCTGGTTTTTTAAGTTGAAATCCTTAAAAACGTCTACCTGTTCTTAAAATATATGCACTGTCATCTATAGTACATGTATATAAAGTTGAACAATTCCCTCATAAATTGAAGGACCATACAAGAAAGACACAAAAATATCACTATTTTGAACAATGTGCTTGAGTAGAGCAATGAATGGACAGGAAGAGAGAATGCAGCAACTCCTAGCCAGAATGCCTCATTTTCAATAATGGTAGGTGAACCCAAGATTAGAATCTGAAAGAGCAAGCCAGAAAATAGTCCGCTCAAAGGAATCACACATTCCAGAATACCATTAATGGAATAGAAGGCAGGCGCTCCAAGATTTGAAGAAAATCTTTTGATGTAAGCACAAATATTATGAAATTTCAATGGAAATCACAAATTCAAACATAGGCAGATTGTTTTCTCACAAGAATATCTTTCAAAATAGCTGCAACATCTCTTGACAATTCCAACACTTTAATTGCATTATAAATAGCAAGTATGCACAGCTCATCATTTGCAATAGAAACTTGAATTCAGTTGATCATGAAACTATAATTCCAAATGCATGTTCAGATTGTGAAATTTATACTCCTTGTGCTGAGAAAGATAACTAAAATTGAAGAAAAAAAAGATTCATCACTAAATTACGATCACGACACTACACTTCCAGATGTTAAATTACATAACATGAATAATGTCGATGCGTAAATCAACACCAATTATCAAAAGAAACTGACATATTTGATATGCATAAATTGGATAAACCAAAACACAACCTTTTATGGTTGTTTTGACAAGTGAATCTAGATATCATAGCAATAAATCTTCATAATAACAACATTCGCAGCTATAATATGAGTCTACATTTCTCACATTAACAGGGTACTAAGGGGAGCTTGTAGCTTTCATTTTAAAGGATTTAGGGTTTCCTCAAAAGGTCTGGTAGCAAAAAAATCACACACCTTGGGTGTGCCAGAAAGTGTACATAAGTATTGCTATGATTTTAGCAACATTCATTATTTTTCAAATTTTACAAATACATTGAGCAGAAAGATGATATACTTTTTGAGTATCAGAAGAATAGCTATGATAAAACACTATTGAATCAAACCCATAAGCAGAAAAAAAACAAAATACCAACAATATATGTCAAATGGCTAAAAATATTTCTCATAAGACCTGACAATACCCTTGAGGAGCCAATGAAAAATGTCAAGTGAGGAAAGAAGCTCATTTCCAGAGGTCAGGAATATAATTTACGATTTAATGGAGAATAATGTCACTGCTCATCAACAGATTATTATGAAAATTACCAAAATATACACCAGAGTTGTTGTAGATACTGAATCACTTGAATTAACGAAATGGTTTGGGACCAAAGGGAGTTAAACACAGAGATGAGAAACGTACATAAAACAACCATAATTTGCAACCAATGACTGTTCAGATTGAGACAACATCAGAGCTCATGGTGCTGCCTGCACTTCTGCAGTCAATTGCCATGTCCTCCATCTACTGCAGCAGCATTACCTCCCAGAGGGCAATGATGAGAGGTCTTCAGAGGTCACTGTGGACCACCTTGCCTCTCTGCAAGGATTCCTCAAAGAAGGCAAACACTGACTCAATGCAGGAATATGAGGTCATCTCATGCTTCGTTGTACCTGCAGATCAAGAGAACGCAAAATGGGGAGGTGTCAGGCAAGAGAAACGTGAATTTATTATGCATACGATAAAAAAGTAAATTGGTCTTTTCATGAAACCACAATCTTTCATTAGTAATTTTTTTCTAAAACAAAGCCAGTGTTGTTCAGACGAAAAAAGCACACTTGGAAATAAAAGACCAACATGTACATCCATTTGTATTGAAATTCCAACAAGTTTTAGTTCACCAGACTAATTCGTGAAAATAATGGAGATTTAAAAAGATATTTTCAATAAGTTTGGTACTTACACTTCACTCCATAATCAGAACCTTAGACATTCTAATTGTACCCTAATTCATGCATGTGGTATGTAAATTCTTGAACAAATACTTAGGTGTGGACGAAATAAAAATTTCAACATTTAAACAGAAGTATGACACCTAATGTTGGAAAACAAATGGCTCACTGTAAAGGGTGGAAGGTTTTTGAGAGCGAGGTTAAAGGATAAAGGAGTCGAGGTCTAACAGTAGAGACGGTAGAAATTAATAAAATTCAACTCAACGAACAAAGTCAAATTATTGACAAAATATAGTATAGGAAGAAATGAGATAGGATAGAGTGGTACAGGATAGAGTGGTACATGATAGAGATAGACAACAAAGCCATAAGTTATTGAGGTGATGTTCAAGATGATGCAAATGAAAACAAAATAGGAATGCTGTACAACTGAGTCAGCAATGGAAGCGAGAAGGCAACACAGTAAAAACAAAGCAATTGATTACTTTAAATTTTGAAAAAAGAATGTACATGGAGGGACAAATTTCAGGCATGGGAAAATATCAACATCCAACATTTTTAATGAAACAAAATCATGAAAACCAATGCAACCAATTTCACCTTGATAAAGCATTTTCTGGCCAGAAGGAACCAAATAGAAGAGAAGTACGTCCATCACTTTGATCTTTCATCATTTCTACAAAGTTATGCCAAAAAATACTAAGTCTGTGCATTATAATAGCCCCCAATGGATGCCAACAGATGTTTCAGCCGGTTTGACAAAAATTACCGACAACAGATATCAGAAATGACAAGCCATGATTGATAATCTGATTGTGATATTAGGTGTATAGCACAATATCTTACTGCATGCCAGAAGTCAATACAAGTTATTGACATTGTAACCTCAATTAGAGGATCACAGATTTCCTGCAAATAAAACTGTAAAGGTACTTTTCTCAAAAATTGCACACCCCAACAAGAATGCAAATAGTGCTATGGTAAGTACCATTTCAGTCGAATTGAAATGTCTCATTCATATCAATCAGAGGGAAACTTTAAAAACACTTCTTGACAACTAGATGATTGAGTGAAAAATGAAACATTTCCTCTTGAGCAATTTTCAATCACTTATATAACAGATACCAAGGTAAACATGAACACATTGGAAAACTGATAGAATTAATCAAAATCAAAACAAGAGAAAAACGTTGAGGCCCTTATTTTCAAGCAAAGAATTCAACACTGCCTCCAATTGTGTAATCTCAAAGTGGTGTCTCTCGATGGAGGGTCAAGTAGGCCACAAAGGGTTGCAGGGAAGGGCACCGATCTCCGGGTGCAAATCAGTGTAGTCTCTCGGATACATCGCAAACGGTCGCCGGGGAACTTTCCCAGGTCAAATAAAGTGTGTCGAATGGCGATGTTACCAGAGCATTGGCCAAATCACTCAAGTTTTACAGAAGAGCGAAATTCCCAGAGTTTTCCAGCCTTTTCCAACCGGTTGGCAGAAACTCACACAAAATATTTTAGCCTCCCCCTTAGGATTCAAATACTAATTTTTCTCGAGCTATAAAATTGCGAACACATTTCATCTCTCACAATATTTCAACGAGGTGTCAGAAAGCCATCTTCCGGTCTCTCTTGGAAATGGCGTGGCCCGACGCGCGGTCATTGGCGCGACTCCTCGCCAAGACGTGACAAAAGCGACGCTGACCCGTGGGTTAATATCGGGGAGCCGGGGGATCGGGCACCGCAAATGTGCGAGGGTGTGTGTGTGTGTGTGCAAGCGGTGGAGAGGGAGAACGGGGAGGGGAGGGAGGGCGATGTCCGGGGCGGAAAAGGGAGAGCGGGGGTGAATCAGGAGGGGGGAGGCGCTCTCCCCCATTATCCCGCGACTCGGATGGAGTGGCGCTCGCTTCGAGAGGGCAGAGCAGGCAGCAGAAGACCCCATTGTAGTCCCACCCCCCTTGGGGGCCACTCCACACACCTCGCCGCGCCGTGAGGTTGGCGGGAGAGGGTGGGTGGGGGGATGGAGGGGGTGGGGGACGGCAACAATCGGGGCGTGTGGGGAGGAGTCGAGTGAGGGAGAGAGGACACACACACACACAGCATCCCTCTCCAGCCGTCCCCTTGACTCCTACGGAGCCCCCGATCCTAATGGCCCTGAACAATGGGCGGAAGGAGTGCCAAGCGATATGGATTGACAAAGAGAGAGCACATCTTTCCCTCCTTCTCCTCCCACCACCACTCCCCTTCCCCCCCCCGCCCACCCTCTTACCAATCCCCACCCCTGGCCCTCTCCGTCCACACCCCCGCCATCGCTCCAGGAAGACGCGCCAAATTGGTTTTTGATCGTCCCGCGGGGCTCACCTGAGCGACTCCACTAACCCTCGCACATTTCCTCTCCGCGAGGAGACGCGATTCGGGATATTTAAAACATTTTTTGACGCGATGAGACGTCTCTCGCGACAACGTGCGAAAGGCATTTTTCCAAGAATTTTCACGAATCGAGAAAAATTGCAGCATGTGTCCCACTACAATCTCAAATTACTCGGGGTGGTTCCACCGAAAAAATTCATTTCAATTAGTACTCATGTGGACAACCATAAATTAAAATGAGAGACATTTTTATTTTCCCTTACATATGACCCTTCAAACGGTCACGAGCTTGAGTGGTGGTAGGTGTCACCGACCATAATGGTTCTTGGTGATTATTAACATTGGTTATGATTTTATTTCGGATACGTATTTCATATGTCCAACGTGATTATGATATCAACTATCGTGATCGCAAATTGTGGGGGGAGGGATGGAGAATTGCTTATAACAGCCGATTGGCCAGTCAATCTCACTTGACTTCCCCCGCGCGGTCTGATCTACTCATGTGATTCAGAGCTGAAATTATTATTGCATATTAGCGTTAAAAAACTAGAACGATTTGTATTTATTTGACAATTTGAGTCGCGCTCGTAATATTCGTGATTCCGGTGGCTCGCAATCCACGCTGTGAAATAACGACTTTGTCTTTTCATTCAGAATTATTTGTCACGAATAGGGCAGTTTCTCCTGTAGCAATTTAGTCAATTCCGAAAATATACGAGTAGATACGTACACTCGTATATTTCGGCAGTGGCCTCGACGCATATTCAAGGTGGGGTCTGACCTACGCGAAAAAACATCTCTCCTTCACTTTTTCAATCGAACACTTCCTCTTTACCCGTATAAATCACCCAAGTTTCTTTAATGCAGTACCGTAGATGTTCTTAAAGTGTTGTCACCGAGCGAAGTCCGAAGTAAGTGGGTCTTGCGAGTACTTAAATGAGCGACTGTGCGTCAATTCATCGGAGGTACGACGGCGTATCTAGATTTCTCTTCCCAGAAAATCATTACTGCTCAATTTTTCTTATTCAACTGAAGACTCCACTCTACTACCAAGAAGCATTAATATTTTCTGAATCTACAGAGGGAGCCTAAGTTTCCGTTTTATTTCTAATAGCTCAGCATGTTGGCGTTTCATCGGCGAATAATCAGGCATTGGTGGTTATTTCAAAACTAATGTCCTCGATATTAATGTGAAATGTAAGAGAAATGTAATCACGCTTCCCCGGAGAAAGAAGATGTACGCTAGCTTACAGGATCAGAATACATTCTAAGAATTATTACCTTTTTGGCTCAAAAATCTGCTAATATAATTAATTTACTATTTCCGTATGAGACATGGAAAATAATCAAAACCGCCAGCCCCGTAAAACTGAACACAGTTAATGTATATTTTTTCGCTTTGGTTCAAAAGATAGAGACTATGTAGTATTACCAAATTCTATCCGCAATATTTGTTACCACTGTCACAACTAATGTTGGCAGTCTAGCGATACGATTTGAATCTTTGTCGAGCTGAGCATAAAATTATTTATAAAAACGTTGCAGTTCCCTTTGGAACTCAGCACTGCTACACGCCTCAGCTCTGCTCAGTAGTTGAGTGCACATAATAACTGCTTACATCACAATAACTCAATTTTCAGTTCTAGATGTTTTCCTTCGTGCTGTCCATATTTGCTATTCTCTTTTCCTCCCTCGCCCTCTTACCCACCATTATTCTTCCCATCAGCATCCGATATCCTCATTCCCACATCTCCTCTAGCCAATCAATGCCTTCAAATTTCTCCAAGAACCTTCCCTCTTCCCCGACCACGCCCAGAACTTCTACGCCGCTTTTCCTCCCTCAATCCATTTTATTTTGTCAATTCCACGCATTCACATCTCGAAATCCTTCAATCTAGGGTTATTCCCTAATTGTAACCATCACCTTTTGTAATCATGGGACATTACCCTCTACACATACGGTATATCATCACATTTTTTTAAATAAAGACGCCGCCGTGATTTCGTTTATCACTTAATGTAAGACAGTTTTCAGAACAGCCCAGTTTACAAAACATTAAAGTTAGTGTGGAATACAGACTTTTGGAAATGAAGACTCTTTTCAGACAAAATAGGGTATGTCCCAAAAATAAGTAAATGGTTTTTGCCGCCAACGCAGATGGCTGGAGTGGCGTGATTTGTGGTGGGAAAGGTAATGAGAGATCTGGGGCAAATAACGCAACCCACGTCAGTTAACTGTGGACATTTACAGTGTGCGAATTGCTGCTGGACTGGACCCCTATTCGGAAGCACATCACGAATTCACGATGCCTATTTCAATGGAGCAATGATATGCGATAAAATTGTGTATTAAGCTTGGAAAATTGGGTTCTGAGACCATGACCATGGATAAGGATACTTCTGGAGATGGATAAATGTCCCGAGGAATGGTTTTCCGCTGTCACAAGATGTCCTGAGAAGGTAGAGAGGAGGTTGACGATGAGGAATGCCCTGGACATCCATCAACAACACGGTGTGATGTAAATGTGCAAAAAATGAGGCACATGCTAAATTCTATTGTCCCCAAGTGTCAGGATGTCAGCAGAAGAGTGCAATATTCAGAAAAATAAAGTGAATTGCATTCTTACGGAAGATTTAGCCATGAGAAAGGTGTGCCAAGATGGTCCCCAAGGTGCTGTCAGAAGACTGCTTTTGTGACAATCTTACGTTTGATCTCTTGGACCATAGTGTAAGTGACACGAATTTTTTAGCAAAGGTGGTTACTGGTGACAAGACATACGCCTTTGAGTATGACCCAAATATAATTCCTTTGAGTACCAATTTGGACCACTGGATTATGTCAAAGAGGCCATGACGAGATGGCTGAACGAGGGTTCCATTGATCCTGCCTTACAAGAAGCATACCACAACTGGCGGAGGTACTGGCAGTGGTGTTTTAATACATAAGGGTGCTTCCTATGAAGATTTTTAGCAATTTGTACTTTGATCTGCAATAAATTTGTCCCCGGATTAATTCTACTTCTTTTTGGGACAAACGTTGTATTTTACGTCGAAATTACATTCACCTGAATTTAAATGAGCACTCCGCACCAACGTAGTTCATTGTAATACTTGCAATGCGTACTCTGGGCTTCAGCAATCCTTCATATTATTTGCCTCTGACCGGCCTGTGGAGCTCTATAAGTGTTGGGTGTAACATACATAGCAATTAACTCACCGCGGTTATTAAACTATTCATGCACCACCTTCCAGCTAAAAAAAATGACTTAAGCCAAGCCCAAAGCACCTCGATGTTTTTATTCTGCAGTCAGCTGTGAATTCATTTCGACGTATTGAAGTCCTCCAAGAGCAGTTTAATTACCTATCAAATAGCGATTCAATGTTGAATTTCACTTAATTTTAACGAATGTCTCTCTTAATTTTATCCACAATAATATCAACGTAAAATCATTCAAATGATTCAAAGCTTGACAACCACAATCACACTACGGTATATGAGTGAGACCTCTCCACGCATGAGTGACGAGTTGTCAGTAACGAGGTAAATGAACTACATCTACATAACAGCCCGCAAGCCTTAGCAAGGACGTGTGGCAGGGGGTGGTAGGTCACAAACCATTGTACATACATTCACTTTCTTTCCTCATGCACCTGGAACCCCGCATTTCACCAAAAACCACGTGGAAAGGGGGCGACCGAACACCAATCATGTAACAAGCCAACATATATTACGAGTATTACATGGTTAGCAGCTATTCCCATGCCTACACAAAGAGGACAAGAAAATACGTTAATAGAAGGTGGGCACACTTGAAATTCCGACTTTTATCACCTGTCAGTATTCCACGCATTCCGGACGGACAATTCACAAATACAATAGACTGTATATACATTCATCTACACTCAATCTGGCACAAGAGCGCACAGCGGGGGGCGTTAGGATGTCAGACATGGATAGTGTTTTGTGGAAATGTAATCTTCTATACCCCTATTTACGACAGCGTGCACCTATTATTTTCTTAGGTGTCCCCCTTTTCTTGCTGTCCCGAATAGTGCGCGGGAAAAATGAATACTTGAATCTATCAGTTAGACAGTCTATCTTTCTAACTTTGTAACTATTGTTCACCCAACCAATTAAATAAGGGGGCCTAATTATATCTCCACTGTCGAATGCGAAACCTTTCTAATATGTTTAATCTAGCCCTGAGGATTGGCATATCTAAAGGTTCCCACCCCAGATTATGTATTAAATGTGTGACGCTTTGTATCCTTAGGTACGCGTTTTTTCACGAACTTAGCGGTCTTTCTCTGTACCCTATTCAATTCTGTAAATGATATTTTTTAGGAGGATTTTACTAGACCCTCATAATATGTCGCCACCTCAAACCATACGGATGAAGTACCAGGACCATACTACAGCACAAACAGATTACGATAAACTTTCTTCCCCTCTGACACAATTCGCGATTCTATCCCTACAATTTTACAATTTTAACTACTCTCGTATTCAGATTGATTACTTATTCTCATTTCAACTTTCGCAATGTTGCTCAGCGCTGTAATCCGAGTTATTTATTTAACAACAGCAAAATGCATCCTTTCTTTTAGTGGATTCCCACGTCACCTTCAAAGAGTTTTTTTTTCCTAAGTCGGGGACGAGCTAAATTACTTTCTCGCACCGAGCAACTGCAGAGGGAACCCCTTCACCCCACGGCCCTGATCGACGTGCCCTCGTCAACTGCGAGTAATTGCCCGCTTGCCACACACGGGAAACGGCATAGCGACGACCACATCGTTCGCACCACAGCGCCCTCTTAAAAGCGATGACTAAACGCACGAGTTGACTCGTACAGGATACTAATGGGAAGGTCACCTTTTAACTCGTGCACCATACACCCACACCCTCCTTCTGAGAGTTCACTATCGACTAATGCCCGCTTAAATACTTGGATGAAGTAGTCGCCGTCCTAGACACTATCCTCCGAGCAGTTTAAAGATGCCGATCGAATCGATTATATCAGAATACTTAACAGCGTACAGAGAGACTGTACTCATAGTTTACCTCAGGCATTAAACACATTAATAAATGGTATGGATAACAAGTATCGGTAACAATTTTCTCCTGACGTGACTGCATGTTGCAGGGCTCTGGGTGGGTGGTGGAGGGTCTGACCTTCAACACGCTCTAAGCGCCAATCGTCTGCGAGCTTTCTTTGAGGTTAGATCGTGTTTTTTAGTAGACCCCCGTCGAGTGATTCGATGCAAGCGCAAAATGCAGCGAACGATTGAACAGCGGTACGCCATCAAATTTTGTACTGCACTGCGGATATCGGACACGTTGGAGACGTTGGGCATGATTCGCCATTGTTCATGAAAATTTGGTGATGCGAAAGATCTGCGCGGAGCTCATCCCGAGGGTCTTGACGGACGACCAATAGCAGAGTCAAGTGACAGTTTACGAAGACCTTATGTAATGGCACCGCGATGATTCCCCAAGCCCCCTACAGTCCCGACTTGGCAGCAGGAGACTATTTCCTATTCCCAAAAGTGAAATCCTCCTTCAAAGGACATCCCCATGGGACACTATGTGCCGTCAAAGAAGCTTGCACGCATACCCTTAAGGACCTTCCAGAATCCTCCAACCAGGGCGCCTTCGAGACGTGGAAAAGCTGTTGGCAAAAATGTGTCGACGCTCAAGAGATATTCTTCGAAGAATTTTAAGACATTGAAGCAATACCTGAAATAAATATATGTTTCCCAAACTTTTACCGATATTTTTATACAAACCTTGAATGTTAACTTTCTATTAAATCACTAAATTCCTGAATACTTTTCCATTAATATAATCAATCATTACTAAATCAGATATATCCTGAATACTTTTTGAACTAGTTTAAGCGTAGCTACTCTGTTGACAATACTCCCAAACGTAGACACGCATAGCCTTCCAGGCTGAGTCGATCTGGAATTCGATTCGAAAAGATAAAATCGATGACTATTTAACGACTATATTTGCTCCTTATCGCATCCCTTGGCTGTTGCCAACACAGTCCAAGTATTTGTTTTCAGATTGCTCTCATGAAGGGTGTGAAAATGATTTCAGGGTATTTGGTTACAGTTCGTCACGTTAAAATGACATTTTAGAGAAATTACAAATTTGGAGAATAATAAACTAGAAAGCATAGATAATACATCACGAGAAATGCTGAAGTGAGAGGGAAAGTTACTTGTTACTCGTCTGAGAAGAATACATGAGTTATATTTGAAAACTTTAGCCGTAACAAAAGTAAATAAAGTAATTTTTGTACCCGATATTAGGGAAGGGGGTACAAGGCGTACTCGAGGAATTATAGAGCAAGATATAATGTGAGTGAAGCGGGGAAAGTATTCGGTAAGGTGAGGACTGAAAGAGAGCGGAAGGTAGAAATGGTTTGAGTCACACTTACCAGCAGATACCCATTCTATATCCCCTCCCCGCGTCGACTCGGGCTCGTCCAGTTTCTTGTCCGACGACACCCAGTTCCGCCCCACCTGAAGCAACAAAGACCGATAAAATCTTGCTTAAAATGGCTCATGAGCTAATTCGTCAAAATTACATATACTCTGCAAGCCGCAGCAAAGACGTGCGGTGGGGGATGTTAGGACACCAGGGTTTAATACAAGGTCTGTCCCAAATGTAGTATCACTTATTTTTTCCCGGATAGACGGACGGACGGGCGGCGGTTTCTCTGATTGGGTTCGAGGGAGGGGAATCACAGGAAAGGTAGGAAAACGGTGGCAGTTGGTTACTAGCCTTTGCGGAGCGCGAACCGTTCGTTTGCGAAATCTCTCTAACGTGACATCTTTACGGTTATTGAAGTATTTATTGAAGTCAAATTTTGCGTGGAACTGGGCGAAACCGGGAAAGAGACTCATGACATGCTCAAGGCAGCTTATGGTAATGACGCCATTGGTAGATCGGGTGTTTTTGAGTGGCACAAGTTGTTTCGGAAGGGTGTAGAAGATGTTGAAGACGCCGAAAGTTCATGATGCCCTTCGACTTCAAAAAGTGATGGAAATCTTGGAAGAGAGCAGATTTTGTGGGACAGGTATCGCATATTAAGTGTTCACATGGTTTCTGATGAGCTTGACATCCCTACAATTGATGTGCATCGACTTTTGGCCGAAAACATGAGCATGAGGAAAGTGCGAGCGAAGTTGGTGCCGCGAGTGGTCTCGGACGATCAAAAGGAAACTCGTTGCGGATCTGCCAAGAGCTTCTCGACCATGCGAGTGAGGATCGAAATCTTTTAGATAAATCCGGATTGTTCTCCCGTCATTAATATTTTAGAAACAGTTTGTTTAAATTGGGTCCTTGTGAAGGATGTTTGCTTGAAGAAATATCCCGTAAAATGTAAGGTCCCACATTTTCACTATCATTAACAGCTTAACATAATTACCTCCTCTCTGTGAAACAATATGGGTATTTACAGTCACTGGATGGCCAAGTATTTTTCCACGTTACCTTTGGAGATATTGGTGCTTAAATTTGACATGTTTTGAAATTTCTCGGCGTGAGGAAGAAAATGTTGCTTTCATTGAGATGCGTTTCTATCACTGGTAAGTCAGCTTACAGTCATATTGGTCGTTAGATACCGCAGAGTCACAGTGAATTTAATTACAAAATGAAATCAAACATGTTTTTAGATCATCCTCCGACATATAGTATTTCTAAAATAATATTTTGTGAGTTTTACATTTATGATGAATTTAATTTTCTTCAAAAACAGTTAATCATCCGTAGCAAAAATGGGTTCATATATTCATTATTCATCATTTTCATTCATTCATTATGAGCATTCATATATTTTTAATTTCATAGTAATTTATGTATTACATTTCAGCAACATAAGTAACATGAAAAAATCTTAATTAAATTTGCATGATTATAATGAAAAAAGTATACATACAATTTTACATGGTTTGGATAAAAAGTATGGGGAACAATTTTTCCTGGCGTGACTGTACGTCGCAGCGCGGTCGCACCACGAAGGATCGATGGTGGTGGGGCTATGGCCTTCAACACGCACCAAGCGCCAATCGCCTAGATCAGTTCAGGCTAGATCGTGTTTTAGTGCACCCCTGTCGAGTGACTCGGAGCAAGTGCAAAATGCAGCGAATGATTGAACAGCGGTGCGTCATCAAATTTTGTGTGGGACTGAGGAAATCGGGCACGGAGACGTTGGACATGATTCGCCAAAGATGAAAGCACGTCACAAACTGCAGTTTTTAAGTAGCACAAGCTCTTCAAAGATGGTCGAGGGAGTGTGGAGGACGATCCCCGCGCTGGACAGCCGTCGACGCCAAGAACTGACGACAACGTACAGACGTGTGTGTGAAGTGATGAATTCAGACCGTCGGTTAAGTGTGCGCATGTTCGCATATTGTATTATTGGCATTGGTAAGATGACAGTTCACATCATTATCATTGAAAATCTAACGATGCGAAAGATCTGCGGAAAACTCGTCCCAAAGCTCTTGGCGGACGACCAAAAGTAGATTCGAGTGTACGCTTGCAAAGACCTTCTGCAACGGCATCGCGACGATTCCCCAACCCCATTACAGTCCCGAATGAGCATGAGACTATTTCCAAAAGTGGCATCCTTCCTCAAAGGACACCACCAGGGTACCCTATAAGTGCCGTTAAAGAAGCTTGCACGCGTACCCTGAAGGACCTTCGAGTTGCAGAAAGCCGCAGGCAAAAGTGTGTCAACGTTCAAGGGATGTGCTTCGAAGAATTCTGAGGCATTACAGCAATATCTGAAATATATCTATTTTTCCAAAACTTTTCCTGAATTATACAATTATACAAACTTTTTATATTTCCATTTTAATGAGAATAACAATGACTTCCGCATTAACAACTCCTGCTTTAAATAGGCACCGGAAACAAGATTACACATTATCTGCATGATTGGCATACCGTGCAATCAGACAATATTTATAACAAAGAGGACCATACAAACAATGCTGCAACACAAGAAGGCTCACTTTTATTGGGTAATAACAATCATATCGACCATATCATATGTTATCCATACAAAAAAATGACAAGATCATCTCGTATAGTCATAACTACAATTATAGGAATATATTCTCTACAGTAGTCAGGTGATTTTGCCTTATTATTCTCGTACGTACGAATGTCGACAATATCGACCATATTTCCAACAACGACCATCCGGTCAATATAATCCATATCATCTAACTCGAGGATAATCATTAGTCCTAAGAGTAGGTGTGTCGATTCTTTGAAATTATCTCAGACTAAACAATTTGAAATCAAAATTTTTGAATTAAAATATACCTAACTTAAAAAACTAACCCGACCCGGTCGATACGAGATGACGGACAAAATCTCGATATATTGTCCTTCCGCACAGCCACGCGTCTGTGGTACGCCATCGTGAGCGGCGAAGGGGAGGGGGGTGGCGAGGACTCAAAGGGTGTGGAGAGGGGGGGGGGGGAGAGCAATGGAAGGATGTGCTTGGAGGGGGTTGGATTCCATTAATGCGGCGGACGAGAGATGCGGCACTTGCGGAGGAGATGGGAGTGAAGGGCGGAGAGGAAGAGAGAGTGAATGAGGGGGGCGAATGGGGTGGTGGGAGGCGATGAACCGCCAAATGCGAGTGGTTCATCTCATCGGAGGGAAATAGAACTCTGCACGAGGGGTGGTGCTTCGACGTCATTTCCGCTCAATTTTGAGGGAGTTGGGTGGCCGGGGCAATTCGATATCCCATCGACAATATTGAGCCCGGAGATAAAAAAAACTATCACACAAAAATAAAACGCGTTGACCCGACATGGAGGACAACATCCTGAGGTAGAAAGAGTAATTATAAAGATGCATCCTAGAGACAAACGATCATCAAACAAATGTAACTGTGGTAGGGGTAGAGAATATAATTTTTCTAAATTTAAAAGTGGATAATGGTACATCCTGATAATGAACAACATCTAAAACCTTCGTCTGCGATCGAAGTACAGATACATGCTTAAAGTTTAATGAAGCAAAAACTAATAACGCAAATGAATGCATGGAAGAATAGGTTCTTTTTAATTGCACGATTATAAGTTATTTAGATAACTCATCCCCCGTCCACTATTTTCTTCCGTACTGCTCTGTCTTCGCAAACTTCCTTCGCCTCTTTCTTGCTTTGTTTCATTCCCACTCTTCTGTTACCGAGACTGCCTCGTCTGTTATGGTCTCGTGTCGTCCGTGAGTATTCTTCGTACATACCTAGCAGTTAATCTTGTAAAACCACATTATATCACCTTTGTCACTTTTTTGAAAATCCCACGGACGTGCAGAATAATTTTAACGGACTAGTCGACAAAAACACAGAAACAGAAACTCATAAAAGAGGGACTCACAGGGTCTCGAATTTTCGGTGGTGCCACCACCTTTCTCAAGAGGAGTTAGGAACAGAACTGTTCTGTTCTTCAGTTCTGTTCCAAACTTCTCTTGAGAAAGGTGGTTGCACCACCGAAAATTCGAGACCCAGTGAGTCCCTCATTTATGAGTTTCTGTTTCTGTGTTTGTGTCGGCCAGTCCATTTACATTGTGTACATTATTATTAGGTAATCTACCGGTTAAGGTAGGTTTTTTTGGATGGACACAACTATCAAATAAACCCAATCCAGCAACCTAATCTACATCAGGTCCCTCTTCATCTCGGTGTACTTCTTTCCTCCCTTCATCCCGTCCAACATCCCTATCCTGTTCCTGCCCTTTCCTCGCTTGCCCAACATCCTCCCCTCTATTACCTTCTTCAACATTCCACTACCGCTCAATACGCCTTTCATCCATTTTTCCTGCCTCCATAGGATTTCTCTCAACAAACCCCTCTCCTCACCCACCATCTCTAGTACTTCCTCATTTGTTTTCCTTTCGGTCCATTTCACCTTCTCCATTCTTCTCCACACCCACATTTCAAAAGCCTCCAATCTACGTCTATCCTCCTGCTTCAGTGACCACGTTTCCGGGCCGTATATAGCTACGCTCCATATCAGAGTTTTTAAAAGTCTTGTCTTAACATCCCTATTCAACGTCCCCGTCATCAACTCCCTCCTCCTTGAGAAAGCCTCCTTGCCTAGCGCAATTCTTCTCCTTACGTCCCTACCACTTTGACGGTATTGGTCCAAAACATTTCCGAGATATGTAAACTGTTCTACCTGCTCCATTTTTCCGCGCCTATTTTAATATTAAGCTTAGCCCTTTTCTTTCTGGAAAATCGCATAACCTTTGTTTTATTAATATTGATTCTCATCTCATATTTATCGCACTGAACCTCCAATTCATTCAGCAATGCTTGCAACCCCTTGGCTGACTGAGCAACTAATGCTTGGTCATCAGCAAACCTAACCGATTTTACGAATTTCCCTCCGACTTTCACTCCTACCTCCAGTTCTTCCCATGCCTCTTTAATCATTTCCTCCACATATCCGTTGAACAGTACCGGTGACAATGGGCAACCCTGCCTCACACCTCTTCCTAACCCTGCCCATCCGGATTCTCCGTTCCCTACTCGCACCCGAGCAGTCTGACACATGTACAGGTTGCGGATCATTCTCCTGTCCCTCCAATCCATTCCTATTTTCTGCAATACACGCATTAATTTTTCCCAATTCATTGTATCAAACGCTTTTTCGAAATCTACAAAACAGGCAAAAACGTCCTGGTTGTATTCTATATTCCTCTCAATTAGTGATCTCATTACTGCAATGGCATCACGCGTACCTCTTCCTTTCCTGAACCCAAACTGATCATTCCCTAAGTAATCATTTGCCTTACTCTCTATCCTTTTGTTGATGATCCTGAGAATAACTTTAGCTGCGTGGGATATCAAACTTATTGTTCTGTAATCCTCACATGATGTAGCCTTTGCCTTTCTCGGAATAGGAACTAACACTGATCTCACAAAATCTTCCGGCCAGATTCCTTCCTCATAAATACTACGAATAAGTCCATATAGGGCCTTCTTCCCACATTTTCCTAAACATGCCAACAGTTCTACATGAATGTTGTCCACCCTCACGGCCTTATTTGCTTTCATCTCCTTTAATGCCCTTTCTATTTCATCGTCGAGTATGCCTGGACCTAAGCTATCTTCTTCTACGTCATGTTCCTCTTCTATGTCTAACCTTGTCGGCCTAAGTTCTCTGTCATACAGTGTTTCTATATATTCCCTCCATCTCTCTTGGATTTTTCCTGGTTCAACAATTATCTGACCCCACTTATCTTTAACTGTTAGCACAGATCTTGCCTTCTTACTTCCTGATAGTGATTTAACCTTGCTGTAGAGCGCACCATTTTCACGCTTCCTCTGTAAACTTTCCATACCCTCGCATTGCATTTTTCCACTAGTCTTCTTTTGCCTTATTTGTTGCCCTTCTCAATAGACCCGTCCCGTAGACCCGTAGATCCAAATAGACCCGTCAATAGTACCAAGGCACACATTACGTGTACACATGAAAATCATTCCGGGTAATTATAGAATTTTAAACATTCCGACGGACTTCACACTTGTGATGATGCATCAAATTACTAAAGCTAGGTTTTAGACGGTCCTCAAACAATTATCAAATACCACATTATTACTTCCTGCAAAAAAACTCGTCCACCCTAAATTACTTCTCTTTCAGTTTTTAATAATTTTCAACCAGCCATCCAACTTACGGCATCAAAATGACTGGGTCAGAAGACCAGATAACTTATACGACAAAAAGATTGCAAGGGTGCTTATGCCATAAAGGGCTCATCAAAAAGAAAAAAAGGATTAAGACTCTATTGCTTCCGTTCGAATTCATTGAGGGCCGGGAGTATAATGTAGACAGTGAGGCGCGGCACCCGAACTGAAATAGAGTGCTTTCGCAAGCTGGTTCTTGTATGTCTCCTTTTTTCCATCGATTTATTACATATTTTCGGAAGGCCCGCTAAATACTGCCGTAGCGATGATCGGGTCTTTCTCATCAAGGACGCCTTTCGTATTGATCTCGGTCAGCGGATGAGAAATTCGCCCCGCGAACCATCTCGCCATGCAACGTATGTGAGATGCTGCTAACTCAACTTGGGTTTGCCGATGCCAAATAGCCCCGATACACAGAAAGAAACTGATGAAAATAAGGATCGGGATTAGAGGACAACAATATCGTTATGATCATGCATCGGTAGCATTGGCTTCAGCCGAGATTACATTCAGAATTCGACTCTTATTGGCTAGTCCTCACCTCGAATAGGAAGGCGAGCTTTTGGGATCCTGCATTCCTGTAGGATCCCAGAGAAACTGCAGTGTAGGGCCAGCAAGGAGTTTGTATCCTAATGCAAAAACCCTATGCTACAGGCTCTCGTGGAGGCATGCAGCGTAGGATGTGTGGGAATGCACTCGGATGGTGGGATTTGACAAGCATTCAACTCGCGAACTCCTTTAAGGGGTATTTAATAACGCCCCACGGCCGTGCCCCAACCATTGCAGTTATTGCCTTCCGCCACTACCCGTGTGAGGCCATTATTTCGACCGATTGCTCGGGTTTAATCAGAAAGGAACGTACACATTATTATTTGCTTGGAGCATTAAATAAATTATCCACTTACCTCAACATTTAATAATGCATTTATTCTCTGAGTGTTTAAACTAATTTGTAATTATCTATCGCAGCACCAATGGTGACGTTAAATTTGGACAGGTGGTCCCAAGCCGACCCTAAAGCTTAGTCGACTCAGACATTCGATTAGATTAAAATAAGTAGTTAAAGGGTTCATGCCGGAGCTCACGGGCTTCTGAGGATATTGAGACCAAGGAAAGCAACTATATTCTTCATAAAAACGTAAATTCACAATCCTTAAAGAATGCAATACTTCGATTAAATGATAAGCATTTCATTCAATAGACGGGTTGCCTCTTATTTCTCTAGATTCATCCATATCCAATGCTGGCTCTCCTACACCCTGAAAGAATCCACTGCCTTGGGTCCCTATTTTTTTGGCTATTATTTTTCCCTCGTCAAAGTTTTGCATCATATAATATCTCTTAAAAACCTCTAGTTCTTGAATGCGATTATAACCTTTCGTTTGGCGGCCATATCCTCTTCTACTCTTCATGAATAGCCATTCGTTTCTCGCATTGTCGGTCCATTCGACACATCTGAAGAAATATCCCATTTCGAAAGCAAATGTTCTTCTAGTTTATGTTTTTACAATGGTGCAATAATTTCTCTGGCACTTGGAGAGCCACACTACACATTGGCTACACATCACTGCAGCCGCGACATCTTCATAAATTTCTTCTTTGGTTGAGGAAACCTGTACTTGATGGTGTCAAACTGCTTGCATCTCATGATAAACAACATAGAAGTTATGTGAAAGTTTCCTGAAATGTTATGTGAAAAGAAAATCCTTAAAAGGGAAGGTGAAAGACTCATTCCAATGTCTCTTATCAGTGTGGAACATGGGATTTCGTACATTTTTACTGCAAGCCAGGGTTTCAGACTATCATTACGAAGCTCCATTTCACATTTCTAAATATCCTATCCACTACGTTCAAGGTTGAATTCATGTCTTACCTGATACAATAACCTAGTCAACTGCATAATTCAACATGCCGATTACCTCCCCATTCAACTTTATTGAATTTATATAGATCCCTCGAGTCTTGTTACGGCATATTCCAAGCTTGGGTTGAAGCCGGTTGTTGAGAGCTATTTATTTATCTTTCGTTTCAATCATTAAGTTTTTCCGCCTCGAACAATCAGTTCGACAAGGCATTGCCAAAGGTCTTCTCCAAATGCTGTTTCACTCTTATCTTTTCATGTACCCAACATTACTCCTATACATTGGGACCATTAGGTCTCAATTTCCCCCAGATAAAGTCCTTTATCTATCTATAAATTTCCACGGGCAAGAACATGGCTTCTTTTGTTCCTTACTCTATTCCTCTGAATTGCAATTGGTTTTCCGACAAGTTGCATTCAATGATTCCCTCTATCCTTCGGGTGACTATTCGTTCCAAATTTAACTTAACTTTAGTGTTTTAAATGACCTGAACTTTCATTCGAGTGATTATTAGAAGCAAGTCTCAAATGTCGGAGCCTATTGCCAACCCTTCGAACGCCTTCATAAGAAATAACTCCGTTAATTTTTTTTACTTTTCGTGTTCTTGTTATCTCTCAAGTCTTTCATTGCTACTTGCAATCCACAAGGGTCCTGGCAGCCTTCGTTCACATAATCCTCACCTTCAATAGGGATAGTTCAAGTTTCCAGATCTTACAGAACTACTATACATACATTAATCAGCATACAACCCGTCGCACCTCTGATGCAAACGTCTACTTTTGTTTCCAAACGCCTTCTAATTGCATGTGACGCTATTTCACCATTTTTCCTCTTTGTTTTTCGGAATGACAGTTGGGATGTTTGTGCCTTTTCGCACACCATGTAGGGCACACCAGAACAAGACAAAAAACGGTATAAAAGGAAGATTTAAAGGGAATATTGAATTTGATCATTAAGTCTACAACGACGGATTAAACATTACATTTGGTAATGGTAAAAATTATACCGATAAAGTCGAGCAGCAGCCATAAATATTCGGATCGAACCCGACGACCCTTCTTCGCAGATCAATGTCATTACATCAAGGGAGTTATCTTGAGGATGTCCAGAAAACCTTCAATCTTTTTGAAACAAGGACAAGAATAAACCTTTTTACTCCTATTTCTGGTCACCTAATATCACTGCTGGGCTTAAAAGTGATTTTGAATGTGACAAGAATCACATGAAGTGCAGAGATAGTGATTGTGAAGATTCACTTAAGCCATGCCACGTAACTCGGTTATCTAGAAAATAACTAGCCAAATATACGAGACGAATCAAGATGTGTATTTTAAAATCGAGATTCGAGTTTAAACTAGGATTTGATATTCGCGCGAATGAGTCGCTCCGATATACCTCGGGAGAAGCAATTGAGTCCCCTACGACCGCCATCCACTCCTCTTCCCCTACCAGCACTTGAAGCAGGAGCAATGGGGCAGCCATCCTCTCGAATGGGGCCATCGACATGGGCAGTAAGGGGGGATGGAGGGGCGAGCAACTGTCCGACAGATGTCTCACCACCGACACCGCGAACAAAGAAACTACCGCCATACCGCCCTCGAGAGGGCGAGGGAGCGAGGCTAATGCCGCGCCGCCCAGCGGTGGACTCTCCAAGTACCCCGGGGGGTATGTGGCGATTAGCCTGGTGAAATTATCAACCTCCTTCCATTTTACTGCCGAACTGGCTCATCAAGCTCCGTGGACGGATGGATGGAGGGGGAACGGGCATCTTAGGTGCTCGGGGAGAATATGGCTTCGAGGGGGTCAGTCACATCTGAACCCGCTGCGGATTGACTATATCTACATCGTCAAAAGTGCGGAGGGGAGTTTGGTGCGAGAAATTGGAAAAAGGGATTGGATGCAGGATATATTGGGAAAAAATTGGATGCTGAACACTCTCAAAAGCGTTTTGCACGATGCATCTCATGCAGATGAATCGGCGTGAATTCAAGTGACCACCTGAACAAATGTGGCGTTACACAGCATATTTGCCATTTCCCTGCATTGCACAATGGTACGATTATCGACTGTATACAAATCGCACATATTTTTGCCACAATTGTTTTGGAATGAAGGGTAGTTGTGTTGATCTTCCTTAATTTTTTCTATACTTATTTTCATCTCACTTTTGCCATCTTACTCCACACACATATCTCATAAGCCTTGAATGTGCTAATTGAAAGTGGGATCATATAATGAATGGAGAACAATAAGACATTTCTAATATTTGCACATCACCAACTACTACTCCATATTTCTCCTATAAAAAGGGATTACGCTAACGTAACAAAATAAAAATTTTAATTGTCCATTGTCAACTTTAAAGTAATAAAAAAGGCAAAAAATATATTCCTGCATTTCACCTAAACCTTGACATATATCGTCATAGCATTTACCATATAGCTTTTCTACATATTCTCTCTAGCTTCCCTAAATATCTCTAGGTTGGATTAATTAATTCTAAATTCATCTATATGGTATATTTTTCCTTCCTGTGCCCCGGGGACCATTTCTTCCATGTATAAGGTAAAAACTATAGGTTATAGTGGACAACCTAGTCTTATCACTTACCTATTACAGCCATCATGATACTCCAACCGAAACCCATAAACTGACAAAATTGACAATGCAGTGGTATACACTGTTTTTTAACAATTTGTATTCCAAAGCACAAGCAGCAATTCTAGAAGTCAAGAAAATTCACTTAAACATTGAACTCTCTACTGCCAGAAATCCTGGGCCCTCACTGGAGTCCACCATCGCATATTACCCTATCACAAAAAGGCAATGGATCATGAAATTTACTTTGAAGAATAATATGAAGCAAGGCAAACATATAAAATTTCTTCAAACAGTTATCTTGATACCCCTCTGCATTCGCACACACTTGGTATTTTGGACAATTTATACTCATTATATAATGCCAAGGGGTCTGAACAGCCCATTCAGGAGGCTGACACTCAGCAAACTACTAGTGAGCCTGTAGGTCCATTTTGAATAATAAGGAGATTCTTACTCTAGGATGAGACCAGAGGACCACTCACTTTCTAGATTCCCTTCCCTAATATTTTCCCAACAATCATGTCATCCTCTAAATGTATTTTTGAACTGAATGTTTAGAAGCTGCTTATTTTTATCTGGAACATCTTTCACCACTGCATGTCTCATCGTCGGCACCTCTTTTAGCAAAGTTGTGCTTACAACCACAACAGCCTAAAGCAAACACAAATTGATCTCAGAAGTAGGAGGAATATTATTCTAATCAGGAATGAGAATTCCAATATCATATTCCTGATTCAAATACAAAACCCTCTTTTAAAACAATTCAACTCATCCCAATTTTTCCCAAATTCTAAAGGAATCATTTACGTCCCTCCTTTTTCACAATTTTCTGATTGTGTGGTTACCCTGGGAGGCAAGTGAGTAGAGCAACCTAGAGGGGAGAGGATAAATGGAAGAGGAGAAAAGGGAGGCTCAGTTTCCTCTACTCCACCAGAATTAGCAAGTTTACTTACATTGAGTATATGGCTACAAATGCAAAACTCCACTCTTTGGGCAAAATTCTAAACTTGGGACTTATCCGAGCAAACCACCATTCAATGCACATAACATCCAGCTTATATGACATCTACCCCTCAAACTGACTACCTCTTCTAAATCACTGTATAGACCCAGAGAATTAGCAGACACCAGTGAATGCACCAGTAAAAAGTCCTTACCTGAGACAAAAAATTGGCATACTTTTCTTGTGATTGCTTTGTACTCAGTCTGTGAACTGAATCTGTCATGGCGACCGCTATAACTTTGCTCTTGAAGCTAGGAAACATCTCCTTTGCCTGAAAAGTATGAGAAATCAGATGTAACATGGAGTGGCACGATGTGACTCACCATCCAGATCATATGAGCAATAAAAATTGATTTCATTTTCCTTTAATTTTCCATTTCCATAAAAATCATATTATTATAATTCATTTTATGGCAATCAATTCTACCCATATCAAGACAACCTGTATTACCATGATTATCAAATTTTAGGAAAATATAAACACAAGTTTGATTGATGCCTCATATCCATTTATCAGATTTTTAGTCAAAAAGAAAGCAAAAGTAGTAGTAGAGACATACAAAATGTGGAATTCAACACAACATTTTACAATAAGGGTAAGTCAATAAATAACTCCCAAAACTGGATAGAGGCAATAGTAATTGAAGTAACTTCCTGAAATGTATTTCATTTTTCTACATATTCACCCTGTACATTCAGACACCATTCCCATCTCATTACAAGTCCTCGATAGCTCTCAAAAAATAAGTCTTTCGTTTGGTGTCACAGCCTACGGCATCACCATTTTCAAAACATCGGCCACCCAAATAACTTTTAAGGGGCCGCGAACAGATGAGAATCACTGGAGGCTCTAAGTTGAGACTGTGTACGGTGGATGTACTTAGCCTTCCCAAGGAAACGTTCATAACTGCTCCTGCATTTGTCTTGCTGACATTTGCAACTTATTTATTGACTTGATCTTGTATTTTAGAACCTATGGCCAAGCACAGTTTATGTCTTTCATGATTTAACTTTTGACATGAGATTGAACTTTTTTTAATTCTTCCACAATGGTTAATCACACTTAGCAGTTTTAAGATTTGTTTATAGCCAATACTTCCATCAAAATTCAAACTGTGGAAATAATCACATTCGTTACTTCTTTTCATTACAGTATGAAAGACATTTGAAGTAATTCCCTTAAAGCAGGTGGAGGTACTGTCATTTAAACCTATATCAACCATTCAAATAAATAGACCACATTTAATCCCTTCAGACAGAGCAGAAATAAACATTTTGAAAGAAGGTAATGTAATAATCTGGAAAGCCATATGATAGCAGAAAATTAACCATCAAGTAATGCTAGTAAGTAAAGGAAAGAGATAATAAAATCGTATAATGCCTCTGATATTAGTTTTACTATACTCCTGTGCCTTTTTTTAAAGTTAAGTTTTATATGTTTAAGCAACCAGGTAAACTCCATGAGTCATCTGGGAGCATAGAGTGGCAATGACCACAACCAAATCATAACTCAATGTCTAAATGCACCTCATTGTGCATCCAATAGAGATTAATTAAATTTAACAAAGGAATTAAATAACCAATGGAATCAATGAGATCAGTAAATGTGAGGAATTAAATGATGAACAACCTACAGAAATGCAATACTTTGAGGACAAATAATTAAGAGGCAAATCAGAATTTTCCAAGACTTCCACTTAAAAAAAGTTTTTCATAATTGTCAATGCTTAAAGAGTTTTAGCTTACTGCCACCATATTCATTTCATACATTGGATTAAAGGTCTATCAGCACAACCAAGGAGAGTACTCTGACAATTAATACCCTTAATACTGCTTTCATATATGTATTAAGGCAATCCAGTACACCCAATTCATGGACAATGTTCATTATTTGAAAGGGGGCCTTATATGTATGCACTAAACAACTAATCAGACCCCTTAGCCCCCCTTTGTTGATTCCAATGATTGTGTCAGAATGGATGGAAGATTCAAAAATACCAATTTGGCTAATAATCACACACATTCCTTGTTGTAGATCCAATGAGGCTCAAGTGCAGAAAATGATCATAGATATTTTTCTAAAATATATCTGCATACAAAAATTTAACATTATAATATCTATTATGATTGAAGGTTTACATATTTAAAACTAGTAACAAAATTTGGCGGTGATTCAAAGAGTGTATTCAGTCAACTGCTCGAAGGCATGTTTGAGTTTGTTTTCATGCTTACTTACAAGAGCTGAATATTTACAGCTTATGTCTAATCCAACTTCAAAAGACCACAACTGCCATTCTTTGACTGGTTTATATCTTGAAGAGTTTTAGATACTGATTCATATTTAGATTCTAGCTCTAATTTTGTAGGAGCTAATCACTATTCATGGGGAATTACTTACAGTTTTGAGGGTGGGTTTTCAAAGAATTTTCTCTAAATTCTGACTCATAGAAACATCAAGCAGCATTACACTCCTCCATCAGTTCACCAGTTTGTCAAAATTAGGAGGTGAGCATGAAGTCAGCAAAGAGGTTATTGAAAAGGATAATTGGGGAGAGGATCATAATATTAGAGTTATCAACTATTTTTTACCAAAACCCTATGAAGTACAAGTCCATTAATGCCAATCTCCAATAAATCCTCTGTATTCCCTCTTGACATGTGCTATAGACCTGTCATGTATTCTCAATAATGTACACTGTGTCTGTTGGACAAATAAATATACTACAAGTAGATTTCATGCCAGAACTATTTTCTTCACTGCTCCTACATCAGAACCTTCCCTAATTGATTAAAACACCAATAGATTATCATGGTAGCAATTGACAAATCAAATCTCTCAACACTCTAAGATTTGCCAATCATTAGAAAATTAAACATACAATATGTGTGGATGAAATAGCTAATGAAGGAGATTGATAAAGACTGTTAAGAAGAAAGCTATGCAATAATATTTAATCCCCATGTAAAAAAGCAATTTACTTATTGAAATCTTTTGAGATGCATGTATGTAACAAATTTGCTGAGACTACTGTGAAAGGATAACTGAACACGAAGAATTATGGAGAAAGATTCCACATGAGACATATAAAATAATGACAGGAATGAATGTGAATAGGTAGGTAGTGTATAGAGAAGAATCTATAGGACTGGAAAATTGAGAAGAGAATTGAATAACACCAATCCTCGGATTATCATGATGAATCATGTGTGATGGTAATGCAGCTTTTTAGAAAAATATTAGAAGGAGCCATGTCATTTTTTTACATGCCTTCTTACGACAGAGGGATGAAGTTATGAAGAAAAACATCAAGGCAAATAGACCAACTCCTTAAACAATGCAATGAAATGGCACCACTTAGATATGCTGCAAATAGTGTCATTTAAATGAGAATATTATTGTAAGTTCAGCTTTCAAAAATGCTTAACAATTCATTTTGCCTCTCTTACCAGTTCAACAGTACATTGGCCTCCATAGCTATGTGCAACAATGAGAACACGATCCGACTTGGCCCCCTGGATGTAGTGCCTCCATACATACGACACATGAGCAGGAGAGCTTCCACTGCCCTGCAAAACAGTTGGAAGGAACACGAGGTAAGCACGAGGAAGGTGCAAAGGTTCTGCCAAGAAATCCATACTGGCAAAAAAAAATTTCACAGCTTACAGCACAACTACACCTTACCTTTATAGGAATCCTTTTGCCTTTAATGACCTTTGCATTCTCATTAGAATTCAAAACCATGACCTCGTAGCCTTTCTCCCTTGCCTTCTTTATGTAAGGGATCTGTGTTCCTGACTGGAGGCAGTCATTTATTATTAAACTAAAAGAGAAAATATGTATTTAAATCATTTATAGCATAATATTACCAGAAATATGATATACTTTAAGGAAAGGAACTAAAGGAAGCCTAGGAAAAAGGTTAATGATAATAATCCATTTTCAAAGAGATGAATACATTTTGATGTCCTATTTGATATAATGCATCATTCGAAGCCAAATTTTAGGTATTACAGTTAACATCAATTCATACAATATTTATTCAATTAAACTCCAACTCCAGTTCTCTTTCAAATATCCTAGAAGTGTGCATCTATTTATTATTAACTATGCATTTCACAAGTTCCCAATTGGCTCAAATATAGTAACCTTATTTATTTCTATTTTCTGGAAGACATTCCTGAAATTGGAATTTTTTCAACAAAAGTGGAGATTAAAACTAGTCCCATTTAGTATTTTTCTCTAGTACAAATTTCTGAATATGTAGTACCTGAAGAAAATGATTTATTTACTGACTACTGGAGACTATTACAAACCGCACACTGCCAGTGGAGTTCACCTGCCGGTAGTATGATACTGTTCGAAATAAATCACACCACTTTGAGCGATTACAAAAGGGGATTCTGCTGGGTGATATTAACCTGCCGGAAGTGAGTCCCTCCATCCAAAGCTGTTACAATTGAGTTTCGGACAGATTGATACCACGCTATTGGGGTGGAGTGACACCACGGCCAGGTAACCTGCCTTTGTCACTCCGCTCGATTATACTTTCAACATGGCAGCAGTTTGTTTACATTGGTGATCTTCACCTGGCATATTAAAATCATTAAAATTGGGCTTCGGAATGCGTTGAATTATATATGATTTGTGTATAAAAAAACCATAAATCATAAACAAAGTAATCAACCCGAAGGTCGGTTTAGTAGGTGATGGTAGAGCTCACCCATGTACCACGCCCGACGGCGTGTGAATATTCACACATCAGGGTAGGGGGGCCAGTTCCTTTCCCTGTGCCAGTTATTGTTTCCCAAGAAGACCTGGTACCCGAAAAATCAACTAGCTTGGGTGGAGCTGCAGGTGCCCAAAGTGCCTTGCCCGGGAATCGAACCTGGGACCCTCCAGTCAGTAGTCCAACGCTCTACCCACTAGACCACTGCGACCCACGATGTATATATATGAGTCCCTCTTTTTCATATATATATATATATATATATTATTATTATTAGGTAATCTACCATTTAAGGTAGGTTTTTGGATGGACACAACTATCAAATAAACATTTTACGACTCCCCACCTAGCAAACTAATCTATATCAGATCCCTCTTCATCTCGGTGTACTTCTTTCCTCCCTTCATCCCGTCCAACATCCCTATCCTGTTCCTGCCCTTTCCTCGCTTGCCCAACATCCTCCCCTCTATTACCTTCTTCAACATTCCACTACCGCTCAATACGCCTTTCATCCATTTTTCCTGCCTCCATAGGATTTCTCTCAACAAACCCCTCTCCTCAACCACCATCTCTAGTACTTCCTCATTTGTTTTCCTTTCGGTCCATTTCACCTTCTCCATTCTTCTCCACACCCACATTTCAAAAGCCTCTAATCTACATCTATACTCCTGCTTCAGTGACCACGTTTCCGCGTCGTACATAGCTACGCTCCATATCAGAGTTTTTACGAGTCTTGTCTTAACATCCCTACTCAACGTCCCCGTCATCAACTCCCTCCTCCTTGAGAAAGCCTCCTTGCCTAGCGCAATTCTTCTCCTTACGTCCCTACCACTTTGACCGTATTGGTCCAAAAAACTTCCGAGATATATAAATTGCTCTACCTGCTCCATTTTTTTCCCGCTTATTTTAATATTAAGCTTAGCCTTTTTCTTTCTGGAAAATCGCATAACCTTTGTTTTATTAATGTTGATTCTCATCCCATATTTATAGCGCTGAACCTCCAATTCACTCAGCAATGCTTGCAACCCCTTGGCTGACTGAGCAACTAATGCTTGGTCATCAGCAAACCTAACCGATTTTACGAATTCCCCTCCAACTTTCATCCCTCCGAAAATGAAATGTAATATATGTAATATATATATGAAAAGGAGGGACTCACTGGGTCTCGAATTTTCGGTGGTGCAACCACCTTTCTCAAGAGTTAGGAAAACAGAACTGAGGCAGAGGAGGGACCGGAAGTAATGGATGGAAGGAGAAGGGAGGAAAGGTATGCAAGGGGAGGGATTTGGTGGGGTAGTGTTAGGCGCAGGAATTTTAAAAAAGGTAGGGATGATATGGAAGTTGTTGGGGGTGGAGGGGGATGAAATTATGTGTATAAAGGGGGCAATTAGTGTCTAATATTAATTCCTGGGCGATTCCAGGAATTCAAGAGCCAGATGAAAGCTTGCTCTAGTGTTTTTGAGTTTTAGTGGAGGGTCTGAGGATGGGAAAGATGCTAGGATGGATACTTTATAGCATTGGTCAAAGGGAGTGTTGTGTTCGGAGGCATGTTTGGGGATTGGGAGCATACCAATGAGGGGGGAATTGTTACATGAGGCTCGATGATTATTAATTCTAATATTAAGGGGTGTGGTACACTGTCCAATGTAAAAGGCAGGGCAAAGTTGGCACTTGAGTAGGTATACAACATTGCTGGAGATACATGTGGAGTAGGGAATTGGTGGGAGAGAGTTAAAGAGCGGGTGGGAGAGGGATGTGATTCTGGTTTGGAAAATAGGACATGTTTTGCATCTAGGTTTGTTGCAGGGTCTGGGAGTGATTTTGGAATGGGGCAAGGATTTAAGAAGTGGATTGGTAGTTTTAGAAGATCTGAAAGATTGGCAGGGCATTTGAAAGTGAGAGAGGGGCATTTGGGGAAAAGGTTGGTGGTGGAATTGTGGTTTTTGAGGATAGGGTAGAGGTCTTTTAGGATAGAACGCAGAGATTCTAGGCCAGGGAGATACGTGGTACAAATTGAAAGAGGCTGGTTTTTCAGATTTTCGATCGCATTTTTTGGTTGCACCACCAAAAATTCAAGACCCAGTGAGTCCCTCTTTTATGTGTTTCTGTTTCTGTGTTTGTGTGGACTAGTCCATTTACATTATATTTATATTATTCGTAACATCATTTACCATTTTTATTATTTACTTTATATTATTATATCCCCCTGTTTCCTTTTACATTTTCCTATTTTCTATAAAATTCCAAGAGATCTACCTTCAATCCTTGGACATGTGTGTGGACTATGTACACGAGTGTGTATATATAATATATACAATTTGGATGTATTTGCCTGTTTTGTAGATTTCGAAAGGGGTTTGATAGAAGGTATTGGGAAAAACTAAGGAGTGTATTGCAGAAAATACGAAATTATTGGAAGGACAGGAGGCTAATCCACAACCTGTCCATGTCTCAGATTGCTCAGGTGTGAGTGGGGAACAGAGAGTCAAGATGGGCAGTGTCAGGAAGAGCTAATGCAGGGTTGCCCATTATCACCGGTGCTGTTCAACGTATAAGTGGAGGAAATGATTAGAGAGGTAAATGAAGAACTAGAGGTAGGAATGAACATCTGAAGGGAATTCGTAACATCAGTTAGGTTTGCTGATAACCAAGTTCTAATTTGTCAGTCAGCCAAGGGATTGCAAGTACTGCTGAGTTAATTGGAAACCCACTCCAATAGATATGGTATGAGAATCAATATTAATAAAACAAGGGCTATGCAATTTTCCCAGAAAGAAAAGGCTAAGCTTACCATTAAAATAGGATGGTAAAAAATAGAGCAGGTAGAACAGTTTACGTATTTCGGAAATGTTTTGGATCAATATGGCCAAAGTAGTAGGGACATTAAGGAGAAGAATTGCACCAGGAAAAGAGGCTTTCACAAGGAGGAGGGAGTTGATGACAGGGACGTTGAGTAGGGATGTTAAGAAAAGACTGGTAAAAACTTTGATATGGAGCGTAGTTATGCACGGCATGGGAACATGGTCACCGAAGCAGGATGATAGAAGTAGATTGGAGGCTTTTGAAATGTGGGTATGGAGTAGAATAGAGATGGTGACATGGAACGAAAGGAAAACAAATGAAAAGGTACTAGGTATGATTGGTGAGGAGAGGGATTTGTTGGGAGAAATCATAAGGAGGCAGAAAAAATGGATGAAGGGCATATTGGTCGGCAGTGGGATGTTGAAGACTAATAGAGGAGAAAATGATAGGCAAATGAGGAATGTGTAGTAATAGGATGGTATAGATGGATGGAGTTGGATGGTATGAAGGGAGGAATGAAATATGTGTACATGAAAATGGGTTTTTTGTAGAGTAGGGTGCTGGGTTGTGTTTTGTTAGAACAAAATATTTATTTGGTAAATAAAACAGTTTCTGGCGTAATTTGGTAGAAAATCTTCATATTGATGTTTGACAATTAAACAACTTGGCTTTTCCACATAAAATTTTTACTCTCACTAAGACCAAGGTTTCATTATAGTATAACATCATCGAGTAAAAATGCAAGCCAAACACAGTATATATACATATCTCTGGGAAGAGGGGAAGAGGAGGTAGGAAAGAAAGGATTGGTTGAGCTAGGAAGAGAGGGGCTAAGAGTCTATGGTTTGAGGCGAAGAAGGAGGATTGGTAATATTGACAAATTAGCCAGCTGGGAGGAGGGGGGTCAATACAATGTTGCAAAAAGCTCACCTGATGTCGGATTAGTTAGCAGAAGATTAGGGGAATGATTATTGTGAATGGGGAGAACGGCACTTAGTAACTAGTCAGGTGACTCAGTAGCGGGCTGGAAGGAGTTGCTACATTGTTGAAAAAGTTTTACCTGGTTTAGGTTAGTTGGCAAGGGGTGAGGGAAAAACAATAACGGGGAACATGAAGGGTAAAGAAAATGGTTGGTCAAAACATCTTCCCAATAATTCGTGTGCAGAAGGATTTCTAATTGCTCCCAGCGCATCGAGACGGTGACCTTTCTTCTGAAAGTGCAACAAGAGTGAGAACAAAAATTGAAATGCAAAGCGAGAATAAAAATTTTATGTGGAAAAGCCAAGTTGTTTAATTGTGAAACATCAATTTATTTGGTAGTTGTGTCCAACCAAAACCCACCTTAACCACTAGATTACTTAATAATAAAACCCTATCAACTTCCCCACTTCAGTTTTGCTGTTTCAGTTTTTACATTCAATGATTTTTATCACTGGCCTGCTTGATGTTCCCGAAGCTTCTCCCTCTTGTTTAATATTACTACCACTCCTTGGTGGCTTTCTCTCTCTGCTGTATAATACACTATTACCATCGCTCTAGTAATTCCGACTATCTTTACATCTCATCTTGTACCTTTTGTCAATAATGCAAATATAAATTTTATTAATTTTATATTTAAAAACAAACGGAGAAAGCAACACGAATACAAGGTAAATTATGGACTCTATGGACCAACTAACCTTCTTGCCCACTGGCCAGCTCGCACCACTCCACTGCCATGGATGAGGACCATGAGAGGAGAGTCTGAGGTCAAGGCATTTGGTGAAGCAAAAATGAACGTTGAAGGGTGTTCTGGGATCACTGGCACAGGAAGCCGTACCAATCCTACCTCAGTTTCCAGAAGATCATAAACATACTCTGTGATGACCTGTTTAGGATTCAAGCAAAATTTGAAATAGCATTCCAGGAGAACTACCAACAATAACATATTTCAATGACAGCAACCAACCAAAGTAGACATCTCATACTAGTTCACCCTCCATTAATTGATAATAGGTTAGAGTACTACAAGAGTGCAATCAAAACCATTGTACAAAAGAATTCTGAAACTATGCAAGGGCAACTTGTGCAAATTCATTATAACTGAGGTAAAAAAAAGAAAGCAATGTATCTTTCCACCAAATTTTTTATTAGGTACGACTAGGACTCATAGCTTTGTCAACTGAGTATCATCAGGTAAGTGTTAATAGGACATGGTAAACCACACACCATTCTAAATTCTATGGTTTGAAATTCCCCAATAGTTCCACAATATGGGGTGAAAGGAGGATATGACATTTTTCTTGAATTGCTTCCAGTTTTGCTAGGGTTCCAGTACCCAGAAAATTACAGGTTTAACTGATGGAATACAAAGGCATCACTGGGCATTGAACCCAGAGCCTACCTGCCAACAACTGAATGCCCTCTATCTCACCATGTTTATTTACACTAAATTTGAATAGCAATATGGATAGGGAACAATACAGCTTATCTAACATAGTTCAGGTTATTAATTCAGTTTTTTGTAAAAAGAAATTCCATTTAAGATGCCACAAAGGATTGCCACTATATTGCCATAACATATTGAATTGGTGATGACTGTCACAAATGCCATTTAACAATGTAAATGACAATTGTAAGATACATGTCATTGATAAGCATGGCCATGGTTCTAACCACAAGGACAGCACATTTAACATTCACTTCAAGCCAAAAGTACCAATTTTCAACTGCCACCATCTGTAGGTGATGATAGAGCATTTCAAGGGCTGGGAACGAGTTGCATGCAATTTGTGTTTATGGCATATTTCCTACAACGTATTTCCTGATAAATTGTGAAAGGCAACAAAATAGGGAGGCTTCCTACGCAACAATACTTTTAAGTACAAAACAGAAAAACATGTTAAACAATGCTGTACAAAATAAAAATAGATGAACTCATGTTTCTTTCATGCAAGTAGGGATCATAAAAATAAATTTCAAATTCTGAACAATTTCAAAATATCATGATTAATACCAAAACATTTACAATTGGACTTTTCTCAAACAGCTTAGACATAACTGGTGGAAGCATGGGTTAAAATTGAAAAGACCAGCAATGGATGAGTGGGAGGATAAAACAATATTGTACTGGAGACAGTAGGGAGTGGAGTGGTGGGTTAGGGGATCAATCAGTTGGGATCTTTAGAAAATCAATCCTAGCATCAATGTTTGTACTGGAACAAGATATTTTCCCACCCTTCCCCATTACTCTCAGCAAAATTAATGCTATGAAAACCACAACTCCCCTTCCACACTTTGCCCTCCCAACACTTCCCCTCAATGCAATCCCCCCTAATTACCTTCCATGCCACTCTCCCTACCGCCTTGTTACATTGTACAATCCCCCCACCTATTGCTGACTGGTCTTCTAAATGGTCACCCATGCATCCAACAATAACATTCAGGCTACATGAAAAACCCCCACCTCCAATTTCAATTATATCCACCCAATTTTAATTATATCCACCCAAACTCCAAGTGTCTCCACGCCTGACAATGCCGTAAAATAGTGAAATGCACCATGATTCTAAACATTTGTGAAAAGGCACCATTTTATTTGTTTAATATGAATGTTAAAAACTTACATGAAGTGAAGCCTAAAGCAGTTGAGTTTTATTTATTATGGATTCCTTCAACATAGTTCTTTACAAAAATTACCAAAGATTTGGAAAAATTGGATAATTAGTAGGCTATGCATGTCACACCATTAAAACCAATTGTGTGCCAATCACTTCAACATACAATTGAGTACAGATACAACACATGCATTAAAGCATCAAAATTTTAACCTGTAGCAAACAACTTACATCGCCTAAAGCTTCATAGTGTCTTTGATTGTAATCACCATCATTAGAAACTTGAAATTCAAATCCTTCCTCCCCGGGCTGTCCCGTGACTTTATCAAGTTTTCGTAATCGACCATCTGCAAAATGGAATTGAGTTTACCAATTACAATACATCAAATCCAAACATATCACATTAAAATAATTTTAACGGAACACATTTCATTAAAACACATAAAAAATTGTCAATGAAGATAAGTTCCATGGTAACAACTTCCCAAAGAGTAGGATACAAAAATATGGTCTAAAATAAAATAAGCTAAGCCAGCTTAAACAAGAAAATGGATTGGAAAACACATGTGAAAAATAATATGAAAACATTGAACTGTGAATAAATAAAAGAAAGTCACTGCAATACATAAAGAGTACAACACTTTTTGCAAATACCAGAAAAAAAACTACAGAATGGGAAGACTAGGTTAAGAGTACTTATTTTTCCTTCTCTCTTTGCACACAAACACCAATGGGGTACGCAACCACCCAGAAATTTAAATATTCTCCATAAAACAAGTGGAAGAGATACCCCAAAGGTAACAAGTCCAATTACAAAACTAATACATCCCAGTGCAATTTTAGATGATGCCAAAATAATGTTTAGCATTCAATGATATCATTTTCTCAGATAAGGTAACAAGATATATGAATCCTAAAACCCAGCTACAAAGCACCACTATTGATGGGAAAAAAAAATGACTAGAAGACACTGATGGTGCAAGAGAAGATCATCCATTTGTTATCCATTGGCACAAGACTGGAATGGACTGGGATGGATTTCATCAAATAAACCAAAGGCAATACAATGCGGATGTCAGGGGACAAGAGAGTTTTATTATCTAATGCAAATTTTTCATACGTATGTACAAGAAACACGCAATGCACCCAGTGCATGACCCCAGCACTAATAACAATTATATCCATAATCTATGGAGGCCAGAAAGAGAAGATAAAGTGGGTTAAGTATGAAATAAGCAGGAACATAAAAACTTACGAGGAAGTGATACTGGTAGATTCTTAAAAGGCCATTGGCGATTTTTAAACAAATTAGAAAATGCAAGAAACTTTACAGCGGAAAAATCATTCACCTAGAAGAAAATTTGGTCAAGGTGGATTTATCTACTGAGGAAGTCTTTGAATTTATTTGCTTATGAGCATATTACACAAATAAAACTACTCAGGCAGTTTATCTTGCAGTCTTTAAAAATTTCAAAACTGGAGATATATTGGGGAACTGGTAATTTTAAAGCTTAACACTTGATGAAAAACATGGATTAGTTCACTTATAAAGAGAATAAGAAAAAAGAAGATCACAAGGAACAAAAATGAGATATTCCTCCGCATGCATTACCAAAAAACAAGTTATTAAAGAGTCAATGAGGACTGAGGAAGCTTGCATTATTAGCTAATTCAAAGAAACCAGCAAAACGGGCATGGATTGGCAGACAATTGGTGAAGATGTACTATGAAAGTAGAAATATGAAATTCTATGCTTGAAGGGATGCAAAGGCAAGTATAATGTTTGAAATGATGATAGAGCAAACAGATGGAAGGAAACCAATACAGATTAAAATCAAGGGCTAAAATATAGCGCCAATAGTTTAGTAAAATCTAAAGGTATTGTTATTGCATCTTACAATACACTGATAATTAGGCAGAGAGAAATCAATTCTCTCACCTATCTCCGAATCAGCAATTTTTCTAACTTTCTTTTAATGTTTAACATGTTTAACTGTTAAGAATTATAAAAATGTATGGATACAAAACACACTTAAAATATTAAACGCCTTTTCCAATATTTAAAAAAAAACATTTCTAAGATGGAATGGATAGGAAAAGTTTTATCGTACGTGTATCACAAAATAATTCGACTTAAGTAAGAAATAAAAAATAATGATGCCCCTACTATCCTATATAACTGAGAGTTTAATAACAGGGAAGCACGAGCTGGTGATGAGAGAGAGAGTGTATCACATACTGAAGTGGATTCAATCTATGGTACAGAGAAAAAGACCAATGAAGAATCATTTTGGACAATAAAAGGATGGAGCTTATGGAAACAATTAAGATCAAATCGACAGTTGAGAAATACATGAAGAGGATACGCTGAGTATAGAAATGAGAAGTGGGAAAGATCAAACATCATAAATACAAAAATAGAACAAGAGAGCTCTAAATGGTCATATGTTTACTGAGGGAACACATTTGAAACTCAATCGTTAGTAAAATATTCTGAAAAGAAATTTAACGCACATGGAAAAGACAGGAGACATATAAAGTAAGTAATGACAACCCCGTTGGAAAATTTTATATACTTCTCACAGTTAACTCTGATCAACCAAAATAATATTAGTTCATGCTCTCAAGTGCACTTAGCATTAGAGAAAATGGCTCAGCATTAATACCTTCATTGAATCCGTAGCCAAACCCTTTCAAATCATGGGGAAATTTATTGCCGGGTGTACCTGTTGCCATTCCTGTGCAAAGTGAAGCAAAAAGATAATAAATGAATATATGCTGAACAACTTTAACAATTTTGGTACGTAATATTTTTGCTTTAATAACGTCTCCCATTTACTAATGCTTGGGGCAGAAAAATTCACTTTCCACACAATAACTGAAGCAAATCAGAATTCGCCTTCTTTCAAAATAAAAAAAAACTATCAGGTTGAAACAACTGACATTATCATAGCGTACTCATTTCACATTTTTGCGCCAACTAAAAAACCAAATGCGCACATTTGAAATTGTCTTATCGAATGCGCGAGGTACTTTAAGCAATAAAAATAATTTCTCATTTATACATTATCTAGAAAATTACATGACATTACCGTTGGTATAAAATGATGGAATTTAAAAGAGGTAGGTATTTCATATTTAACGTAACGAAGAAAGGAGAGGAAAGCGGAAGAGTAAAGAGAAGTGAAGATCAGTGTGGATTAAAGAGATTTAGACTTGGTCGAAGAATAATCGTTGATAAGAGCAAATAAAAAGATTAACCGACCTTAACCGAATGGTGGCTCTGGAGAAAACGTTTGACAAGGTGAATAATAATACTGAATAAGAAAGTGGAACTAACTATAATGACAGAAAATGAGACACCCTCTGCATAAAGGTCAGCTACAATAAATGAGTAAGGATAAAAGGATGGTCGTTATCTCAATGGATTTAATGTTTTAATTTTAAAGTTCAAGTACAATATAAAAAGCAGCATACTACACGGGGTTAGGATAATATTGTCACAATGTGTGGACAACATCCACGTAGCTATACTCAGGTAAAGAAGAAAGAAGATCCAACAATGGCACTAGCGAGAATTTAGAAGGGGTGAACATGTGCAAACTTAGGGTGAATCTAAAGTATCAGCCAAAATTAAAAAATGTGGAAGATAAATTTCAAATAAGGCTTGAGAAAGACGCTGGAATGTTACAGAGGTTTGCTATTTTCGAAGCGTCATAAAAGAAGACGCCATATAGATAGTAAGCAATATAGCAGAGAGAACTCTCCATAAAATATGTCATTAATGCACTTACTACAACAAATAGCCAATATAGCCAATAGGTCACAGTTGGGTAGAATGAAACTAATATTATGTAACCAATGGAATAAGTGAATTCTGTCATCAGCCGTGAGCTAAAAATAAAATAACTAGAAGAAAAGGGACAATCAAATTCTAAGTATTTCTTATCGCCAATTTAGCGTCATTAAACCGAAGCACTTTTTCTGTTAGGGTTTCACTGAATTTAAATAGTTTAAGGAAGGTATCTTAGTTTAAATAAGTCATTATCCGTTAAAAATCCTATCCCATTATATTAACAGAATAAAATTATTGGAATACAGGGTAAAAATATCCAATTAATTATAATAGATAAATCGCACCAAAATCAGGGTATTTTAACGTAATCATTCTTAAGGTGTCCTGGTTAAAAATCATATCCTCGCGTAGCTCTCCCGATACAGCTAAAAGGTAAAGAGTGAATGTCCATGAGAAAACGTTATGGAGTCCATTATACTTGTATATTAGGCTGCAATTCCCGAACTGCTGCGCCTTCCTAATTTAAAAGTGTACATAACCTTTAGTCGGATAAACGCTAAACATTCTCAATAGTTCATATCAAAATTGCAATTCAGTGGAGTCGAAAGCAAGAGAGAAATTCAGTTTGTGCAGGCTCAACCCCGGGTGAAAATATTGAATCCTATATTAAGTGAAATGCAGAATTAATATGTATGTTTAGGAATTATTTTTTTATCCGGATTTCACCAGATATCTTTATTTGTATTCGATTTTTGAGGTGCACGCCAAACCCCTCATCGTTGGGCAAGGTACTTCAGTTTCCATCAACCAAAAATCGTGTACGTGTTTGAAGTTTAAGGGGATGGTTATGAGTATTCGCGTAAAATGGCAAGGGTGATGACATTGCAGTCATCCTCGTCACTCTGACTTGATCTTGATATTAGCTCCCCACCCGTATTTATATTGAAAATCAACGGTTCTCTCGGATATTCGAGAAGTTGGACATTGAGTTTTGGGGAACCTTTGTTCCAGCCCTCCAACCCATTTCACTACTAGTAGAAATAATCTACAAAGGAAGCTATTTATAAAATACTCATACAGCGTCGAATCTAGAGGAGTTGGAACAGTGCTCGCCTAACAAGCGCCAAAGCGATGTTTTGAATGTTTATTGGATTTGACAGAGTGAGCAAAGCACGATTTGGTCGACAAATAAAACTGAAAAATTACATTTTTATATCTGTACTAAAATTATTTTCGTGGAACGCTGTACCACATTTTCCATGGAAGAGGAACGCCGAAGTAACTTTTCTTATTAACTTCCAATTACCGTTTCTTCTCATTTAAAATATTCCTCCGATAGGAGGAAGGAAATTTTCGGCGTCACCGAAACGAACGAAAAGGAACCACGAAGGAATAAAAGGTTTGCTAGAGAACGGATGACTTGGAGATCTACTGTACTCTAATCTTAGGAATTATAATCCATGATCATATTCGGACAGGTGGGAAAAAATATTAATCTCCGCCGCGAGCGTTTTGTTACTAACTAGCTCCTCAAAGTTGAAACTTACTGCACGGCGCTCAAGAATGTTTCTGACGATACTCAAGGTGCCACAGGAAATCCTTTCGGTGGAGACTAAGACGACCTGCACCCAAATCTTACTGCACGAGAAAATCAGGAAAAATTTAAAAATGCAAGTCACTCCAAGCTTCCGTCGGGGAAGGGATCGTTAGCGAGGGGACTCCCCTTGATGATAATACATGAAGAATAAGCCCGGAAAGTGAACTCGTGCCTTATGCTATGGTGAAATTTCTTATCACATTTCGTTTAGGCTGAATATCCCGCTGAGAGAAAACCAGTGGCATGACCGAAATGTGAAACATCAGTGTTTCCCTCTTGACTCAACAACCAATTTGCTGTACTCTGGATTTTACAATATAACTATATCCTGTATATCACGACAAGGTCTCAAATTTACGGCTGACACAGTAGAAACGGTAGCAAAAAGACACCCAGAGATCTGTTGGCCTTGGCTTTGCCTCATTTTTGTGATGTCACGGTCATTATTTGGTAATCTTCCGGGTAAGGCAGGTTTTGGATAGATACAACTACCAACTAAATATTTTATTTCTCCTAACAAAACACAACCCAACAGTCTACCTTACAAAGCTAACAGTTTCAGGCTTAACTTTGTGGAATTCCTTCATGGTAAGGGTGAAAGAAAGAGAAAAAAAACCTTGCACTTCCACACACTTTTAATACAACACGACCATGGTTTCGATGCTGCGCATCATCATCAGGATGATGCGCCGCATCGAAATCATGGTCGTGTTCTATTAAAAGTGTGTGGAAGTGCAAGGCTTTTTTCCCTTTCTTTCACCCTCACCATTCTACCTTACAACAGGCCCCTCTTCATCTCTGCATGCTTCCTTCCTCCCTTCGTCCCGTCTAACATCCCTACATTATTCCCGCCTCTTACTCGATGCCTATCATTCACCATCATATCGCAGACTTCAACATCCTTCTGCTGATCAATATGCTTTTTATTCATTTTTCCTGCCTCATTATGTCTCCCAACAATCGCCTCTCCTCCCCCACCATACCAATTACTTCCTTAATTGTTTTAGCGGAGTAATTATTGTAAAATTACAAAACCGTATTCCAGAGGTCTTCAAGGAATGCAACAAAAAGGTTAAAAGGGTTCGTTACAGTCATCGATCATCAAAAAGGATTTGGAATGAAGCAAATGAATAATCGAGATTTTATTTCACCCTGGAATTTGGGAAGTTATACTAATTTGGTACAATATTTCGTTCGTAAAAAATATATATTACGAATGATTTGCGAAACACAAGAAGAGTAGTTTCATTAAAAAAATTGATTTCTTCAATATCAAGCATGAATAGGAAATTAATTTACATTGAAAGAATTTATACTCACGCCGGACTGAAACAAGTTCCTGGAAAATGAGAGGAGTACAACTGGAATTTATGCTGCGAAATTCAAGAAGGTGTAACCTAAACCTCAATAAACTTCTCTGTAATACTGCCATCGATATTCAAAACCTAATTTGTAACTTCGTTCTTGCTAGCCGAAAATCCACAGCATTTTTAACTCCAAATCATAACAAATTGTAAAATTCTAATCTCATAACTTAATCCGAGTTTACGACCATCTACGTGACGTTTTCCCGATTTCCTACGCCACGCTGCCTAACTAAAGGCGAGCAATGATGCCATCCACTCCAATTTACAATTATAGAATAATGGCGTCATTCAAATCGTAATATTGTTAATATTTCATTATTTACAGTGAAAGTTACGCAAATTATTTGAAAATGCTCCATTACTATTTTTCGAAATTACTGGTGTTTTCTTTCTAATCTAATAAAAATTATGATTCATGTATGTACGTGAAATTATTGCCACATATAAACAAAATTGTAACTTTGTTGCTTATATTTTTAACTTAGTTTTGACTTAAAATAAAATACAATTGCCCATCTAGGTGATCCCCTGCGGAAACCACTTACTTTTAAAAAATTCAGCAAGTAGCCTAGTATATAGAGCGTTGGTCTGCTGACCGGAGGGCCCGGGTTCAAATCAAGTTACACCCAAGTCGTGTGATTTTCAAGGACCAGATCATCCTGGGAAACTATTGACAGTACAGGGACTTGAACTGGCCCCTGATGTGGAAAATTTGCATGTCGTTGACCTCATTATGGTTCAACCTCCCCCTCTACCTCCCCTTTCAAACTAACCTTGGCTTGACAAGTGTAGGCATTCCTACAATGTAGCATGGAATTAAATCTAAGTTTTAGTTTAAGTTATATCGTTTCAAGTATTATTTATAAATAGAATATGCTTTCCTATTATGTGGAGTACTAGTTATATAAAACTACAGATGTGCATTGTTCTGTGTATTTGAATGACTTGCAGGAGTTATGTTTGCATGACAAAGAATTTTCGTTTGAAAAATTACATTGAAATTTGCATTTGGGAAGAATTGAATTTCCTTTCTAGTTGTAATGAAATGTGTGATTACTAAACTTCTGTTTCATTAACTATAATCAAAAAAGTAATTGAATATAGTACTGGAACGTTCATTTAATCTTTGACTGATTTTTGCAGTAATCACTTATTAATGATTACTAACATTTCACTAAAATCTTGACACCCTGTGGTCAACTTAAATTTTTCAAAAAGTGCCCAATGTATTCATAATAATAATTAATTCAACACATAAAGATAACCTCAAAATAATTTAGAAAACAAAATAAGTCTCTGACTGAATTCTCTATTTTCATATGAATATCTACTGGATACCTTCAGTAATTGATTGTGGAGTTTCATTAGCCTCATAAAAGGAAAGAAACTCTTGGGTAGAATATTCACAAAATAATTTTAATTGGTTGAACCAATTAAAAGTTTAAGCTCCTTGCACAGTCATTTCCAAGATGATAAAACAATTCTTCACCAACAATACTGATGCAAGTTGAAGGAATGGGACAATCAGCTGAAAAATTAACCAATATATTGGGGGGAGGGAGAAGAAAGGGTTTCTGAAAAGAAATAAAATGTATAATTAGTCAAAACCTTGGTCAGTTACTGAATTGATTATGTGTTTTCTTGATAAAAGTCAGTTACCTATCTTAATCTAGCAATTTCAGAAAATGTCAAATACTGAAAATAAATATCTCATAGTTTAAAATCAAATAACCTGAAATAAGATATCAGAGAAAATTATTTAAACTTTTTATGAATGATTAACTACCTCTTAAGGCAGTTAATTATCAATTGTAAGGCACCACAATTATCAATGCTAAACACTGAATATACCATATTTTCCCATCAAAAACGCGATATATATTCCATGTGAAAAAATATACATATATATATTTTACACTTTTGTCACTTTTTTGAAAATCCCATGGACGTGCACAGTAATGTAAATGGACTAATCGACACAAACACAAGACAAGAGGAGTTAGGAACAGAACTGACAGTTCTGTTCCTAACTCCTCTTGAGAAAGGTGGTTGCACCACTGAAAATTCGAGTCCCTCTTTTATTTGTTTCTGTTTCTGTGTTTGTGTCGACTAGTCCATTTACATTATATATATATATATATATATATATATATATATATATATATATATATATATATATATATATATATATATATATATATATTGCACATATTATACATAATTTATATGCTGCACTTCCTCATGACCCCAAATAAGCTTAAGAGTTTGTAGTGGGCAATATATTGAATACTGAACTAAATTTTCCCAAACACGAAGCAATGGATGACAATGCTGTTTTCCTTTCAAGCCAATTCCAATTTTTTTATTCTCCATGTTTTTATTCTACACAATGCCATCACCTAAGAATCACCATGCCACATTGGTACACTGTCTCTGAGGTACTGGAAAACTAAAGTACCAGGTGCCAACTCACTATGAACACAGAAGAGCAATGGTTACAGATAAATCTGCTGAGGAAGATGTATTTTCCCCATACAAGCCACTTCATAGACTATGTATGTGACATGCTAAACATTGACTGCTGCTGATGTGGTTGAAATTGTATTGGGATTGATATTTCATCACACTCCATGGGGATCCAGGTGCCCTCAGACAATATGTGCTGCCTCAAACTGTGTATTTTGAACAAACACCTATGAATGGCAAAATATGGTGCATCCACATGTCTGGTGAATTTATTAATTTTCCTCTGATGGATAAAGGCTCCCTGTAAGAAAGAAAAAGGCTGTATTAATACCAAGAGATGGGGAATTCCATTATTTAATGGCAATGATGATTAAATAGTAATTACTGGAAAAAAATATACTGACACTTCTGATAACCTATAGGTCACGGGTACAGGGATATTGGTTTTTATGTTCACATTGGTGGTTTGGTGTTATCCTAGGACATCTAATGACAATCCAAGAGGTGGCTAATCAGGTTCCTATTAGCACACTATCAATTCTGTAAAAAGCACATTTAATTTTTAATTTGATTAATGTGCTTTTTACAGTGGTTCATGCTTTAAGAACCTGATCTCTCACGATAAAGACAAAGTCCCCAAAAACGAGAGGAGTGGAGTGTATGAGTTAAAGTGCTCAGTATGCAACACAAAGCATATTGGGCAAACAGGGTGTAAATTTAAAGGAAGAATTAAGAAATGCCAAACATGTGTAAAAAATAAGAACATAACATCTCTCTTTGCAAAGCACCTAATTGAAATTGACCACAAAAGTGACTTTTTGGCAAAATTTATTCATTTGGAAAATAAAGGTCACAGGCTCGATGCTTTGGAGCTATTTGGAAATTTTGAAATGCGTCCGTTGCAAAGATGAACTTGCCAACGAGATTTTGTATCCCTCCCACTCCCCACACCTAGACCTACCACTCTTCCAAGTCAACGATTGACACCAAAAGGTATAATTCTCTTTTCTTCCCAGGTACATTATAACCTTTTACCACTCCACCCTCCCTCTCTGACCAACCCCCCTCCCTTGATTAGAAGGTATTTAAACCAAGTGCACTTCTAGGAGGACCACCTGATGATGACGTTCAACGTCGAAACCTGGGTTGTGTTTTTTAAGTAAATTGTGTGGAATTACAAAGTAAAGTATTTCATTTCAATAGACAAATGCCTCCTGATTTTAATGTCATTTAACCTAATTTAATAATTAATTTTTCCCATGTTTAATCATGCATACCACTCTCCTTCCTGTACCCAAATTAATTCATTCCTAAGTAATCATTTGCTCTGCTCTCCATCCTCTCATTAATAATCTTGAGAACCACTTTAGCTGCATTCCAAATTAAACTTATTGTTTTGTATTCCTCATGTATGGTGGCATTTCTCTTTTTTGGATCAGAATGTACACTTATCCAGCAAAGATCTTTCCACCTAATTTCTCCCTCATAAATGCTACAAACAAGCCTATGAAAACTGTTCCTTCCACATTTTCCTAAACCCCGAAGAACTTCCACAGGGATGTCATCTATATCCAACGCCTTACTTCATTTCAACTACCTATATGACTTTTATACCCCACAAAGAAGTATACCTGGCCCTCAGCTATCTCCATCTGCATCATAATTTTTTACAATTAAATTTGCTGGACTAATATCTTTACCAGTTGGGTCCTTTATAAATTCTTTCCATCTCTCTTGAACCTTTTCTGGTTGGATTGATAATTTTGCTACCTAAAAATGTTGGCTTCATTTAATATATACTTTATAAAATAAAAAATTTTTAAATGTTGAAAGATGGCATTGCACATGGTACCTTGAAGAAGCATTGTCAAAAAATTCATAAATGATTATTAATTTCACAGAGATTAAATAAATAAGACAGTTTCAGACATAATATGGTGGATATCCTTCATAATGAAAGAAGACACTTTGCTTTTCCAAATAAAGTATTTTTATTACAACCTATGTTTCATCTTCTTTAGGTTTTACTCTGTGATGAAACCTGGGTTGTATTAAAAATATTCTATGTAGAAAAGCAAAGCGTTTCCTGTCATAATTTGTAGAGATTATTTCTACAAGAAGGCTGTTAGCACCTATTTTTATCAATGACTTGAGAAACCTCATCATTCATTTATAAAACCCTAATTTACCAGCATTTAAGGTCCCCAGCAATCAATTTAGCGGGCAATATCCAATCGAGTCCATCCACTCTGCTCTTCTCACTGGTCAGAACAATTTCTCTATTCAGAAGTCTCAGGAAATTGATCACTTCACAGCCACAAACAAAGGGATTGTTTTCCAATAAAATGCTTACATGTCTGTTTAGACCATCCAGTTCATTCTTCGGTGAAACATTTCTCTGCTGAAAATTAAAAAATCTATTATCACACAATGATGGAAATATTAGAACTCAGGTAAGTTACAGTATTTCAACATTCCTACCATGGAAACTGGTATTTCAACTCCCTGTATTAAATTTTCTCGTAGGTCCACAGTTAAGTAGTGATTGCAAGGATATGGATGCTCCTGATTCTCTTCAATTATTATAGATGAAAACATTTGGTCTTCATAAGTAAGATATTTGAGCTTATTTTTCCGCAAGTCTAAATAGCTCAGGTGGTGAAATTCTTGTCTCCAATCAAGGAATATTGTATCAATGTTGTTGTTGACCAAGATAATTACCTAAGGGAAGAAACAAGTATTATTTAATAACTTAAATTTTTATCAACAAGAAGCATATGCCTGTCATTAAATCATTAGCACTTCTACAAGAAAAACTGGCATGGACAGTCTGGAAAAACTTTTCATGCACAATAGTCTCGATGTGGATGATTTGTTTGATTGTTCTTTTGACTCAAAGGGATAATGTCAGGAAGATATGATTGCTTCTGGGAAGACAACGAAGTTACATAGAGAGAAGATTTGAATCCATGCAACACAATAGTGGTAGTTCAGACAAAGTCAGTTTCTCAGCTAGATGACTGGGAAGGCAACTAACCCTCATGGGATGGTCATTTAAAGTGATGCTGTCACATTAATATTATTTATGAGGGTAATAAGAAGCCACTTCCATTATTCATTCCATTAAATGGGTAAGCACAAACATAGTGCTGAATTCAGGAAACTACAAAGCTCAATCTATAGGAGCTGATGGTGTACTGGGTAAGCAGGGGAGGCAAGGCTTATGAGGTCATCAGGGTATGAAATCCTTGTGAAGAGTTATATTGAGATAGAAGATATCTAAGAGATGAATAGAGATATATTAGGGTAATGCAGAGTATGATGAGTAGAACGCAGAGCAAGGATTATTGGAATGATGATTACAGAATATTATTCAGCAGAGGCAAAAATCACCAGGTGATGAACACAGTAGATAAAAGATGGGCATTTCTTAAATCAAGGATAAGCAGTGCTGCAAACTAAGAAATGTAAATGATAGAACAGAAAAGATAAAAGAAGCCACAGATTACAAAAAATATGAGGAAGATGGATGAGAAAGCAAATGGAAAAACTTAAACTTGGATTTAAAAGAGCTGAATAGTAAACAAAGGTAAGAAAATAACAGGGTGTAAGAAAAGTGGTGGACAGAGTAGCAAAAGGATATGGAGAGCTTACAGAATAATAGAAATGGTTTCCCTCTAAAGGAAAGACACAGTAGTGTCTGGAAGTAAGAAAGAAAAATATGTGCACACCATCAGAGGTATGGTAGGAAAAATAATAATTGAAGCAGAACAGACTGAAGACCATTGAAAAGAATGCATAGAAGGGATATGATAAAAATACCAGGTATTGATAGAGATTGAAATTTCAAATAGATTAGCTTTTATCCTGGCATACTTGATTGCAAGAGAGAATAATTTTCAAGAACGAGCAAGGCTGTGGCTGTTTACATTTGGGTAAATAAGTTTAAATGTGCTCGTACGTACACTATCGATGAGTATCGTTCAGGACGTCCAGTGGAAGTGACTTCCTCCGATATGATTGACATAATCCACGATTTAGTATCGAGTGATCAACAAATCGAAGTTCACGAAGTACATTGGTTCGCGAAATATAGTAGTACACGTAATTCAGGCCACAGGCATATCACAAGGTATCGTATTTTCAATTTTGCGCGAAAATATGTGTGTAAAAAAACTCTGCAAAATGGGTGCCGCTCTGTTTGCTCTCAGTGAAGAATAAACGCAACCGTGTGGTCGATTCGGAGGTTCGTTTGGAGTTTTTCCGTCGTAATCCTGACGAGTTTTTGCGTCGGTACGTACATAAATTTGGATAAAATTTGAATACTCAATACATGTACTCCAGAGACAAAAGAACGGTCGAAATAAAGGATTTCCAAAGGCGATCCGGCCCCTGAGATTGTGAAGATGGTGATGTTGGCTGGCAAGGTGATGGCTAAGTTTTTTAGAATGCCCGCAAAATCATCTATATCAATTATATCCAAAAACAAGACCAGCGGTAAATGGACAGTATTGTGCGCCGTTATCGCACCGGTTGAGCAAAGAAATCAAGAAAAACCCCTCAATTGGCGAAAAAAGATTCTCTTCTATCAAGAATATGCACGGGTATAGTTTGGATGGTGAAAATTATGAAATCAAATTTCGAATTATTGCAATATCAACCGTATTCTCTAGATTTGGCCCCAATGACTTTTTATTTCCAAACTATAAAAAATGGCTTGACGGAAAGCGATTCACGTCGAATGAGATCATTGCCAACACAGGTGCCTATTTTGAGGACCTTCCGAAATCCCACTCCTTGGACGGCTTAAAAAAGTCAAAGGAACGCTGGATAAAGAATGTCGAGCTAAATCGAGCTAGGAGATGTTGAAAGACAAAAAAATCTACCCAAAACAATTTTTTTCTATTTTCCCCTAAGGGCTTCATGAATGGCCCGCGTAATTGACACTGCGAGAAGTGCATGAATTGCTTAATACCGAAAAATGCATCGAGCAAGGTGCTCACTTTCAACGCACACCCACTCTATGACTTTGAAAAAACAACCTTGATTCACAATATTAATCCAAATTTTGAAAACAAGAGTTATTTTGCAATTCTATAATATTGAGAAATTTATAATAATTTTTTTTTCATTCATGCTAATTGTTATGTTAGAAGCAACTGCCTATTTATTCTCAATGTATTCATACTGAAAATCAGAGGAATAATAATTATACAAACCTCAAGATTCAAAAAATACACCAGCGGTGATATGTTTCCCCAAGTTTTTCTGAGCCAATCATATCTTCCATAGGACGTGTTGAAATCCAGTTGATTATTTGTCAGATTTAAAACTTTCAAAGATGTTTGAAATACTGAGCTGATGATCCTACCAGAGAAATATGTACTTGCTACATGGCCAAAGTACTCAAAAAATCCTATTTTATTGTTGGACAGATCCAAATTCCAGAGATTTCGACAATTCACTATGCAGTTTATGTAAAACGTTTCCAACAAATTTCCTGTTAAATTAAGATGAGTCAGAAAGCGAGCATCCTTCAGCATCTCGAAAGGGACCATTACTAACCTATTCTGCGAGAGATCTAATTGTTGCAATCCCTGGCTTCTGGTTACTAATGGAGAATTTATCATTCTATGCAACTTATTGCCAGCCAGGTTAATGGAGACGACATTGGGCATTCCGTGAAATGTATCTCTAGAAATAATAGTCAGCTCATTATTACTCAAATTGAGTTCCTCCAGTTGCGGAAGTTGAAACTGAGGTAAACTTGTCAAGGAGTTGCGATCAAGGAATAATCCTTGAAGTTGACTAGCATCTGTGCTGAATGGAAGAAATATGTCTATGGGCAACTGGGTCAAGTTGTTACCACTCATGAAAAGTATTTGAAGATTTGGACTCCCGTCAAAAAATCCAGGCTCAAGAGATAAAATCTCGTTGTATGATAAGTTTAAAATTTGAAGATTCGTATTATTGACCAGCATATGATTTGGAAGAGAAGTTAGGAAGTTTCTGGATAGATCCAAATCATAAAGTTCCTGGTTTGTGCTAACTATTCCGTCAGGAATCGAAATGAGCTCATTTGATGATAAATTAATAATTTTCAACTGAGCATTCCCCTGAAATATTTCAGATGGTAGTTTAGAGAGCCTGTTGCCTTCCATGTATAAATTATTCAATTTACCATTATGAACAAATGTGTCCTTGTCCAACTCGCTTATCTTGTTGTAAGCCAAATTTAAAATTCTCATTCTAGGTAAGCCATGGAATATTTTTGCGGGTAACTCAGGTATTGAAGAATAAGACATTTTCAACTCCTCCAGGGTGTCACTCGTAATTGTCAGTTGAACTTCTATATTTGTGAGAAAACTGCCAGACCAAGTAAAAGTCAGGAACTTTGATTCATTTTCAACAGGTTTAAGATATGTGTTTGAAATTTCAACAAGAACGATGCTAGCTAATGATAATGCCTTGACATTTAAGAGCATTACAGGGTTATTTTTAATATATAATTCCTCTAGGTCTACTAGTTTTATGAAGTCTTTTTCATGGATAGCCTCAAGGTTATTAAAACTGAGGTCAAGTATTTTCAACTTTGTGAGGTTTCCAAGACTGCTTGGTAGGGTTCTCAGCCTATTTTTATCTAATTTCAATATCTGAAGGTTTGGGGCAGGATTAAAAACTTCATCTTCTATCTGCATTATTTCATTATTGCTTAATTCCAGATGTAATAAGGTGTGAACCCCAGATAAGATTTCATTCTGAAGTATTTTTACATTGTTGTCATTTAAAAAAATTCGTTCCAGCTTACTTAGTGATGAGAATAATGTAGTTGGAATGTGTTGGAGTTGGGTTTTGGAAATGTCGACTCTTCTAAGAGATGGAGTCGTTCCCAGAAAGAGATCTGCTGCTAATTCTGAGATACTGAGGCATCTCACCTGAAGATACATCGTCTCATTCAAACCTACGAGGGATCTCCTGTGTAGGGAGAAGCTTCCGCGGGTTCCACAGTCGATTTGTAGTTTTGGAATAATGCAAGGCAAGTGTTCGCAGATTCCAGAGGCTGCCGATGCCTCAGTCGGACGAGGGGAGAACAGGAGTGAGTGATAGGTGTGGACCGGTTCTGGACACTCGAATAAAATTAAATCGCCCACCAGGAGTTTCTCCAGGTTCAACTGAAAGAAGAAGTCGTGCGCCTCCAGCTGCTCTCCGGAAGTCGACTCGTTGCAGAACACGCTGACGGAGCCCCTGTCTATTTCGGCGTGGAATTTGCCCTCGCAGTGAAGTGCGCGACCCGCCCTGCTGGAGGTGCACGTGCATCGCGGGTCGCGGTCGCAGGGTCCGGCTGCCCACACGGCGCTCTTATCCCCCATATAGTGGTGCAGGGTCACGCGCCCTGCGTCTGGAGGGCGAGAAAGGTTGCGCGCCGCCGCTGTGACCTGCACCGAAAGTGTGAGAAGAAGCGCCGCCGCGAAGCACTCGGCGTTCCTCATGGCGCGCGGCAATGATTTGGCGGAAATGGTTTCTGAGAAGAAAAAGGTGACGAGCACGAATTGGAGAGAGCAAAATAACCTCCCCAATCCGTGAAACAGCCTCACGAAAGGACAACCCTCGCTGCCGAACGTCAAATAATCACTGTCTACACACACAAAATCTGTTGGAGGTATCTCAGAACGATTAAAAACTAAGTGCTATATTACAAGTTTTATAACAGTTTTTAAGCCTACAATTTTAACCCTTCACGACGGGCTCTGACGAAAAAATACGCCGCCGAGCCGAGATGAGTCGAGGATTCGTTTTTTTTTCCTTTGGCACAATTCGCTAATCACAACGAGTGTGTTGCGCGAACAATTGAATCCTAATATCCCCTTTTCAAACTTCTCCCTTTAATGCATTCTCATGAACGGTGTCCTAACACCCCAATCTCTACGCCCCTGCGGCGGCTCGCGAAGGATTGCGTTGATGTGGTTGGGGTGACTTCAAGTTGTCGATCGCGGAATCGATGTTCCCCAAAACCCCGCGATCCAAGTATGGACGCTGTCGAGAGGACGACGATTAGAATCGGGTGAGGCCACTTCGACATGCATTCCCTTGCAATGTCGTCGGTAGACATAAGGTTGCCGTCTCTTTAGTGTCGGAGTCGAATACCGTGCACCAGTGTCAGTATGTCTACTGCGTCTGATGAGAGAAGTCTGCTCCTGCCGCGCGGCTGTCTGATGCACGCAGCTGCTCGGTGGATGTCCTTCCCGGATGCTTGGTTGTCCACACGCCGCCGGCCACAGGATGTCCTCCGGAAGGAAATCCCGAGGAAAGGCGAGTCACGCAGGTGAAGATGGGACAAGCTATATATATTATCAGATAATGCACTACTTATGACCTCACTAAGAAGATCCACACACGGAAATCATGCGGTACATTGGAAAGAAAATTATATGCATGCGGATTGTGGATGAAAAATCAGAATGCAAAGTAAAAGAGCAATTTCATCTTTCACTAATTAAGCCTTACTTCGAATACACTACTAGTAGGTATCCCATTACTTTTGAGCACACCTCATATGTCTGATACACACATGTAGTTCCTATAGTAATTATATGTATAACCTTATACATGATTTAGCCTTGCATAGAAACATGTTTCTACGTATTCTACGCATACATGTTCATTTAGGAAAACCTGTATGTAGTATGTGCACACAAAAAAGAAACAGCGATTGATTAGAATTTACAGTGGCATAACCACCTTCGTCAGTGTAAGAAAGGAGAAGATGGATGGTGGTCAACTTCATATTTCGAAACTTTGCTGAAAATATCATATTACTGGTATACAAGTATAAACTTCCAACCTTAGTTTGTGGAAGGTGCCAGATGGTCATAAAGGTCGATGCATCTAGTTTTCAAAGCATCTGGCTTCAGACATCGCAGTCTCCATGGTGCTACCATGATTCCCTTTCCTTGTTTTTTCTTTCTACTGTCTTTCATATCTTCTTTTTCCCCTCCATTTCTTCTTTCTTCTGTCCTCCCATCTCTTCTTTCCTTCTCATTTTCTTTCTTACGTCCTCCTCTTCCAATGGCAATGATGTTATGGCTTAATTAAGGCGCCTGCAATCAGGGAAAGAGAATTCACGCATAACATTATAATTAGACCTTGTAAAAATGTTAAAATTATTAATAATTTAAACCAAAATCACGACCAGGAGGAAAAAACTCTCAAACAAACACATTACACTCACACCATTGAACAAGCCCCCCAAGAATAAATTGCCTTCCATTTCGTTTGAACCCAAACTCACTAAATGATTCAATGATTTGAAAGAAGTGGATGTTAATATCATTTTGAGAAACCCAAACACCCTTCGAAACGTACTTGGTAATCCTGAAGATAATGCCCCCGCATTAGACAAATGTGGAATTTACTAGGTGAATTGGGGATCGAGATGGTGCGGTGGCTAATGTACTGGCTCCCCACCGAGAGGGCCCGGGTTCAAATCCTGGATACAAATATTTCTCAGCGGTATCCCCATCCCTACTTGAGGTGCTTTGTGGAGAGCACTTTGAGTGAGTACGACGTCCGTCGGATGGGACGTTAAACTAAGGACCCCTTGGCGCCTTTCGACAATAGTAGGCTAATGCCCACGACGGGTTTCTCTTCACCCTTCCTTTCCCACCCATCCCTAATGGCGCAAATGACCTCAGCTGTCAGTCGCCTCACATAAAAACTAAAACTACGAGGTGAATTGCAGCACTTGTGACACATCATACGGGCAGAGAAAGCTTTATGCAATTACCAGATTCAAGGAATTCCAGGTAAAAGCGGCCGTTTTGAAAATTGGGCATATCAAAACACATTCACAAAATTCTCCCCCCTCCCTCATATCACTTAACGCTTTATTCCTATTTAGGCACATCACGTTTTTCAAACTCGGCGCCATCGAGAACTTGCCCATACACTTGCTCCAAAACAACATAATGAGAAGCTAAATGGGAATCACCAACAGCCAGAATGCAATAGCATTCACATCCCCCCACTTCGACTCACACATTCCGAACAAACTTGAATATCCTATAAGCCTTAATGAATTTGTCGAGCCGTGTTAAAATTATCAAGTTATTCATTTGATAAATCCACTTCCACGAAATCCATAATGTATTCAGTAAATTTAAGTGAACAAGTCAATTAAACCTATTAAAGTATTAAACCTATTTTGCTAAAAAATTTACTTGTTGTATGCCTTGCTAAGTCAAGGTAAGCATTAGACGCGTATTTTTTCGAGGGATATTAGTGTGGCTCAACATAATAGGATTCATTACTTACGAAGTAAGCATTTTGCGTTGGTGAGATCGCTTAGAAAAAGTATATGACTACTGAGAATATTTGGAAAAAAGGAATAAAAGAAGTATCTTGGCACTAGTAGGTACTAGGACCATTTACCTCCCGTCCAATAGTGATAGTTTTAGCAACGCTGATAGTGCCCGCTACCCAGCCAAATTCTATTAACTGGAAAGTCAGGGCCCCTCATCCGAGCGTAATAAAAAGCAATTGGAGTGACAGAGGAACTCGAAAGAGCATCGGGGAAAGGCGGGCATTTGGAAAGAGATCCCCGGGGAGGAGACGGGGATGAGGCAAAGTCAACGGTCAGAGAAGATCGGGGGAGGGATAATTGTATGGTAGTGGTGGTGGTAATAATTTAATTTTTAGGAGCACGGGCGACTAATGTCATTTTTAGCTCACTGTAACTATATTAAGAAAAAAGAAATGAGAATGTGTAGTGAATTTATTTATCCCTTTGATAATGTGTCTTGGGCGCTCATATTTTACGGATAATTTTAAGGGCAAGAAGTACGAAATGAGCCGGAATAGATTGGTAGTCTCTTTAAAAATTATTAGATAGATATGCCTTCGGAGTAACCAACAAAGGTATCCCCTAACACTTAGTGATTCGGTTAGGGCCTCACATTGTTTACATATTATCGGAAACCTCGAACAGAATGTGAAACGCAGACATCAAACCGAGGTTCGACTTTCTCTTCTTAGAAAACGTACGCGTGAATTCAGGTGGTGCGGTGCCCTATTCTCAAGCGAATGGTGATGATAAATGATTATTTGGCGAAAGATTGTGTCCTCGAATTTTTCCCAACTATTTTTCAGGTGTAAATTCGTAAACAATTTTCAAAGTACCGCATTGCATTTCGAATGTAAAGGAGTTTAATCGACTATCTTGGAAAATGTTTGAAATTAACAAAGCTAGAAATGCGTATTTCTTAAATGATTTGTCTCCAAACATCATCCTTCATTGCTGTCCATTTCCCCTATCTACACAAAATGGAGTGTGAATCATGTACGAGTATCTTGACTCGGCAAACGTTACCCCGCCCTCACTCCTGGCATCTTTCCCTCACAGGGCCTGATTATCTCTCCTTTATCTGTGGGGAGGTGGTAATTTATAACTCCCCTTCATAAAAAGAGACGTTTCAGGCATGATATGGTGGAATATCATAATTGATTAAATGTTGGAAATTTTTAATTACTCCCTTTCATCTTTTCACTTACTCTCCACCTTTCCTTCCCTTCTCACCTCCCCCAACCTGGCGAAAAATTGGTAATGACATATGATCATCACCAATGCTGTTGCGATTTGATGATGAAAATTAACAGTAGAGCCTGACAAGAAAGGGTGGAAAATTAAATAGAATGAATCATCTGTTTCTATAATAAGGGGCATTAAGATGAGGAAAAACGTTAATGAATATCTTTCACATGAAATTCAATAAATGAGGTTCATTCATATCCATTGATCCAGCACTGAGCGCTCTGTAAATTATGTTGTCATTGTGTTCTTTGTACGAAAAAAAAATTTCCTCCAATATCCTTTGCGAATACATTTAGGTATAGCTAGGTACTATTATCCTCATGATGCATATGTGACGAATTGGATTAGATAGGCATTTTAGACTTTATAACTTGAACGAACCCAGTATTTCACCATTTGGATCAAAGTCTTCAATGGTTTTATCACAAAATTAAGTAGACTTGAGCGTAAAAAAAATATAATATTATAATTATGGATAAAGCATGTGTCTAAAATTTTCATAAGTTATATCCCTCCTTCATGAGTAGTTTAGTAGGAAAAATTAGAATACCTTAGCACTTGAACTAATCCCTTAAATTTATTTTTAGTAGGGTCATACTCATTAATGATTTTCTCCCTTAAGTAAAGCAGTGTTGGACATTACAATGACGTAGTATTATAATAAAAGGTTATGTATGAAATTGGCATTATTTTCGCCTCTGCTTTATTTGTAGTTTAGTTGAAAAAATATATAACCTTAGAACTTGAGCGTACCCCGTTATTTTCTGTTAGGTAGGGTCAAATTCTTAAATAGTTTCCTTTCAAGGTAAAGTGGAGTTGGACATTATAAAAATGTATAATAACACAGAAAGATCATTTCTAAGATTGGCGTGAGTTTGAACTCTCCTTCATGAGTACTTTAGTAGGAAAATATTAGAAGTTGACGACTCCCCAAAGGAGAAGAACCAGATCTAATTCCATCAGAAACATGGCCGGAGCAGAAATATTCCTGATGGAAGTTCACTTCCAAAAATTAATGTTGCACAATTCCTATAGTGCTGCATTAATTTTTCGAAGTGAACTTTTGTGGAATTTGTTTATGCAACCTAGACTGTTTGGGTCACTTAAGTTAAGCTATGGTGAAGGATGCATACTATTTTCAGATTATAATAAATAAGTACAGCTCATGAATGCATTCATTGATTGAAAATAATATTCTTCTGATAAAAAATATTGAAATTTGCAACCAATTCCTTTAGAGTGTCCATTGTCTAATATCCTGTATTGTACTGATTTTGTGCCCTCTTGTTCCTCTCAAATTATGATGAACATTTGTTTAAAGTTAAGGCAGCTGTACTGATTGCAATAAAAATAATAGAAATTAAAGTTTTAACGTTTTAACTTAATAACGATGGTAATCTTTTTTTTAAGTTTAAATTTTGTTTTAGATGTAACACATACAATTTAAAACTCATGCAAACCTGTGACAGTGTGTACTAGACTAGGTTTTTAGCAGGTATAAATAATTGTGGTTGCTCTGGTAATTTTTACTTTACAATGACAAAAGTGGTCAGTGCTGCAACAGCTTTCATGTAACTAATTCGTCAATGCACCTTGTTATTTGCATAGAATAGCTTGAAAGAATAGCCAAGTTGCAGATTTGGTCACTGCATGAAATAATTTCATTCAAAATACTGTCCAAATTCAATTCTGCTGAAGTAGTCATGAAAGCTCCACCAGTTAAGTGAGATTGAATTTTTCATTTGAGAAGGCATTGTATATCTTTTCACCTTGTGATTATATCCCTTGGATAAATATTTTATTCATACTTAATATTACTTCTTAGACTCATTAAGTAAGGCATTATAAACATTAACAATGATTTGAATTGATATTGATGATTTAAAATAATTCTCAAAAATATCATAGGAATTTGAATTGTCAGAGGAAACAATATGGTAACTATTAACAGAAGTATTTTGGCAAAATGCTTATCGAATGTTACATTTATGTACCCATTCATTATTATTATTTATTTACATGAGGACTATTCTGTTTTAATTATGCCCTTCTTGTAATCTAACTCTCAGTGTATGAATGCATTGACCCATATTTTCCATCATTAATGCATTCACTGTGGTCCATCAGTATAATCAGTTACCAAACTGGAGGTAACTGTGAAATATTGAAATGAAATTATTGACTTTGTAATTCCACACACTTTACTTAAAAGCATTACCCAGGTTTTGATGTTGAACATCATCATCATACCTGATAATGACATTCAACATCAAAACCTGGGCCATGTTTTTAAATAAAGTGTGTGGAATTACAAAGTCAACAATTTAATTTCATTATGTTATGCAAATGTGGGTCGCGGTGGTCTAGGGGGTAGAGCGTTGGACTACTGACCGGAGGGTCCCGGGTTCGACTCCTGGGCAAGACACTTTGGGCACCTGCAGCTCCACCCAAGCTAGCTGATTTTTCGGGCACCAGATCTTCCTGGGAAACCATAACTGGCACAGGGAAAGGAACTGGCCCCCCTACCCTGATGTGTGAATATTCACACGTCATCGGGCTTGGTACATGGGCGAGCTCTACAATCACCTACTAAACCGACCTTTGGGTTGATTACTGTGTTTATGGTTATGTTATGCAAATTCCATAAAGTTATGCCGGAGAAAAAAAATTTAGTAACTGTGAAAATTGACTTCAGCTTCACATTTCAGTAACTTTCCAAACTTCTGGGTTCCACCTTAACATGTCACAATTTTATAATATTAAGCTGCTGATTTAATGATGCTTTTCATAGATTATAGAAAATTTTGTGATAGAATTTGCTGAACTATCATTAGTTTTAGGACTGTCCATAAAATTATGAAGTAACCATGTATATTCCCATTATGTGGACAGGTCTTGCCCTTCATACTGCTAGCTCTTAGCAAGCTTCTTTCACCAATTCCTCCATGTATACATTGAGGGGTTTCCACTGTCATGGGTGATGGTGCATCAATCTTAAACCCTTGCCCAATCCCACTCTGCAGCCACTATCCATACCTATGCAGTCAACAACACTCTTTGGATTTATTGCCTAAGCACTCAGTTTACTCCTATCTTCTGTAATACATTCATTAATTCCATCCCATTTACTCTGAAAAATGCCTTTTAGAATTCCACAGAGCAAAAAATACTTCCTTTAGAATTCCATATTTCTCTACCAGTGACCTCATTAATGCTGTAACATCACCCATACCCCTCCCATTTCTGGAACCAAATTGATGATTGCCTAAATGGTCATTAACTCCCCTTCCTGAATCCAAACTGGTCATCCCTAAACTGGAATCATATGCCCTGCTCTCCATCATTTTCTTGATAATTCTAAGAATCATCATAGCTGTATGCCAAATCAAACTTATTTTTCTGTAGTCCTTACATGATTGGAATTATCCTTTTTGGAATAGAAACTAACACTATTCTCACAAAGTATTCTGGCTAGATTCCCTTATCATAAATGCTATGAACTAGACTGTGAAAGTTCTTCCTCCCTCATTTTCCTAAACCTTTACATAGTTTCACTCATTTCCAAAAATATTTACATGTCTTTCTATGGTAACTAGAAGAAAAACAAGTAATGTTGTATTTCTGACCTGCACAACCACTACCCCTCCATAAGTCATTTATTGCAGGAGCTTTGCAACTAATGTCATCCATTCCAACCTGTTTTAGGAAATCTTGTTCAAGAAATTCTAAGATATAAATGGTACAATATTGTAGTTGAAGAATATTTTCCTTTATATTGAAACATGTATCAGTTTTACCATTAGTTTCCAAATTAAATTTTTAATCTCATGATTTATTCTTGCTCTTTGTTTGTTCTATGGATCTAGTCTCAGATCATAATAAAAATTTATTGAATTCTAAGTTATTTTCTATATTCTTTGTCATATCCACAACTTTAAGGCCACTAATTATAGACTTCATCTCAAAGATAATTTAAATAGAAGAACCTTATAGACTGAAAATAAATAATACTTCTCTTTTTACTATTATGCACGCATATCCTTGAAGTTATGGAAATTGGAAATTCATGGAGGGGAGAATAGGATACTTGAAAATATGCTACAAGTCCACTGACCAGCCTTCATCAATATGGCAGAATGAATTTCATTTTCTGCAGTTTAAGTCCTTATTTTTGCTCATTTATTGTGCATGTAGTTTCAACTTAATGATTCCTAGCATTTGTTGAAATAGTAAAATGTTTGTTAGCAAGTCCCTATGGCTATGAGAACATCCTGACGTCAATTGCTTCCAGTGTGATTTGTTTTTCAAAAGAACGTGTTACCTCTCAGTCCGGCAAGGTGACGTTTGATTTTGAGTTTTCTGTCAACACATTGGATGGTTATTTTAAAAATCACAAATTACAATAAGTATGGGAGCAGTAAACTTACATTTCTTAAAAAATATTGAACAAATTGTTTAGGATTTAGAGTTGATCACACAAAAATATAAAAGAAATGTCAATAATTGAAACTATAATCAAGGTTTATATAAGTACATTCTTATAAAACTAGATTGTACTTTTTTGGCTCCTGAAGTCTTTACACCTTGGTCAAGTATGTACCATAATGATATTTTTAAATTATACAACTTAAGAGATATTTTCCTTCGAATTAGTACAAGCATTTTAATGTGTTCATGTTAACAAGACCATTTTTACGAAAGTTTCACGTTAGTCTTTGGTCATTCAATTATAAAGACAAAGTGTAACTGTATTGATTTCTTGCACAGGGAAATAAAATAATTGCCTAAGTTTAAGAACCATAACCCACGAAAATATTTAAGCAGAGCTGCATTTTTGTTTTCCATTATTTTTATAATAAATTTTGTCACACTTACCTGCATATCTTCACAGAAATGACATTACCATGTTCATTTATTTAACTGAAACAAAACTTGACATTTCTTTGTATTGGTTTTTCAAAAACCAAGTTTTGAAGGAAAAATTGAAAATAATTGTTTTTCGCTAACAATGATTTCTTTTAATGAGTTACTTTTCTTTCTGCTTTATTTGAATAAAAAAGTCTTTTCCTACTTACTTCAAAACTGAACTAATTGGAAACTTTCTATGATCCATAAAAACTCATTTCATTTCAGGTTGAGTTTATTTTCCAAATTGTATATTAAATAGAAACGTTCAATTTGAGCTATTTTTATGATCAACCAATAACTCTGGAAATTCAAGTTTCTCAAAATAACAACCATAAAATGAATTAAAGTATACATCAACCTAAACAAAAAATTTTAGAAACAATATTCAGTAATGGCCACATTGCCCATTTGAAATCATTATTGATTGCAATACATTCTTGTGATACCTCTATAACAAATGAAATTATTTAAAATCCATTTAGGTATGAATTTTCTACTTGGGATGCTGTCAATATATGCTATTAAGCAATTTATTATACTGTAAGGTAATATCTGGTGCATATTGGAATATTTTTTCTTGGGTCCTAACTTGAGGTACACTTAAAGGTCAGCAGTTATAACACTAATAACAGCCATCACAGTAATTCCTTTAATTTTTAGCAACTGAACTTTTTAAGGACACTTATTTAATGAAAAACAGATATTCAATAATAACTAAGGAAATTGTCCAAGATTTTTACATAAATATTTATTATGGTGACCAAAACTTGTGAGTTCAATCAAGTAGCCAATGTTCACCATTGAGAGAGGTTAGGCATCTAAACATTTAAATGTGTGATAAAATTCATACACCCTATAGTCAGGGCAAAGGTTGTGAGGCTCAGGCTCCTCATGCCCCGCTCCACTGCTGTGTTCACTGTTGATCAAACGTTGTGGTTGATTTTGTGATCAAGATAAAATTTGTTTTTTGATTTATGAACTATCAACTAGGAATTCATTTCCTTGTTCCACTCATTAGGTTCATAATTCCACAGATTATAAGCAATTACATTTGCAACACAGTCTTAAATCATTGCTTCAGTTAGTTTCTCTCCATTCATCTTGTATAACCACCTATTGTGATACATTTAATAAGCATTGAGTTATACTGAACTTCATGTATAATATTGGTGAATTATGTAGTAGTCACAATGCTCAATCCCAGATGGTCATCCAGCCAGTAAACATTCATTCATTTCTACTGCCTTTAAAAGATAAAAAAAATAAAGATTTTGTGCAAATAACAGTGGCATGTGTGAAATTTTTTGTGTAAATTTATATTCTGAAATTTGATGACAAAATTATTTAAAATCGAACTACTCCTTAAAATTATCAGTGTTAAGATATTTAACGAGGCTGAAATGTTGGTGTGATTAATTAACAGTCAAATATTAATTTCAAAAGAGAAAATCGTGTTGATTAGTACACTAGTTTCTTTAGGTTATCATTGTCAACATAATAAGCAATTACATTTTTATTTTAATATTTTAGAATAAATTTATGGGCATAAAATTTTAGCTAAAAAAGTTTGTGTTAAACTCATTTTGTGGGAACATACAATGTGCATCTGTTTTTTGTTGCAACTTCTGGTATGATCCCTCAATTGATTACTTAGTCACAGCTACAAACGTCTCCTGAATCATTTATAGGCATATTATCTGGAGACTGATCTAGCATGTTAGAAAAAGATCTCTTTAGATAGTTCACATGAGATTGAAGATAGCGGATCCTTGATTGAGCTTGCTCAAAATTTTCTGACAAGTTTCCTATTTCACACTGCATTCTCTTCCTTGTCTGCAAAATAATCAACATTTGTTTTCAAAAATATCTAGTAAAATGCATTTGTCATATCATCTATGGCATTAATTATAGTAATAATAAGAGAACAATACGGCAGTAAAAGAAAATACATCTAAAATATGTAAGACTGCCCCTATCAGAAAAAATAAAGCAGATCTGGAATCTAAAGCGTTAAAGTTATACCAATACATATAACAGTGTTGCAACTATTCTGAAATCACTGCACAAAAGTAGAAAAAGTCTAAATATTAATACGGTTTTTTAAGTCCCTGATCATTAATAAATGTTTTCTACCTATATTAAGTCTACAGTCTCAATAAAATCCGATTAACTAATGCATAATTTGACATTAAGACAGTCCAGAATTCAGTTTTATTTCATTCTATGAACATGTCACTTAGTGGTCCACCTTAAGGTCCACCTTAAACACCTTAAGGTTGGTTTGAGGGTAGAGCTCAGCTAATATTGAGTAGATTTAACATGATTGTTCAGTTAAAAGGCAAAAACATTATTAATGACCTGCAGCAGGCCTCAACACTGGACTCCATTTTTATCTTTTGAAATACCTGCCCTGATATTTTTATTTTGATTCAAACCATAGATACCAGCATTTTGGAGAAATCTGTTTAAGGTCCACCCTTATTCAACTGGGGCATGGATGTTGTTCCCACAATGGAATTGCTTACCTCATCTCTTTCTGCTTGTGCAGCACGAGCAGTAGCTCTGGTTTGAACTAGTTGCCTCTCAAGGTCTTCAATCTGGCATTGATAGGACCTTCGAATTGTTTCACATCTCTCCTTTGCCCTGGCCACTTGCCTTGCAGAGTCTTCTCTTACACACTCCAATTGATTACTTAGCTGGAGTATTTCTACAGACTTCTCTTCAGCACATCGTCTACACTGGGCTGCGCATTCTTCTAGTTTTTTCATTTCTCCCCTGTAAATTCACTACCAGTTACTCTATACTGTTTCTATTTAATATATATCTCTAGTTTCAAATACATATACTTTCTGGTTGTAGTTTGTGGTACTCACAGGGAAAGTACATGACATGAATATATATCTACTGCCAAGGGTTGTTAGAATTTAATATTGCTCGGTATACTTTTTTCTTAAAAAATAACTTTTCCACGTGTGTCTTCAAGTAAGCTGATCTTATTATTGGTAGAAAAGGAGTTCGGTAGAAAAGAAATTCTGCTGCAAAGATCCCTCCAAGAAAACTCGCAGTACAAGTTAATAAAGGAAAAGGATATGTAAACCGAATGTAAGTAACATAATACACATGCATTTAGTGATCATGCCCTATTTCTATCTGAAGCTAGTGGGATGTTGCTAAATTTAGTCTTTCATTTATTACTAATTTTATAGTGAAGCCTAATAATCCATGTGATAAAGTAGCTTGAGAATCTGAATCTAAGTTTAACCTATTTTTTATTGATTTCATTGAGGCATAAAATTCTTTTAGCTTCTCTGATCAAAAAGTTGGCGATACATTGTGATTGTCATATACAAGATAGGATGGCCATTGTCTGTGCTATATTAATGCCACACAGATTAACATCTGTTCAGAAGGATATTCTTCAAGTGATGCATTTATCCCCTCTGGTTTCAGTTGTGAATGGAAGACAATAAATTTATATGTACATACTCACTATAGTCAGCATAGTAACTAACCGCCATTGCAGAGAGGATGGTCATCTTCTTCCCAAAATATTTGTATTCGCTTTCTTCCTTGTGTGTTGATTCTAGTGCCAGATTTCTTTTGTTAATTGTAACACGTTATCTATAATAGCTATCAATTAATGTTTTGTAGAAGAAGAATTCTAAAAGCATGAAGGAGGTAATTTTCCAGTGAAATCAAATTTGAAATTTGATTTACGCCATCATTTTTCTATGAACATCAGTGGAAATTCTCCCATTATCATGAAAGGAGTACAGAAAATTATCCTTTTAGCAGATGTAGGTAAGACCAATGTTTGATGTATTTAAAAAGTCTTGTTTAACTATTACTCACAATAGACACTTCAAACATGTGTTTCAATATTCACTAATAATAACAATGGATCCTTCACCAGAACCAAGTAATAAATTAGAATTATTTTTGCCAGTTGGGGCTCCTAGACTCATGGAGTATAGGAATAAGGTTACTCTGAGAAGTCATTACTAATTCATACTATTGAAGCTGAGCTAAAAATTAAATGTGCTTAATTTCAGCTTTTAATGCATCAATAATAATTATGTAACAATCACTATTTTTATACTATTTACATCTATAAAATTCTAACATGCACTGCCAATTCAATGTTTTTTAATTAAGTAGTGTAGATTTAAGGGCTGAATATTACTTAAGTTTGCAGTTGCAGTCTGTAAGTTCTTTGCATTTTTTCTCCCATGCCTCTGCCTTTGCTGTGATAGAATCCTGCTGATTGATTGAGTCCTGCTGTTGGTTCCAAAACTGATCCAATTTTTGAGTAGCTTCCATCATCTGTGCAATAAAAAATATCCCGCAGTGAATTTTTTGATACAGAGAGGAAACAATGCTATTTCACAATAAAAGATGATAAAATAAACGTGTTACTTTTGCTCTAGCATCTTCAGCCTCCAACTTAAATTCATAACACTTCTCCTCTGCAGCTTTCTGTCTCTGAATGGCTTCCTGCAGCCTGCACTGAGTAGTCCTAAGGACATCTGGTAATGATTTCAGTTCTTCTAATTTCTCTTGAAATTGGCACTGTCAAAATTGATTCATTCAAGGCATGCAGCAAAGCATGTTGGAGACATAAAATATCAAGAACTATTTTGTAAACTAAGGCAGATAGATATATGCAGGGTCAGGTAGTAACTGTAATCTGATAGTCCACATTTTTGGCATGTTAGGTGGAGCTTAAGTGGCTACCAAGATCAGTTTAACCAAGTCATGATGCCCATCACCTCAGATTTTGACAAGCCTGGAATGATTTATTAAACCAATGAAGTAGTGACCACGTGACGTCTTCTTCTTTTAGCGTTAATAGAATTTATTTTGTAGCCTCTCATGCTGAAGATAGCATCTCAACTGCTTCTGTTTCTGGAGCATGCCACAAGACGTGCACTTTCTCATTGAAAAAATTGCATCTCACTCCCTAATCAAGTGGTCTTAAAAAACTTGTTCAGGTCAACCATTGATAATATTAGGAATTGTAGGACAATATGGGCCTTTAAAATATCTTGTGGGTACCCGAAAAATCTTTTCAGATTTTGTACTGTTCCCTTGGATTTATGGATTCAGTTCCTTTGGATTAATGTTATTTGTTGATTCATATCTCTCTTATAGGTTCAAAGGGAACTAACACCAGCTGTAAAAGTTGATAATTTTTACCTTCCTACACATTTTTCCTGTGAAATATACCATTGAAACGATTTCAGGAATTCACAAATAAATTCTTAATTTTTTAAAATTTGCTTTCATGTACATTTCATGAGATTATTTGTCATAAAGTTTCTGGCTTCAATTATCTCAAGCTTCATTTAGGCAAGGCATGATAGGGTGATTGCTCTCTCAGGATTCAAGATATTTGCATTAAAATATTTATACATAGCATAAATTTAAACAGTAAATGTATGGAAAATAGTCCATCGATTACTTTCAGAAGAATAGGTTAGAGTAAGCATGCCAAACAACATATTGAGTATGATTTTCCCTAAGAGTCTTCCCCTGCGCCCAAAAACAGAAAATGATATGATGTCCTCCCTGTTCAGCATCCAAAATAAAAAGTTTGCTGCATGTTTGTCTCGCATTCCTCATTTCTGACATAATTATGGTTATAGTAATAGTTAGTCCAATAGATAGTCCAATTGTCAATTTTTCAAAACAGCAGAAAAAGTTTAATTAAAATCAATGGATTGAAACATTTACAATTTTATGTATATTTGTAATATAGAATTTTTCAGACTCTCTGAATTCAAATACATACAAGGCATTTAATTGTATAAAGATGAATTGGTATTTAAAATCTTATGTAAAAATTAGCTCAACAAATTAAAAGAATCAATCACCTGAATGCCATTGACATATTTGAATTTTTAATTATTTATGTGTTTCAACTTATTTTTTAAATTATTTATCAATAAATAAATAAGGACAAAGATATAAAATATATTCCCTGTCAAACTGTTTATTTGACAAATGATATCTCAAATTGAAAGCTCTATAAATGTATCTCTGTCGAGAACTGTAATAAAAATGTGACTTTTAGGGAATGCATGCTTAAAGAATTATTTGGCACTAAAAATCAAAATGGGAATTAGAGTTTTCTAGAATGTTCCAAAATTAAAGAGTGTTTTCCTTGCTATTTTGATAACAAGTGTAAATACTTAACTACTTCAACCCAGGCATCTATGTGTTAAAATTGTTTTCAGGATTTTTAAAGCCAAGTTTTGTGTATTATGCATAGCTTTATATTTAGTTCACCTTGACTCTTTGAATTTCTTCTTCTACTTGTTTTGTTATCCGTCTATTGTCTGCTTCCATTAGTTCTATTTGGCGGCGTTGTTCTTCAACTTGTTGCTGAGCTAGCAAATACTAAATGAAAAGATAATGAATACGATTACTTTCATTTGTGAATTAAGGGCCACAAAATTGCACTGGAATATTGAAATTATGCCTATTTGTTAAATGTATTGAAATGAAATTTTAAATGACTTATTGAATGCTGCATTACAGTGATCATGAATGAAATTATTTTTATAATGTGTTGATCAAATTTTACTGACAGTGAAAATCATATGCATAGTTGAAGCATCATTCTTCAATTAATTGACAAAATGTTATAAGTATACTCCTGAAATGAAAAAAATATCAATATATTAATGCTTGATGTGGCCACAGAGTGGTGAAGAGGGTCGAGTTTTATGATTATCTTCAGCTAATTCCACAAATTAATCTTGCCTGCAACTGTTTTCATGGTAGAATTATAAATTATTTTCTGTTCAAATGAAGGAGGAAGTAAGTTACCTTCATAGTCGATGTGTTTGTTGTGAGTAGACATTGGGATATTACATACTCTGTGTAACATGGAATGGAAGGCTGCATGTTTTTGTGAATGGTGATGCCTGGATGTGGAGTGGATAATTTGGTGGAGGTAGCATTTTTTCCGGTATATCGAGAGGTTGAACCTTTGGTTAACTATTTCTAACGTCAAATCAAGGAAATTTAGGGTACCGTCTACTTCCAACTCCCTCATGAACTGTATGGATAAATCAAAAGCATTTAACAGGGTTAAAAAATTGTCTAATTGCCTAATGAAGGTCAACCATTGCAAACAAACACCCCCCTTTGTACTGTCTGCATCCAATAGTTCTCCCTCACCTTCCCTTCACCCGCCAATGCTTGCTACAGTACCACCCCTCTCCCTAGCTTCCCCTACCTGGCTCCTGGCTATGTAAGTTGAAAAAATTTGTTGCATTGTACCTGATGATGATGTGCCGCATCGAAACCATGGTCGTGTTATATTAAAAGTGTGTGGAAGTCAAAATTTTCTTTTCTCTTTCTTTCACCCTCACCATGAAGGAATTCCACAAAGCTAAGCCTGAAACTGTTAGCTCTACTACTACTGCTTCAAACTTCTTTACTACTTTGTGCCCACAGAGAGGTTCTTTGGGTTATTTCTCTTTGTAAAAACTGTAAATATCCATCATTTGGTACACACCTTTTCTCTATAATATTCTTCTTGGTAAGCACATTCTGACTGTTTCATGTGCAGCTCTTCGAGTTCATCTTTTGCATCACGTAATTGTTGTTCAAGGACCATCACTTGACTAGTTTGTCCTTTGGATCCCTATTTAGTTGAAAAAAATCAATTGCAACTCTTCAAACAACAATTCTACCCGAGTCTAAAATGTGCCAACTCCATGGATCACATCATTTCTCTAAATCATACTAGTTAGTACTTTGTACCCTGTCTTGGTCTGAATCCTTGTTCATTAATTTGTCTTGAAGCTCTTTAATAGTGGTTTCAGCTTCCTTCAAGCACCTTTTTTTTTCTTCCAGTTCAATGATCAAATTTTCATTTTCAACATGCATTGCAGCTACTTCCGTCACTTTAGACTTATAGTCTTCTGTAACTCTAGCATACTTCTCTTTCAGTTGCTGAATTTTCTCGCAGTTTTTGTCTTGGTTGACTTGAGGAGACGAAGTTGGCTGAAATGGAGGATGTCTTTGTTTAAATATAGGTAGTATCATGTTAAAATAATGAAATTTCTTAGTGAAGCAGGAAGATTACCCTATTTCTCATTGAGGAAGCGGCTTCCTGGAGTCTGCATCGCTCTAATTCAGCTTGTTTTCGAGCCACCTGCATACATTTCAAATCTTTCTGCATATTTTTCATTTGCATTTCTAAGCGGTTGATTATGTTCTCCTAGAGGATTAAGTGGTTCTTTTTCTATCTCTCTGAATATATAACACGGTTAGAAAATTCCTATAAACTAACTTTATAACCTTACCTCCATTTTTTTTGTTTGGTTTTTCTTGCACGCCTGGAAACAATGGAACATATTTTTTAACATCTTGGACATTTTTGTTTTCTTTGAAAGGAATTGTTTTTAGCGGCACAAAAATTTCCCAGTCAGTCTATTTTTTCTCAATTCAAATCCTCATAACCTTAATAAACATAGTGGGCAAAACACAAGACTATCTGCTAAGTTTGCTACCTCTTTTGATTGTTGCTGTTTAGTTTTGTCACAAAGCTTATCTTGAAGTTGCTTATTTTCCCAAACCAACAATTTCATTTCATTTTGAATTTGGCTGTTTTTACGCTTTAAATCTTCAAGAGCCTGTTCTTTGGCCAAAATTTCTTCTTGCAGTTGATATCTAAAGTGAACAATCAAATATATTATTTCATTTAATATTCAGGGAAGGTTAGAATTCTAAAATTTCCACTACCTAAATACCTGATGATAAATTATAGTTTGGGACATTTGTACTCTAATTGAACAGATATAAAACATTTCCACACAGTAGAAAGAGTTAAGGTATATTTGTACCGCTATGATGGTGTAGAGAAAGGTTATATACATACGAAATGTACAAACTTGCTAAAAGTACCTTAGAAATTCACACTATTTCAAACACACTTCCAGTTGTTCAAAAATAATATAGGAAAGATTAAATTATACCTATTTTCCTTTGATTGGTATTAGAAATCTTAAAGACTAGTATGAAGGTATCAAATAATACACAAGCAAATCAGGTGCCACTAGATGAACTTGTGCTTGCTTGTGGGAGTATTTATTTTTAAGATGTAACTCCAAAATAAAGTTGATAACACTTATACTCACTCAAGCAATGCTTATTTTGTTTAATTTAATTGATAAAACGAATTGAAACCCATGGTTCAATAGATAACCTCCAGTGAATAAACTTGCATTTGTTATTACGTTTGATGCAGTACTTACTCACAGCAAGGATCACACCTATCTTCAGAATTCAGTTCAACTTCCATTGTTATCATAAATAGCTACTGAAATTTATTTATAGTGACAATAGACCAATAATTGGATGACATCCTTAGCAACCATTCTCTAAACAGCACTTACTGACATGAAACAATTAATGCACTGGCTGAAGTTATTCAATTTTGTTTGAAATATTATCCATCAATGTTTGGATGTTCATATAATTTTAAACTTATAATGATACCCCTCAAATTTGCATTTAATCATCCCCCCAAACACAAAAGTTTAACTGAGGTACAAGCAGCATTCAAAGGTAAATGCAAACCATTAAAATTAAAAGATACCAATTTAGATTTAATGAACTGTTAATCAGGAGGAATGTAAAAGTATAACTATTTATATTGATTTCAACACTTTGACCCTTCAATCCCACATACTTACTACCTTAAAAAATTGACGTATAATTAGTTTTCGGCAGTTTAATATCATGCTAATGGTTGCTTGAGTACACCATCCTGGTAATTCCAATCTAATAAGCAAATAATTTTGAGATCTTCAAAAACATGAGCCAGAGAAATTTAGAAGTTATCACAAGAAGGGAATGAAAATAACATCCTGAGAATAAACTCTATGGTTTGCCTTCAACCCAGATGCATCCATGGTGGAGATTTTAGTGTGAATTGGATGCAAGCTAACAGTTCAATAGCTGAGGAAACTACTAAGCTAAGCTCCTGAAACACAGCGGGAGTGCATTGTGCAATTAACCTCATCGATAAGATAGACTGTCATCACTGCAATGGCCCCGTTTAAGTGGAGTTCTCTCATGTTCCTCTTAGTATCTACTTTTTTCGGGAAGGAGGCTAATATTTACTGTAAGAAACCTAGTCAAAAGTGCTTCATCCATCATATTGAAAATGTATAAAATCCTCTACTACCATTTTCTCCTTCCTTTTTTATTTTGATTCATTTCTTTCTGTGGGAAATTATGTTGTCCATTCTTTCCCCTAATCAATTCAATTTTCCTAGTCTCTGCAATCCACGTTGACTCAGCACTTTTTAGTGCTTCCATGAATTCCACCCTCCTTGAATATCTGTCTCTTAACTTCAGTAACTTTCTATTCCATTGGTCTGTGACTATTTTCTTGCTTTATGTTTTCCTCTTCACTGATGCAGTCATATTTCCCCTTACTACTTATGAGAGCATAATATTTCTTCAGCCAAAGTATTTTGTGTTTGTTTCACCCTAACTTGGGACAGTAATGCAATCAGAATATACGGATAGAATAGCTTTGAACATTTTTCACTTTTTTTTATTCAGGGTCAAGTTTCTCATTAGTTTCCCATTTCTCAAAAATGTGGAATGTTTCCACAAAGATAAGCCCCAAAATATAAAGTTCAAGGTCAAGCATTTGTCTCTAAGGGTGTTAGTTAGTTTGCCATTCACAATAATAGAATCATAATCCACCAGAGTGAGATGGAATGTTGAAATTTTGTGGGAATTCAATCTGTTTGGCATTCACTGATTGATACTCGGATGGAAAATTTTGAAGGTGATTGGAATGAAAATATTGAGAGGTGGGTGGCAGGAGATACACCAAGATAGGATAGAAGATATAATTTGGAAAGAGATAAGAAAGTCCAGAGGGCCATATAAGTTGGACTAGAGGTCCATGAAGCTCAATTATTATCAATTTCAAAATGCATAAAAACTTTTTGAAAGTTAATTTTTGTGCAAAAAGATTCATCACCTGCAAATAGAATCACATACGAACTTTTGTAAATTCTGAATTCCATTACTAGAAAACATGAGTTTTTGCTGTTAATATAAAATATGGAACAGTAGTATGCATGGATAGGAATGTTTGTAAGAAGACGTAATAAATATGCATCTAGTCTATGCATGTAGGATGTATACTAATATTCAAATCTTCCACATTCATACAATGTGTGAACTTTGCAAGTAATACACCTTTACATACAATGAAAATATTTTCTACCATGATGAAATAACAAGGTGGTTTTATCAGATTTCATACTGTACCAACCTCATTTACAATGCTTCTAGATGAGAAATTGGCTTGGCATTTTTGGAAAATTTGGGTAGTTATGTACCTACTTTGAAGATTGATCAATAATATGATTGCACCACATATTTATTTACTCATACTGCATCCACAGAAGCTTGCAAGTGGCTTCAAAACTTATTCACTACCTCCTTCACCTGTTTTGAAGAACTATTATTATTATGAAATACCGATGGGGTCCATTACATTTCCACAGTATCTCATTTGCATTGCTATTTCATCACATTTGTGCATGGATAAGCCCTATGTTGCTCTTGTGAATCAGAGTAAGGAAATTCTGCGGTATGTCTTGCTGTCCAGCCTTAAATTGTTATCACAAATGGCCTGTGGTAAATACACATTAAAAAAACAATGTGTAAAAAATAAACATCCTATTGATGGAATTTACAAATGTCTATGAAAGTATCATTTAGGCTTTCATTAATGACCGTCATCCGAAATTTAGATGGTTGACTTCCTGGTTTGAGATATCTGAAAAGATCACACGGATGAGTTCTATACATGAGACTTTTGGTTTTCTGATGATTTATTGGCTTAAGAGTTTTTATTGTTATTTTCTGGGTCCATGTCATCAAATGATTTTCCCATGTTTCATACAAATTCTCATTAATATTAAGTACATGGCATATCAATAAATGTTTATTTTTAATGTTGTCAACTCCACAATAAATAGTTTTTAATGTATTATGGTAAATATCTGCATATTTCTTTTTTTAATTTAAGACCTCCAATTTTGAGTAAGGCATCACAAAAATAACAAAATTACACAAGAAAGGATTTTTTTTTCATCTGGAGAGGCAACAAAATGCATAACTATTGGTCTGTGTCAATTCAAATCCCACCTTAAGGGGAATACTACTTGTTTAAACCATAAACATAGTAATCAACTCGAAGGTCGGTTTAGTAGGTGATGGTAGAGCTCACCCATATACTAAGCCCGACGGCGTGTGAATATTCACACATCAGGGTAGGGGGGCCAGTTCCTTTCCCTGTGCCGGCTATGGTTTCCCAGGAAGATCTGGTACCTGAAAAATCAACTAGCTTGGGTGGAGCTGCAGGTGCCCAGAGTGCCTTGCCCGGGAATCAAACCCAGGACCCTCTGGTCAGTAGTCCAACACTCTACCCACTGGACCACCGCGACCCACACTACTTGTTTATTAATTCATAATTAATCTGTAATCTTAAGGTTTGAAGATAATGATCTTTACTTTAACCAAAGAAAGGTCTTCTGCACAAGAAGTTCAAAGTGGTCCTTTTAATATTAAGGTACTCTATTAACATGCATTGGTTCAAATCTTGTTCTTGCTAAAATCATATGAAGACTAAAAATTGTATATTGTTATTATGTGATTGATTGTTTACCATTTAACAAATGCATTGGATGAGTAGAAACTCAACACCCATGCATTTCTTCTCACTTCAAAACAAGACTTGGCTGGATACCTGAAATTACATTAAATTCTTTTTCTATTCAATGTGCTTTCTTCCTCTCTTCGATCCATCCAACATGCTTATCCTTCTCCTCTACTTCCTTGTTCTCCTAACTTTATCCCCTCTATTTCATTCTTCAACATTCCATCGCCTTTCAAAATACCCTTCATCCAATTATCCTTCCTCTTTTATATTTCCACCATCAATCCTCTCTCCTGCCCAACATGACCCCCAAAGACATTTTTCCTCAAACCATTTGATCCCTCTTGTAGCAGCAATAGCTCTTCCCTGAATTCCATTTTATCACACATACCATGAAAGGGCCCATTAATAATGTGTCCACGTGGAAAAAATTGCCGAGGGTTTGATCTCTTAATTAAGAAACATTTAATATACAATTAATTGGAGTAAAAACCTCCCGCCTGGGGAGCCCCAAGTCAGCGTTAAAGAAAGGAGCATCCTGTGGGTTGGATAACAAAATTCTTACCTAATGTCGAGCCCCAATTCATGCTTATCTAAATCACCAATTGATGTTGAATCCACTATTCCAAAGAGAAGAATGTTTCCATCCTGCAAAGAAACCTCTGATAACTCATACAGAGGAGCCCTGGATAGCTCAAGTGTCTGATTGTTGTAAGTAAGTAGGTGTAGGGGAGGCACCTGACCGCTGGGGTCATTTGTGCCCAATTGTTGTTCTGGCTTACTATATGTCAACATGCTTTAAACATAGCAAGACAACATATTTCTCCAGCAAATTAATAATTACAAATATTTTTTAAGGTGTGGTTAGCAGCACAAATCTTGCTTGGTGGAATATTTTGAACTTTGAAGCTATGTTTCTCCACCTGCTTCATCTTATGGATGTCACCTGATTTTCCACAGTTTTTCAACATTCAATAAAGCTTTCGCAGTGAGCGTACGCATGAATGATGGTGTTAACATTAAGAGACCTTTGCAAATTCAACAAACATTACAATAAACCCATCACTGCCCATTTTTGAATGACCAGTAAAGATAACCCATTTTCAAAGTAAGAATTGTACTCACTGAAAGTCCTCCAGATGAACATTTTCAGAAACCAGTTTATCTTGAATACTGTAGCTCTCTTTCAGGCGATCAGTTAAACAAATCACTACCTCCTGAAATTAAAAGTGTATGATTCACTTGTGATAATGGATTGACCTATTTCTTTGCTGATTTCTTCTATCATGTTAATATTTTAGATAATTTGCAATTATATTTAAATTTCTGTAGCCAAGGGATGATCTACACAAAAAAATCTTCCTGAGAAATAACTAGTATTGAGAATAGGAAGATTTAGCAAAAAATGATAATTATGTTCTGGGAAGAAATTAAAATATCAATATCGAAAGGAATAAGTGTGACAAATGTGATTTAAAAATAGGTTGGGTCAAAATAACAGATTGAATCAGAAAATTTGGTTTGATACCATGGTGAGATGAGGAAGCAGTCACTTTCAAAACATGAAATAGGCTTATCAGTGTGTTAGAGGTAAAATGGTAATGGCCTGGGCCCTTGAAAAAATATCCAAATATTCTCTTGGATATTCATAATTGCACATGTAATTAACAATGTTTTAGTGATTGATTTCATGCGATCCTTTTCTTTTTGGATATGCTTTCTCAAAGTTTTTCAGCTTTCTACAGTGATAGTTAAAATGAAATAAATTCTGGAGTCTTTCTTAGTCTGCTGAATCAATCCTCACACCACTTTGAAAATCAATTTACTGAGCTGAGTGTGGGAAGTAATTATTCATTTAAAACCTTTGCAAATCACTTCAATGGAAGATAAGCCTCATTTCATTTCCTGTTTCTCAGTGTATAATTTATCCATACATTATGTGTTTCTATGTTGTAGGCATCAATTTACATTTTTAGGGTCCATAGATGCATCAAAGCTTGGAAATGGCCATTGTGGCTTCCCTTCTCCAATATTTAACTTCTTTTCAGGATCGCCTACAACTATCTTTGGCAAATTTTTGCCTGTCCGACACATTACGACTTTTGGAAGTTCAAAAGCCTTTGAGAGAAATGAAGTAACTTGAGGAATATTTTGAGATAGCCTGATGTCTTTCGGAGAAAAAATCGATGTCTTCTTGTAAGCTTTATCTCCAAGCATTGAGCCAAACTTTGGTTTTTCAAACCCACCCGTCACATCTGGCCTCTCAGTGCACTTTTTAAAGTCATCTAAATACTTGTCATATGAAGTCAACTCATCAGTCCTCATATCTGGAGAAAAGAGGCTGAAATCACATTCCGGTGTTGGAAGTCCACCCAACTCCACCAATTTCTGTGTCACAGATTCTAGCTTTGATAGTTTTTCAAACAACTGTTTCTCTTTTTCCTTTAATTCCTTTGCATCGGCTTCTGTGTAGGAAGCATCCTGAAAAATAATTAACTGGTTAAATGTGTATACTAGATGCATGCATTTGTGTAGAATATTTTAGAAAATCATAAAAAGTATTGGATATTTGATCTGAACATGTTTTCAGTACTATTTTAGTAGAATATTAGTTACATGTGTCCCATCACCATTAATACCTACAATAGCTAGCTATTCAGCAAAACCATTATTAATTTTGGTTCAGATGTTCATGATGAAAGTGGTTGGTAGAAACCACTATTCTCTAAAATTAGGCAAATTCAACTCTGTAATGAGGGTTGAGATCAGAGAAGTGGCATTTCTGTGAAATATTAGTTCTTTTCCTATGCTTATCCCTTCCCTAATCTACTTCTCTCTCCAACAATTTCTTACGGTGATCCTAAGCACAACTCCACTCCAAAGTTTCCATCCATTATGGCATTAATTGAACAGTGTTTTCTGGAGACTTGTGGAGTAGAATTTCTAAAAATATGCATAGAAAACATAAAACCAGCTACACATAACACTAAAAGTAAACACAAAACAGAAACATATAAATAAAGGAAGATTGATGAAGTTTTCTCGGTCGTTTTAAATGAATATACTTTGTAACTTCCACACAATTCTATGGCCTGAGACCATAGAATTCATCAAGTTTTCTCGTGTCTTCTACCGGGTCAGGGGTTCCATATTGGCCGATGTTTTGACACTTGACTGGAGTATCATCCTCAGGGTTGATTAAGTGCCAACTCTGCATTTTGGCCATCTTATGTTTACCTGACAACGGGTCAGATGACTCGTGTGTTCCATGGTGGATGGAGAGATGTTAGAGCCTCCCGTGGTCGCTATGGCACCATGTTATTTTCCTACCTTCTTTAACCTTCATCAGCACTGGTCTCCATGAATTGATGAGGGAATAGCCGCAATCTCTATTGGAATTATGTCTTTCCAGTCATATTTTCAATAGATTCCTTAATAATTCGGTCCCAGTAACTGACAGAGCAAGGGAGTAACTTCATCCAATTGAATTTGATGGAGGGGTCCATCCCGATGCTGTGTTCAGCAGTGGCTGATTTTTCCATCTGCCCCAGCCGTAGGTGTCATTGGTGTCCATATTATCTTATCTCAATGGTCTGCCCCGTCTCTCCAATGTAGACGTCTCAGCATGTACAGGGGACCTGGTAAATGCCTTGGGGTCTTAAGGCCAATTGGGTTCTTGGCTCTGAAGAGAAAATTTCTGATTCTTCCTGGTGGTTTTTGGACAGGGCCCCGATGTTCTGCCTTGCCAATATTTTTGATATTTTCCCTGATACCAAGGATAAGCATGGCAAGCAGGCCTTGGCTATTTTCTCCTTTACGTCCTGCATCATGTGCACCAATGGGTTGAAGAACCTTTTAAAGGCCAAAGAAATGTCACATCCACTGTATCCATTTTGGAGGAAGGTTGTACTGAGGTGGCTCACCTCCTCTGACAAACTGTTCTTGTTGGCAACAGCCCTGGCTCGATAGAATAGTGTGTTCAGCACTGCTTGCCACTAGGCTTGGTGGTGGTTTCTTCCATTAAGGTACAGGTCACCGTGAGCGCTGGCCTGCAATACACCCCATGTCCAAATGTGCCGTTACTCTTCTACTGGATTAGGATGTCAAAAACGGAATCTACTGAAACATGACTAGAAAGATGTAATATCAAAAGAGATTCTGGCTATTCCCTCTGCAACACGTTGAAACTGGTGATGATGAAGGGAATAGAAGGGTGGAAAATTACACGGTGCCATGGTGACCACGGGAGGCTCTAACATCTCTGCATCCACCATGGGACAATCACAAGTCACCTGACCTGTGGTCACATATATATAAGATGGCCAAAATGCAGAGTTTGCATTTATCAGCCCTGAGGACGATGCTCTAGTCAAGTGTCGAAACGTCAGCCAATATGGAACACCTGACTCAGTGGAAGACCTGAGAAAACTTCATTTTGCAGATATGCCGGCAAAAGCACCAGATCTTACCAAAGGAAGGTTGTTTGAGTAATTACAACACGATTGAAAAATTCATGAGGATAAAGAAAAAAAAAGATATGAAAAGCTCTATTGTTTTCCAGGTTTGATTTTTATTCATCATTCCTTTTTAAGCTATCCAGGTTTAAATTTGGAATTAAAAGATTTATTTGCAACCATTCCTCATATGGAGATTCAGTCAACATGTTAATTATTTTCATTGGTCATCAGACTCTGACAAATCACCATTCTTGTGAAAATCACTTGATGTTGCAAAAATGAATTGTTCTTACTTTAAACTTTTCAATGGACTTCTTCAGTTCATCAACCTGGGACTTGGTTTCATATAACTGCTGATAAGTTTCATTTAGTTTATTCATAACAGAAGGTCGTGCAAAAATTATATCACTATAAGTGGATGGTGCTCTTCTTAAGTAGGACTTATCCATAACATCTTTCTTCAATATAGATTTGCATTCACTTGTGATACTTTTTCCCTCATCCTCAGAATCTCTCTGTAGGCTCATTTTTCCATCTGTTTTTGATTCCCCAGCTTCTTGTTCAGCCAAAGTTACTTTTTCATCTTAACAAAGAATAAAAATCCATCAATACAGGTCTGGTTGGATAAACTTCATCTGAATACAATAAACCATGAACAGATATTAATTCATCAATGGCAATACATGATCATTTGACTCGCTACAAGAAACATGCAAATAAATAATCATTGAAATACATAGGCATTTAAAACTTCTCACATTTGCATGTCGGATGTCTCATGGGAAGGGAAATAAGTTCTGGGGGAGGTTAAGTTTGAGGGGAACATGCCATCATCAAGGAGTTCTACCCATTGTAAAAGTAGGTTTTTTATGTTCCTCAAGGCTTACTTGTAGGTCGCGGTAGTCCAGGGAATAGAGCGTTGGACTACTGACCAGAGGGTCCCGGGTTCAATTCCCCGGCTTGGCACTCTGGGCATCTGCAGCTCCACCCAAGCCATGTGATTTTTCGGGTACCAGATCTTCCTGGGAAACCATAACTGGCACAGGGAAAGGAACTGGCCCCCCTACCCTGATGTGTGAATTTCACACGCCATCCAGCTTAGTGCTGGGTGAACTCTACCCATCACCTACCGCACCGACCTTCGGGTCGATTACTGTGTCCATGGTTTTTTAATGCTTATTTATATTTATAATTATTTCGGGGACTAAGTATTTCTTTTTATTATTTCCATTTACATTCCCAATTATTTCCTCTGATTGATTGAACAGGCTGACTCTTTCTTTCTCCCGATCTACATGATACATACATATCAGCATAAGCAGCTGGATTGTCTCAAAATGCCTTTGACCTGCTTTCATCTCCACCAATCGAATTCTATCACTCTCCTGCTCTATATTCACTCCACTTCAGTGCTTGTAACCTGGATATAATATGCAGTGACTGATTTTGGTTTGGTTGAGTACAAATTTATGACGCTGACCATTGACGGGTGTACATTATATGGGCACATGTAAGCAGGTGTGAACTGGCCTCCTTGCATGCCCCCTTCCCTCTCATATTTCCTTTTTAGACTGATATTTACTCATTCCTTCCTTCTGTGTAAACATTTGATTCACTATTTTGCCAGATAGACTAGACCCACCTACACAGCAGGCTACTGAACAATACCTACTTAAATATAACTGGTGTTGCAGAGGCAGTGTGATAGGTATAGGATGAGACTTAACGATATGAAAGCAAAAAAAATATGATTTCAAGAAATTACAAGAAATAGGGAGCCTATGATAAAAAAATTATTTGGGCCAAGTGAACTAGAACAGGTGAGACAGTTTACCTATTGGGGAAGCGTTTTGGATGAGGGTTAGAAGGGTGATGGGGATATTAATAAGAAAAATTCAATTTGTTTCAGAAACATTCACGAAGTGTCAGAAGTTGATGGCAGGAACCATGCAAAATTATTTTGCATGGTTCAAAATTCTGACCATTGAGGCAGAAGTGTTGATTGGTGGCCTCTGAGATGCCAATGTGAGTAAGAATGGAATAAATAAAATGAAGAAGGATAATTTGAGGAGGAGATGAAAGCAGGTCAAAGGCATTTTGAGACAATCCAGCTGCTTATGCTGATATGTATGTGTTATGTAGATCGGGAGAAAGAAAGAGTCAGCCTGTTCAATCAATCAGAGGAAATAATTGGGAATGTAAATGGAAATAATAAAAAGAAATACTTAGTCCCCAAAATAATTATAAATATAAATAAGCATTAAAAAACCATGGACACAGTAATCAACCCGAAGGTCGGTTTGGTAGGTGATGGGTAGAGTTCACCCAGTACTAAGCCGGATGGCGTGTGAAATTCACACATCAGGGTAGGGGGGCCAGTTCCTTTCCCTGTGCCGGTTATGGTTTCCCAGGAAGATCTGGTACCCGAAAAATCAACCAGCTTGGGTGGAGCTGCAGGTGCCCAGAGTGCCTTGCCCGGGAATCAAACCAGGGACCCTCCAGTCAGTAGTCCAACGCTCTACCCCCTGGACTACCGCGACCCACATTTATGATAATTCATCATCATTTTAACTCAAGATCACAGTAGCAGATCGAATGAGGATGATATGTAAAGAAATAGCAGCAGAAAAAACTTTGCAAAGCATACCTTTGCCAAGACACTGCTATTAATCTAATATAATATTCATTTGATAAAAAAAATAATCAGCTACATTGACATTTTGACTTTGATACCTGTCATTCCTTTTTCTGCATCTTCTTTCACTATGCTAAGACTACTTTCATGAGGAGTAGTGCCGCTCTGCAATGCTTCTCTCTCAGTTGATCCCATGGGTGTAGTACTGTCATCTGGAATTGCTTCAACGTCTTTTGCTTCAGAAGTTAGCTCATTTGCAATCACCTCTGCTTCAGAAGTCACTTCATTTTCAGTTGCTTCTGTTTCTGTAACTGGTCCACTGTCATTTGCCAATTCCTGTTCCTCCTGTATCAATTTATAGATATTTACAGTGAATGAAATTGGTCTGAATTAAGTAACTGAGAGAAGGCACTGGTGCAATTTCAATATGGTACCTTGCAATTTATCACTTCTTTATTAATTTTTATCATTAGTATTGCTAAAAACATTTATTAGTTTTCCAAAGAATATTATGCAGTTTGAATATGGATAAAAAGTCAAATTTGATTTTTGCACATTAATAAAAAATATAAAATTGTTTCAAAAATTAAATGCTTGCAGTTTGGCTTACTCAACATGACATAATAATTAAGAAAATGAGGTTAATGATTTGAGCTTTCCATTTTATTACTTTAGCATGATTTAATGAAATGGAACTCCTGTTCCTTTATTATTTGTACTTATCCATACCTCCATCGTTCTCTTAACAAGTATGTCACTCTTTAGGTGAGCCGGCTTACATATGAATTTCAGAGAATTTATTCTTTTAGGATTTATAACCGTAGTAGTATTGACTAAATCCGTTTCAACCGGTTTGCGAATGTCACGTGATTGTTTGTTAACACGGTTGTTAAGGGTTACTGTGATAAGTTGTTATAAAGTCCCAGTCGTATGTTTTTGCAACTATTGTTAGATTTCAGTTTTTATGATAGTTTTCCGCCATCAACTTTACGCTGATGGTACAAATGGGTAACTTGCATTAATACCCAGGCAAAAAGCCATTAGTTTGCTTAAAATATTCGATGTTTATATTAATTTTCATTCTTTGAGGTGAGAGACTTAGTTCAATTTGAATTTATTCTTCTAGTTAAGGGAATACGAGACTTCAGCGTCAGGGTTTAAGTTTATGCATTTTTTAAAATCAGCGTCATTGCTTAAAATTCTCCTGTGTATCCCGTTAAGTTGCGGCATTAATTTTATCTACCCTAGAACAAGCGATAAATTGATATGGATCGTGCAGGCGGGAGAAGAAGAAGTGTGGCAAATGTGTGCAGATATTCTTTTCTAAAAATTTCTTATTGGAATCGGCATTAATAGAATTCAATATAGCAATACTAAATGAACATCAATGTCCTTAACTTACTCACCAGCAAATAAAACCTTTCCCTTGTGTTCTGCCGAGTCGACTGTTGCAAACCGAAAGCCTGCAAAACATTGGATCAGAAGAAAAGATGATTGAAGGAAAAAAGGTGAAATCCTTAAGCGAAATATATGCACCTGTAATTGTTCCCAACATTTCTAGACCGAAGAACTATCGAAGTAAGAAAAGAGAAAATAACTCCAACAGCAAGAAACACCAATCCCCTTCTAGAGCATCAAAACATTGGTTTCAGAAAACCGGCCCTCTGTGGAGGCATCCTAAGGTATTAAGTATTAGGCCATTTTGCTTTGCAGTATATCTTCTATAAGACTGAGACCTAATAAGTGTGATTTTTCAATGTGGTATTATTTTCAACAGCCACAAACGGTGCATCTCATTTCTTAACGCGTAACTCATGTTTCCTTAATAACCTCAGCAACAAATTAAATTTAAAGTTTACAATTTCTATCCAGGAATAGTTTTGAAGGATTATAATACTTTAAATCAATGGAAACAAAGATGCTAATTTCCTAATATTTTTTCTTTGTAACACAGCGTATTGCAACACCAACACACTCTCATGACGGGCAGTAATTCCTATCGATAAAAACAGAATAGATGATCGTGACACTCAATCATGCAACCAGAAGTCTCCAATGAGTTGTTTTTTTTCAGTCTTCATGAAAGTCTTCGCTCTCAAATTTAAGCTGATGGTATAAATGGGAAATAACTTGCATGAGGCAACAGGAAAAACATCCCATTGCCCTCTTCCGTGGGGTAAACATAACTTACATGTCCGTCGAGTGTCCCCAAGTTTCGAGGCCGTGATTAAATTAGGAATGAAAGAATGACTGGCAGCATAAGCAATAAATTTAATTCATGGATTAAGATTTTTCTAGACGATATCATTCAGGTTTATGAGCATATTTCTCTTGAGTACTGTTGAAAGATATCTAAAACGTCGGGCACACTTATCAAAATGAGTACTTAATAATAATTATGAGCATTCTCTCTTGAAGTACCAAACAAAGATGCCTGATTATTTCGAGGGGCCTGAGGGGTCTTCGGAACGCACAAGCTCTTCCACCATGTCAAGGTTGTAGACGATGAGAAGGCTTACATGATAATTGACCAAAAATAAAATAAGATCATTAAAAAGGGGGTGTTAATATCTGAGAATCAACTATATATTCGTCACTGGGTTCCAGTCTGCACAGAGAGAATAAACGAGTTCGTGTGAACGTAGTATCCGTTCCCCAAGATGTCCGTAATTACGCATATTTTTTTGGTTTTTCTGTTGTCTCCATGTACATATCCTACATGAGCTTACTGCAGCCCTGAATTCTATATGCCTTAGAGCCTAGATCCAAAATAATTCAGAGGTTTAGTGATGTTTATTTTGTAACCGTGAACCACACAGATGTTTTGCATGAACATTAACATACCTGTGAAAGTAATCTAGCCTGGGAATTCACCATTAAAATCAGGAACACACTCCATTATATGTCCACTCTCTAGAAGAATACCTGATTAGTTTTTATATTGATAAAAATGAAGTTGGAAGAAACTGTGGTGAACTGTAGAGGATCACTGTTGATGCCAAGGGGTAGTGCATACAGTCAATCCAGAGAGCAAGAAATAAAGAGTCAATGCTCCAATGAATGGGTTCAATTTGAATCTCAAATCCATCGATTCGACATGATTTGACAAAGTCCTCAAATCATAACTCTATTCCAGAAATTTTGGGAGGCATTGTAACATGAAAACTTTCAGCTACAACTCAAAAATGGGCAAGAGTGATTGTAGTTCTTAGGTGATATGCCAGATGGTTATGGCATTTGTGGCACTAGAAATAGATGGAAGGAGAGGTAGGATTTTCCTGGCAGAATCCTGTCTACCTTTTAAGTGTCACTTTATTTAGCACTAAACAGTAGAATTATAGTTTAATGTTGCAATATAATTATGATAAACAGCACCCTAACCAATTCCCTGATAGCACAGAAAGTAAGCTCTTGTGACACAACTTGATTGATATGATAACTTGATTAATGTGCTCAAGCTTTACCCTGTTTTGCAACTTAACTGCACTTTTATATGGCAGGCCTATATGCCTCACTCAAAATAAATGCTATCTAGGTCTTTCCTAACCAAATCGATTCACTCATAGATTTTTTAACTGCCAATATACCTCATGACAAGACATCTTTTTAGGGTTCAAAAGTTATTTACATTTTTCCATCAATTACGGTCTAAACATTTACATAAGCCAGGCAGACATGACCGCTCTGGAGGCTGTCAATTATCATGTAACCACAATGAAAGAATGAGCCCCAAATGAGTTGCAAACATTAAGTGCAAGTTCTTCCATGATATGTTTTTAATATGCAAATGATTCCTCTTTTTCAATGGCAAATGCGCACAGAGGGTATGAAATAAACAATTGATGAAGAGAACACCCTTGGTAACCCAAAAATCCCATTTGAGAAGAAGAATTATTGAGGTCAACAGATGAAATACAAGAATGTAAGAGAAAAGTTTGGCAGCTTCTGTAAAACTCAGGGCCAGGATAAAATTTGAACAAAGAATGATTCATTGCCTATTAGATGTGACAAAGACTAAATATAAGAGTTGCAAATAGCAACATTCTACCACTGTTTTTCTAATGATCTTTTGTTTCCAGAAAATCTTGCCTGTCTTCCCATGTGTAAAATGATGCAGAAAATATGAAATCATTGTCCCTGTCTCCCGCACCAGAATAACTGAGTCTTATTACTAACCTTACAATAACAAAGTACATAGGTACCTTGTTCCAGATTCTGTTACATTTGTACATAGCACTGAATGATTGACCCACTATCATTGAGCCGCCTATGAATGAGATAAATTAAAATTAATTAAATAAATAAAATATTTATGACAATACACATTATCACAAATTATAATGTTCAATTTAATCACCATAAATATGACATTCAATGTAGTGTTTAAGGTAATATTGAGAAACAATTTTAACTCCATAGTTCCCACCCAGTGGTTAGATCCTAAAGATATTAATGATTAACTGTTTTGTTACTTTGTGCTAGGGTGCTGGGGATTACTTTGAAGAAAACAATGGTGAAGCTCGAAGAATAAAGTTTCTACAATTCATACGTAAGCCGGCTCACCTAAAGAGTGACATACTTGTTAAAAGAACGATGGAGGTATGGATAAGTACAAATAATAAAGGAACAGGAGTTCCATTTCATTAAATCATGCTAAAGTAATAAAATGGAAAGCTCAAATCATTAACCTCATTTTCTTAATTATTATGTCATGTTGAGTAAGCCAAACTGCAAGCATTTAATTTTTGAAACAATTTTATATTTTTTATTAATGTGCAAAAATCAAATTTGACTTTTTATCCATATTCAAACTGCATAATATTCTTTGGAAAACTAATAAATGTTTTTAGCAATACTAATGATAAAAATTAATAAAGAAGTGATAAATTGCAAGGTACCATATTGAAATTGCACCAGTGCCTTCTCTCAGTTACTTAATTCAGACCAATTTCATTCACTGTAAATATCTATAAATTGATACAGGAGGAACAGGAATTGGCAAATGACAGTGGACCAGTTACAGAAACAGAAGCAACTGAAAATGAAGTGACTTCTGAAGCAGAGGTGATTGCAAATGAGCTAACTTCTGAAGCAAAAGACGTTGAAGCAATTCCAGATGACAGTACTACACCCATGGGATCAACTGAGAGAGAAGCATTGCAGAGCGGCACTACTCCTCATGAAAGTAGTCTTAGCATAGTGAAAGAAGATGCAGAAAAAGGAATGACAGGTATCAAAGTCAAAATGTCAATGTAGCTGATTATTTTTTTTATCAAATGAATATTATATTAGATTAATAGCAGTGTCTTGGCAAAGGTATGCTTTGCAAAGTTTTTTCTGCTGCTATTTCTTTACATATCATCCTCATTCGATCTGCTACTGTGATCTTGAGTTAAAATGATGATGAATTATCATAAATGTGGGTCGCGGTAGTCCAGGGGGTAGAGCGTTGGACTACTGACTGGAGGGTCCCTGGTTTGATTCCCGGGCAAGGCACTCTGGGCACCTGCAGCTCCACCCAAGCTGGTTGATTTTTCGGGTACCAGATCTTCCTGGGAAACCATAACCGGCACAGGGAAAGGAACTGGCCCCCCTACCCTGATGTGTGAATTTCACACGCCATCCGGCTTAGTACTGGGTGAACTCTACCCATCACCTACCAAACCGACCTTCGGGTTGATTACTGTGTCCATGGTTTTTTAATGCTTATTTATATTTATAATTATTTTGGGGACTAAGTATTTCTTTTTATTATTTCCATTTACATTCCCAATTATTTCCTCTGATTGATTGAACAGGCTGACTCTTTCTTTCTCCCGATCTACATAACACATACATATCAGCATAAGCAGCTGGATTGTCTCAAAATGCCTTTGACCTGCTTTCATCTCCTCCTCAAATTATCCTTCTTCATTTTATTTATTCCATTCTTACTCACATTGGCATCTCAGAGGCCACCAATCAACACTTCTGCCTCAATGGTCAGAATTTTGAACCATGCAAAATAATTTTGCATGGTTCCTGCCATCAACTTCTGACACTTCGTGAATGTTTCTGAAACAAATTGAATTTTTCTTATTAATATCCCCATCACCCTTCTAACCCTCATCCAAAACGCTTCCCCAATAGGTAAACTGTCTCACCTGTTCTAGTTCACTTGGCCCAAATAATTTTTTTATCATAGGCTCCCTATTTCTTGTAATTTCTTGAAATCATATTTTTTTTGCTTTCATATCGTTAAGTCTCATCCTATACCTATCACACTGCCTCTGCAACACCAGTTATATTTAAGTAGGTATTGTTCAGTAGCCTGCTGTGTAGGTGGGTCTAGTCTATCTGGCAAAATAGTGAATCAAATGTTTACACAGAAGGAAGGAATGAGTAAATATCAGTCTAAAAAGGAAATATGAGAGGGAAGGGGGCATGCAAGGAGGCCAGTTCACACCTGCTTACATGTGCCCATATAATGTACACCCGTCAATGGTCAGCGTCATAAATTTGTACTCAACCAAACCAAAATCAGTCACTGCATATTATATCCAGGTTACAAGCACTGAAGTGGAGTGAATATAGAGCAGGAGAGTGATAGAATTCGATTGGTGGAGATGAAAGCAGGTCAAAGGCATTTTGAGACAATCCAGCTGCTTATGCTGATATGTATGTATCATGTAGATCGGGAGAAAGAAAGAGTCAGCCTGTTCAATCAATCAGAGGAAATAATTGGGAATGTAAATGGAAATAATAAAAAGAAATACTTAGTCCCCGAAATAATTATAAATATAAATAAGCATTAAAAAACCATGGACACAGTAATCGACCCGAAGGTCGGTGCGGTAGGTGATGGGTAGAGTTCACCCAGCACTAAGCTGGATGGCGTGTGAAATTCACACATCAGGGTAGGGGGGCCAGTTCCTTTCCCTGTGCCAGTTATGGTTTCCCAGGAAGATCTGGTACCCGAAAAATCACATGGCTTGGGTGGAGCTGCAGATGCCCAGAGTGCCAAGCCGGGGAATTGAACCCGGGACCCTCTGGTCAGTAGTCCAACGCTCTATTCCCTGGACTACCGCGACCTACAAGTAAGCCTTGAGGAACATAAAAAACCTACTTTTACAATGGGTAGAACTCCTTGATGATGGCATGTTCCCCTCAAACTTAACCTCCCCCAGAACTTATTTCCCTTCCCATGAGACATCCGACATGCAAATGTGAGAAGTTTTAAATGCCTATGTATTTCAATGATTATTTATTTGCATGTTTCTTGTAGCGAGTCAAATGATCATGTATTGCCATTGATGAATTAATATCTGTTCATGGTTTATTGTATTCAGATGAAGTTTATCCAACCAGACCTGTATTGATGGATTTTTATTCTTTGTTAAGATGAAAAAGTAACTTTGGCTGAACAAGAAGCTGGGGAATCAAAAACAGATGGAAAAATGAGCCTACAGAGAGATTCTGAGGATGAGGGAAAAAGTATCACAAGTGAATGCAAATCTATATTGAAGAAAGATGTTATGGATAAGTCCTACTTAAGAAGAGCACCATCCACTTATAGTGATATAATTTTTGCACGACCTTCTGTTATGAATAAACTAAATGAAACTTATCAGCAGTTATATGAAACCAAGTCCCAGGTTGATGAACTGAAGAAGTCCATTGAAAAGTTTAAAGTAAGAACAATTCATTTTTGCAACATCAAGTGATTTTCACAAGAATGGTGATTTGTCAGAGTCTGATGACCAATGAAAATAATTAACATGTTGACTGAATCTCCATATGAGGAATGGTTGCAAATAAATCTTTTAATTCCAAATTTAAACCTGGATAGCTTAAAAAGGAATGATGAATAAAAATCAAACCTGGAAAACAATAGAGCTTTTCATATCTTTTTTTTTCTTTATCCTCATGAATTTTTCAATCGTGTTGTAATTACTCAAACAACCTTCCTTTGGTAAGATCTGGTGCTTTTGCCGGCATATCTGCAAAATGAAGTTTTCTCAGGTCTTCCACTGAGTCAGGTGTTCCATATTGGCTGACGTTTCGACACTTGACTAGAGCATCGTCCTCAGGGCTGATAAATGCAAACTCTGCATTTTGGCCATCTTATATATATGTGACCACAGGTCAGGTGACTTGTGATTGTCCCATGGTGGATGCAGAGATGTTAGAGCCTCCCGTGGTCACCATGGCACCGTGTAATTTTCCACCCTTCTATTCCCTTCATCATCACCAGTTTCAACGTGTTGCAGAGGGAATAGCCAGAATCTCTTTTGATATTACATCTTTCTAGTCATGTTTCAGTAGATTCCGTTTTTGACATCCTAATCCAGTAGAAGAGTAACGGCACATTTGGACATGGGGTGTATTGCAGGCCAGCGCTCACGGTGACCTGTACCTTAATGGAAGAAACCACCACCAAGCCTAGTGGCAAGCAGTGCTGAACACACTATTCTATCGAGCCAGGGCTGTTGCCAACAAGAACAGTTTGTCAGAGGAGGTGAGCCACCTCAGTACAACCTTCCTCCAAAATGGATACAGTGGATGTGACATTTCTTTGGCCTTTAAAAGGTTCTTCAACCCATTGGTGCACATGATGCAGGACGTAAAGGAGAAAATAGCCAAGGCCTGCTTGCCATGCTTATCCTTGGTATCAGGGAAAATATCAAAAATATTGGCAAGGCAGAACATCGGGGCCCTGTCCAAAAACCACCAGGAAGAATCAGAAATTTTCTCTTCAGAGCCAAGAACCCAATTGGCCTTAAGACCCCAAGGCATTTACCAGGTCCCCTGTACATGCTGAGACGTCTACATTGGAGAGACGGGGCAGACCATTGAGATAAGATAATATGGACACCAATGACACCTACGGCTGGGGCAGATGGAAAAATCAGCCACTGCTGAACACAGCATCGGGATGGACCCCTCCATCAAATTCAATTGGATGAAGTTACTCCCTTGCTCTGTCAGTTACTGGGACCGAATTATTAAGGAATCTATTGAAAATATGACTGGAAAGACATAATTCCAATAGAGATTGCGGCTATTCCCTCATCAATTCATGGAGACCAGTGCTGATGAAGGTTAAAGAAGGTAGGAAAATAACATGGTGCCATAGCGACCACGGGAGGCTCTAACATCTCTCCATCCACCATGGAACACACGAGTCATCTGACCCGTTGTCAGGTAAACATAAGATGGCCAAAATGCAGAGTTGGCACTTAATCAACCCTGAGGATGATACTCCAGTCAAGTGTCAAAACATCGGCCAATATGGAACCCCTGACCCGGTAGAAGACACGAGAAAACTTGATGAATTCTATGGTCTCAGGCCATAGAATTGTGTGGAAGTTACAAAGTATATTCATTTAAAACGACCGAGAAAACTTCATCAGTCTTCCTTTATTTATATGTTTCTGTTTTGTGTTTACTTTTAGTGTTATGTGTAGCTGGTTTTATGTTTTCTATGCATATTTTTAGAAATTCTACTCCACAAGTCTCCAGAAAACACTGTTCAATTAATGCCATAATGGATGGAAACTTTGGAGTGGAGTTGTGCTTAGGATCACCGTAAGAAATTGTTGGAGAGAGAAGTAGATTAGGGAAGGGATAAGCATAGGAAAAGAACTAATATTTCACAGAAATGCCACTTCTCTGATCTCAACCCTCATTACAGAGTTGAATTTGCCTAATTTTAGAGAATAGTGGTTTCTACCAACCACTTTCATCATGAACATCTGAACCAAAATTAATAATGGTTTTGCTGAATAGCTAGCTATTGTAGGTATTAATGGTGATGGGACACATGTAACTAATATTCTACTAAAATAGTACTGAAAACATGTTCAGATCAAATATCCAATACTTTTTATGATTTTCTAAAATATTCTACACAAATGCATGCATCTAGTATACACATTTAACCAGTTAATTATTTTTCAGGATGCTTCCTACACAGAAGCCGATGCAAAGGAATTAAAGGAAAAAGAGAAACAGTTGTTTGAAAAACTATCAAAGCTAGAATCTGTGACACAGAAATTGGTGGAGTTGGGTGGACTTCCAACACCGGAATGTGATTTCAGCCTCTTTTCTCCAGATATGAGGACTGATGAGTTGACTTCATATGACAAGTATTTAGATGACTTTAAAAAGTGCACTGAGAGGCCAGATGTGACGGGTGGGTTTGAAAAACCAAAGTTTGGCTCAATGCTTGGAGATAAAGCTTACAAGAAGACATCGATTTTTTCTCCGAAAGACATCAGGCTATCTCAAAATATTCCTCAAGTTACTTCATTTCTCTCAAAGGCTTTTGAACTTCCAAAAGTCGTAATGTGTCGGACAGGCAAAAATTTGCCAAAGATAGTTGTAGGCGATCCTGAAAAGAAGTTAAATATTGGAGAAGGGAAGCCACAATGGCCATTTCCAAGCTTTGATGCATCTATGGACCCTAAAAATGTAAATTGATGCCTACAACATAGAAACACATAATGTATGGATAAATTATACACTGAGAAACAGGAAATGAAATGAGGCTTATCTTCCATTGAAGTGATTTGCAAAGGTTTTAAATGAATAATTACTTCCCACACTCAGCTCAGTAAATTGATTTTCAAAGTGGTGTGAGGATTGATTCAGCAGACTAAGAAAGACTCCAGAATTTATTTCATTTTAACTATCACTGTAGAAAGCTGAAAAACTTTGAGAAAGCATATCCAAAAAGAAAAGGATCGCATGAAATCAATCACTAAAACATTGTTAATTACATGTGCAATTATGAATATCCAAGAGAATATTTGGATATTTTTTCAAGGGCCCAGGCCATTACCATTTTACCTCTAACACACTGATAAGCCTATTTCATGTTTTGAAAGTGACTGCTTCCTCATCTCACCATGGTATCAAACCAAATTTTCTGATTCAATCTGTTATTTTGACCCAACCTATTTTTAAATCACATTTGTCACACTTATTCCTTTCGATATTGATATTTTAATTTCTTCCCAGAACATAATTATCATTTTTTGCTAAATCTTCCTATTCTCAATACTAGTTATTTCTCAGGAAGATTTTTTTGTGTAGATCATCCCTTGGCTACAGAAATTTAAATATAATTGCAAATTATCTAAAATATTAACATGATAGAAGAAATCAGCAAAGAAATAGGTCAATCCATTATCACAAGTGAATCATACACTTTTAATTTCAGGAGGTAGTGATTTGTTTAACTGATCGCCTGAAAGAGAGCTACAGTATTCAAGATAAACTGGTTTCTGAAAATGTTCATCTGGAGGACTTTCAGTGAGTACAATTCTTACTTTGAAAATGGGTTATCTTTACTGGTCATTCAAAAATGGGCAGTGATGGGTTTATTGTAATGTTTGTTGAATTTGCAAAGGTCTCTTAATGTTAACACCATCATTCATGCGTACGCTCACTGCGAAAGCTTTATTGAATGTTGAAAAACTGTGGAAAATCAGGTGACATCCATAAGATGAAGCAGGTGGAGAAACATAGCTTCAAAGTTCAAAATATTCCACCAAGCAAGATTTGTGCTGCTAACCACACCTTAAAAAATATTTGTAATTATTAATTTGCTGGAGAAATATGTTGTCTTGCTATGTTTAAAGCATGTTGACATATAGTAAGCCAGAACAACAATTGGGCACAAATGACCCCAGCGGTCAGGTGCCTCCCCTACACCTACTTACTTACAACAATCAGACACTTGAGCTATCCAGGGCTCCTCTGTATGAGTTATCAGAGGTTTCTTTGCAGGATGGAAACATTCTTCTCTTTGGAATAGTGGATTCAACATCAATTGGTGATTTAGATAAGCATGAATTGGGGCTCGACATTAGGTAAGAATTTTGTTATCCAACCCACAGGATGCTCCTTTCTTTAACGCTGACTTGGGGCTCCCCAGGCGGGAGGTTTTTACTCCAATTAATTGTATATTAAATGTTTCTTAATTAAGAGATCAAACCCTCGGCAATTTTTTCCACGTGGACACATTATTAATGGGCCCTTTCATGGTATGTGTGATAAAATGGAATTCAGGGAAGAGCTATTGCTGCTACAAGAGGGATCAAATGGTTTGAGGAAAAATGTCTTTGGGGGTCATGTTGGGCAGGAGAGAGGATTGATGGTGGAAATATAAAAGAGGAAGGATAATTGGATGAAGGGTATTTTGAAAGGCGATGGAATGTTGAAGAATGAAATAGAGGGGATAAAGTTAGGAGAACAAGGAAGTAGAGGAGAAGGATAAGCATGTTGGATGGATCGAAGAGAGGAAGAAAGCACATTGAATAGAAAAAGAATTTAATGTAATTTCAGGTATCCAGCCAAGTCTTGTTTTGAAGTGAGAAGAAATGCATGGGTGTTGAGTTTCTACTCATCCAATGCATTTGTTAAATGGTAAACAATCAATCACATAATAACAATATACAATTTTTAGTCTTCATATGATTTTAGCAAGAACAAGATTTGAACCAATGCATGTTAATAGAGTACCTTAATATTAAAAGGACCACTTTGAACTTCTTGTGCAGAAGACCTTTCTTTGGTTAAAGTAAAGATCATTATCTTCAAACCTTAAGATTACAGATTAATTATGAATTAATAAACAAGTAGTGTGGGTCGCGGTGGTCCAGTGGGTAGAGTGTTGGACTACTGACCAGAGGGTCCTGGGTTTGATTCCCGGGCAAGGCACTCTGGGCACCTGCAGCTCCACCCAAGCTAGTTGATTTTTCAGGTACCAGATCTTCCTGGGAAACCATAGCCGGCACAGGGAAAGGAACTGGCCCCCCTACCCTGATGTGTGAATATTCACACGCCGTCGGGCTTAGTATATGGGTGAGCTCTACCATCACCTACTAAACCGACCTTCGAGTTGATTACTATGTTTATGGTTTAAACAAGTAGTATTCCCCTTAAGGTGGGATTTGAATTGACACAGACCAATAGTTATGCATTTTGTTGCCTCTCCAGATGAAAAAAAAATCCTTTCTTGTGTAATTTTGTTATTTTTGTGATGCCTTACTCAAAATTGGAGGTCTTAAATTAAAAAAAGAAATATGCAGATATTTACCATAATACATTAAAAACTATTTATTGTGGAGTTGACAACATTAAAAATAAACATTTATTGATATGCCATGTACTTAATATTAATGAGAATTTGTATGAAACATGGGAAAATCATTTGATGACATGGACCCAGAAAATAACAATAAAAACTCTTAAGCCAATAAATCATCAGAAAACCAAAAGTCTCATGTATAGAACTCATCCGTGTGATCTTTTCAGATATCTCAAACCAGGAAGTCAACCATCTAAATTTCGGATGACGGTCATTAATGAAAGCCTAAATGATACTTTCATAGACATTTGTAAATTCCATCAATAGGATGTTTATTTTTTACACATTGTTTTTTTAATGTGTATTTACCACAGGCCATTTGTGATAACAATTTAAGGCTGGACAGCAAGACATACCGCAGAATTTCCTTACTCTGATTCACAAGAGCAACATAGGGCTTATCCATGCACAAATGTGATGAAATAGCAATGCAAATGAGATACTGTGGAAATGTAATGGACCCCATCGGTATTTCATAATAATAATAGTTCTTCAAAACAGGTGAAGGAGGTAGTGAATAAGTTTTGAAGCCACTTGCAAGCTTCTGTGGATGCAGTATGAGTAAATAAATATGTGGTGCAATCATATTATTGATCAATCTTCAAAGTAGGTACATAACTACCCAAATTTTCCAAAAATGCCAAGCCAATTTCTCATCTAGAAGCATTGTAAATGAGGTTGGTACAGTATGAAATCTGATAAAACCACCTTGTTATTTCATCATGGTAGAAAATATTTTCATTGTATGTAAAGGTGTATTACTTGCAAAGTTCACACATTGTATGAATGTGGAAGATTTGAATATTAGTATACATCCTACATGCATAGACTAGATGCATATTTATTACGTCTTCTTACAAACATTCCTATCCATGCATACTACTGTTCCATATTTTATATTAACAGCAAAAACTCATGTTTTCTAGTAATGGAATTCAGAATTTACAAAAGTTCGTATGTGATTCTATTTGCAGGTGATGAATCTTTTTGCACAAAAATTAACTTTCAAAAAGTTTTTATGCATTTTGAAATTGATAATAATTGAGCTTCATGGACCTCTAGTCCAACTTATATGGCCCTCTGGACTTTCTTATCTCTTTCCAAATTATATCTTCTATCCTATCTTGGTGTATCTCCTGCCACCCACCTCTCAATATTTTCATTCCAATCACCTTCAAAATTTTCCATCCGAGTATCAATCAGTGAATGCCAAACAGATTGAATTCCCACAAAATTTCAACATTCCATCTCACTCTGGTGGATTATGATTCTATTATTGTGAATGGCAAACTAACTAACACCCTTAGAGACAAATGCTTGACCTTGAACTTTATATTTTGGGGCTTATCTTTGTGGAAACATTCCACATTTTTGAGAAATGGGAAACTAATGAGAAACTTGACCCTGAATAAAAAAAAGTGAAAAATGTTCAAAGCTATTCTATCCGTATATTCTGATTGCATTACTGTCCCAAGTTAGGGTGAAACAAACACAAAATACTTTGGCTGAAGAAATATTATGCTCTCATAAGTAGTAAGGGGAAATATGACTGCATCAGTGAAGAGGAAAACATAAAGCAAGAAAATAGTCACAGACCAATGGAATAGAAAGTTACTGAAGTTAAGAGACAGATATTCAAGGAGGGTGGAATTCATGGAAGCACTAAAAAGTGCTGAGTCAACGTGGATTGCAGAGACTAGGAAAATTGAATTGATTAGGGGAAAGAATGGACAACATAATTTCCCACAGAAAGAAATGAATCAAAATAAAAAAGGAAGGAGAAAATGGTAGTAGAGGATTTTATACATTTTCAATATGATGGATGAAGCACTTTTGACTAGGTTTCTTACAGTAAATATTAGCCTCCTTCCCGAAAAAAGTAGATACTAAGAGGAACATGAGAGAACTCCACTTAAACGGGGCCATTGCAGTGATGACAGTCTATCTTATCGATGAGGTTAATTGCACAATGCACTCCCGCTGTGTTTCAGGAGCTTAGCTTAGTAGTTTCCTCAGCTATTGAACTGTTAGCTTGCATCCAATTCACACTAAAATCTCCACCATGGATGCATCTGGGTTGAAGGCAAACCATAGAGTTTATTCTCAGGATGTTATTTTCATTCCCTTCTTGTGATAACTTCTAAATTTCTCTGGCTCATGTTTTTGAAGATCTCAAAATTATTTGCTTATTAGATTGGAATTACCAGGATGGTGTACTCAAGCAACCATTAGCATGATATTAAACTGCCGAAAACTAATTATACGTCAATTTTTTAAGGTAGTAAGTATGTGGGATTGAAGGGTCAAAGTGTTGAAATCAATATAAATAGTTATACTTTTACATTCCTCCTGATTAACAGTTCATTAAATCTAAATTGGTATCTTTTAATTTTAATGGTTTGCATTTACCTTTGAATGCTGCTTGTACCTCAGTTAAACTTTTGTGTTTGGGGGGATGATTAAATGCAAATTTGAGGGGTATCATTATAAGTTTAAAATTATATGAACATCCAAACATTGATGGATAATATTTCAAACAAAATTGAATAACTTCAGCCAGTGCATTAATTGTTTCATGTCAGTAAGTGCTGTTTAGAGAATGGTTGCTAAGGATGTCATCCAATTATTGGTCTATTGTCACTATAAATAAATTTCAGTAGCTATTTATGATAACAATGGAAGTTGAACTGAATTCTGAAGATAGGTGTGATCCTTGCTGTGAGTAAGTACTGCATCAAACGTAATAACAAATGCAAGTTTATTCACTGGAGGTTATCTATTGAACCATGGGTTTCAATTCGTTTTATCAATTAAATTAAACAAAATAAGCATTGCTTGAGTGAGTATAAGTGTTATCAACTTTATTTTGGAGTTACATCTTAAAAATAAATACTCCCACAAGCAAGCACAAGTTCATCTAGTGGCACCTGATTTGCTTGTGTATTATTTGATACCTTCATACTAGTCTTTAAGATTTCTAATACCAATCAAAGGAAAATAGGTATAATTTAATCTTTCCTATATTATTTTTGAACAACTGGAAGTGTGTTTGAAATAGTGTGAATTTCTAAGGTACTTTTAGCAAGTTTGTACATTTCGTATGTATATAACCTTTCTCTACACCATCATAGCGGTACAAATATACCTTAACTCTTTCTACTGTGTGGAAATGTTTTATATCTGTTCAATTAGAGTACAAATGTCCCAAACTATAATTTATCATCAGGTATTTAGGTAGTGGAAATTTTAGAATTCTAACCTTCCCTGAATATTAAATGAAATAATATATTTGATTGTTCACTTTAGATATCAACTGCAAGAAGAAATTTTGGCCAAAGAACAGGCTCTTGAAGATTTAAAGCGTAAAAACAGCCAAATTCAAAATGAAATGAAATTGTTGGTTTGGGAAAATAAGCAACTTCAAGATAAGCTTTGTGACAAAACTAAACAGCAACAATCAAAAGAGGTAGCAAACTTAGCAGATAGTCTTGTGTTTTGCCCACTATGTTTATTAAGGTTATGAGGATTTGAATTGAGAAAAAATAGACTGACTGGGAAATTTTTGTGCCGCTAAAAACAATTCCTTTCAAAGAAAACAAAAATGTCCAAGATGTTAAAAAATATGTTCCATTGTTTCCAGGCGTGCAAGAAAAACCAAACAAAAAAAATGGAGGTAAGGTTATAAAGTTAGTTTATAGGAATTTTCTAACCGTGTTATATATTCAGAGAGATAGAAAAAGAACCACTTAATCCTCTAGGAGAACATAATCAACCGCTTAGAAATGCAAATGAAAAATATGCAGAAAGATTTGAAATGTATGCAGGTGGCTCGAAAACAAGCTGAATTAGAGCGATGCAGACTCCAGGAAGCCGCTTCCTCAATGAGAAATAGGGTAATCTTCCTGCTTCACTAAGAAATTTCATTATTTTAACATGATACTACCTATATTTAAACAAAGACATCCTCCATTTCAGCCAACTTCGTCTCCTCAAGTCAACCAAGACAAAAACTGCGAGAAAATTCAGCAACTGAAAGAGAAGTATGCTAGAGTTACAGAAGACTATAAGTCTAAAGTGACGGAAGTAGCTGCAATGCATGTTGAAAATGAAAATTTGATCATTGAACTGGAAGAAAAAAAAAGGTGCTTGAAGGAAGCTGAAACCACTATTAAAGAGCTTCAAGACAAATTAATGAACAAGGATTCAGACCAAGACAGGGTACAAAGTACTAACTAGTATGATTTAGAGAAATGATGTGATCCATGGAGTTGGCACATTTTAGACTCGGGTAGAATTGTTGTTTGAAGAGTTGCAATTGATTTTTTTCAACTAAATAGGGATCCAAAGGACAAACTAGTCAAGTGATGGTCCTTGAACAACAATTACGTGATGCAAAAGATGAACTCGAAGAGCTGCACATGAAACAGTCAGAATGTGCTTACCAAGAAGAATATTATAGAGAAAAGGTGTGTACCAAATGATGGATATTTACAGTTTTTACAAAGAGAAATAACCCAAAGAACCTCTCTGTGGGCACAAAGTAGTAAAGAAGTTTGAAGCAGTAGTAGTAGAGCTAACAGTTTCAGGCTTAGCTTTGTGGAATTCCTTCATGGTGAGGGTGAAAGAAAGAGAAAAGAAAATTTTGACTTCCACACACTTTTAATATAACACGACCATGGTTTCGATGCGGCACATCATCATCAGGTACAATGCAACAAATTTTTTCAACTTACATAGCCAGGAGCCAGGTAGGGGAAGCTAGGGAGAGGGGTGGTACTGTAGCAAGCATTGGCGGGTGAAGGGAAGGTGAGGGAGAACTATTGGATGCAGACAGTACAAAGGGGGGTGTTTGTTTGCAATGGTTGACCTTCATTAGGCAATTAGACAATTTTTTAACCCTGTTAAATGCTTTTGATTTATCCATACAGTTCATGAGGGAGTTGGAAGTAGACGGTACCCTAAATTTCCTTGATTTGACGTTAGAAATAGTTAACCAAAGGTTCAACCTCTCGATATACCGGAAAAAATGCTACCTCCACCAAATTATCCACTCCACATCCAGGCATCACCATTCACAAAAACATGCAGCCTTCCATTCCATGTTACACAGAGTATGTAATATCCCAATGTCTACTCACAACAAACACATCGACTATGAAGGTAACTTACTTCCTCCTTCATTTGAACAGAAAATAATTTATAATTCTACCATGAAAACAGTTGCAGGCAAGATTAATTTGTGGAATTAGCTGAAGATAATCATAAAACTCGACCCTCTTCACCACTCTGTGGCCACATCAAGCATTAATATATTGATATTTTTTTCATTTCAGGAGTATACTTATAACATTTTGTCAATTAATTGAAGAATGATGCTTCAACTATGCATATGATTTTCACTGTCAGTAAAATTTGATCAACACATTATAAAAATAATTTCATTCATGATCACTGTAATGCAGCATTCAATAAGTCATTTAAAATTTCATTTCAATACATTTAACAAATAGGCATAATTTCAATATTCCAGTGCAATTTTGTGGCCCTTATTTCACAAATGAAAGTAATCGTATTCATTATCTTTTCATTTAGTATTTGCTAGCTCAGCAACAAGTTGAAGAACAACGCCGCCAAATAGAACTAATGGAAGCAGACAATAGACGGATAACAAAACAAGTAGAAGAAGAAATTCAAAGAGTCAAGGTGAACTAAATATAAAGCTATGCATAATACACAAAACTTGGCTTTAAAAATCCTGAAAACAATTTTAACACATAGATGCCTGGGTTGAAGTAGTTAAGTATTTACACTTGTTATCAAAATAGCAAGGAAAACACTCTTTAATTTTGGAACATTCTAGAAAACTCTAATTCCCATTTTGATTTTTAGTGCCAAATAATTCTTTAAGCATGCATTCCCTAAAAGTCACATTTTTATTACAGTTCTCGACAGAGATACATTTATAGAGCTTTCAATTTGAGATATCATTTGTCAAATAAACAGTTTGACAGGGAATATATTTTATATCTTTGTCCTTATTTATTTATTGATAAATAATTTAAAAAATAAGTTGAAACACATAAATAATTAAAAATTCAAATATGTCAATGGCATTCAGGTGATTGATTCTTTTAATTTGTTGAGCTAATTTTTACATAAGATTTTAAATACCAATTCATCTTTATACAATTAAATGCCTTGTATGTATTTGAATTCAGAGAGTCTGAAAAATTCTATATTACAAATATACATAAAATTGTAGATGTTTCAATCCATTGATTTTAATTAAACTTTTTCTGCTGTTTTGAAAAATTGACAATTGGACTATCTATTGGACTAACTATTACTATAACCATAATTATGTCAGAAATGAGGAATGCGAGACAAACATGCAGCAAACTTTTTATTTTGGATGCTGAACAGGGAGGACATCATATCATTTTCTGTTTTTGGGCGCAGGGGAAGACTCTTAGGGAAAATCATACTCAATATGTTGTTTGGCATGCTTACTCTAACCTATTCTTCTGAAAGTAATCGATGGACTATTTTCCATACATTTACTGTTTAAATTTATGCTATGTATAAATATTTTAATGCAAATATCTTGAATCCTGAGAGAGCAATCACCCTATCATGCCTTGCCTAAATGAAGCTTGAGATAATTGAAGCCAGAAACTTTATGACAAATAATCTCATGAAATGTACATGAAAGCAAATTTTAAAAAATTAAGAATTTATTTGTGAATTCCTGAAATCGTTTCAATGGTATATTTCACAGGAAAAATGTGTAGGAAGGTAAAAATTATCAACTTTTACAGCTGGTGTTAGTTCCCTTTGAACCTATAAGAGAGATATGAATCAACAAATAACATTAATCCAAAGGAACTGAATCCATAAATCCAAGGGAACAGTACAAAATCTGAAAAGATTTTTCGGGTACCCACAAGATATTTTAAAGGCCCATATTGTCCTACAATTCCTAATATTATCAATGGTTGACCTGAACAAGTTTTTTAAGACCACTTGATTAGGGAGTGAGATGCAATTTTTTCAATGAGAAAGTGCACGTCTTGTGGCATGCTCCAGAAACAGAAGCAGTTGAGATGCTATCTTCAGCATGAGAGGCTACAAAATAAATTCTATTAACGCTAAAAGAAGAAGACGTCACGTGGTCACTACTTCATTGGTTTAATAAATCATTCCAGGCTTGTCAAAATCTGAGGTGATGGGCATCATGACTTGGTTAAACTGATCTTGGTAGCCACTTAAGCTCCACCTAACATGCCAAAAATGTGGACTATCAGATTACAGTTACTACCTGACCCTGCATATATCTATCTGCCTTAGTTTACAAAATAGTTCTTGATATTTTATGTCTCCAACATGCTTTGCTGCATGCCTTGAATGAATCAATTTTGACAGTGCCAATTTCAAGAGAAATTAGAAGAACTGAAATCATTACCAGATGTCCTTAGGACTACTCAGTGCAGGCTGCAGGAAGCCATTCAGAGACAGAAAGCTGCAGAGGAGAAGTGTTATGAATTTAAGTTGGAGGCTGAAGATGCTAGAGCAAAAGTAACACGTTTATTTTATCATCTTTTATTGTGAAATAGCATTGTTTCCTCTCTGTATCAAAAAATTCACTGCGGGATATTTTTTATTGCACAGATGATGGAAGCTACTCAAAAATTGGATCAGTTTTGGAACCAACAGCAGGACTCAATCAATCAGCAGGATTCTATCACAGCAAAGGCAGAGGCATGGGAGAAAAAATGCAAAGAACTTACAGACTGCAACTGCAAACTTAAGTAATATTCAGCCCTTAAATCTACACTACTTAATTAAAAAACATTGAATTGGCAGTGCATGTTAGAATTTTATAGATGTAAATAGTATAAAAATAGTGATTGTTACATAATTATTATTGATGCATTAAAAGCTGAAATTAAGCACATTTAATTTTTAGCTCAGCTTCAATAGTATGAATTAGTAATGACTTCTCAGAGTAACCTTATTCCTATACTCCATGAGTCTAGGAGCCCCAACTGGCAAAAATAATTCTAATTTATTACTTGGTTCTGGTGAAGGATCCATTGTTATTATTAGTGAATATTGAAACACATGTTTGAAGTGTCTATTGTGAGTAATAGTTAAACAAGACTTTTTAAATACATCAAACATTGGTCTTACCTACATCTGCTAAAAGGATAATTTTCTGTACTCCTTTCATGATAATGGGAGAATTTCCACTGATGTTCATAGAAAAATGATGGCGTAAATCAAATTTCAAATTTGATTTCACTGGAAAATTACCTCCTTCATGCTTTTAGAATTCTTCTTCTACAAAACATTAATTGATAGCTATTATAGATAACGTGTTACAATTAACAAAAGAAATCTGGCACTAGAATCAACACACAAGGAAGAAAGCGAATACAAATATTTTGGGAAGAAGATGACCATCCTCTCTGCAATGGCGGTTAGTTACTATGCTGACTATAGTGAGTATGTACATATAAATTTATTGTCTTCCATTCACAACTGAAACCAGAGGGGATAAATGCATCACTTGAAGAATATCCTTCTGAACAGATGTTAATCTGTGTGGCATTAATATAGCACAGACAATGGCCATCCTATCTTGTATATGACAATCACAATGTATCGCCAACTTTTTGATCAGAGAAGCTAAAAGAATTTTATGCCTCAATGAAATCAATAAAAAATAGGTTAAACTTAGATTCAGATTCTCAAGCTACTTTATCACATGGATTATTAGGCTTCACTATAAAATTAGTAATAAATGAAAGACTAAATTTAGCAACATCCCACTAGCTTCAGATAGAAATAGGGCATGATCACTAAATGCATGTGTATTATGTTACTTACATTCGGTTTACATATCCTTTTCCTTTATTAACTTGTACTGCGAGTTTTCTTGGAGGGATCTTTGCAGCAGAATTTCTTTTCTACCGAACTCCTTTTCTACCAATAATAAGATCAGCTTACTTGAAGACACACGTGGAAAAGTTATTTTTTAAGAAAAAAGTATACCGAGCAATATTAAATTCTAACAACCCTTGGCAGTAGATATATATTCATGTCATGTACTTTCCCTGTGAGTACCACAAACTACAACCAGAAAGTATATGTATTTGAAACTAGAGATATATATTAAATAGAAACAGTATAGAGTAACTGGTAGTGAATTTACAGGGGAGAAATGAAAAAACTAGAAGAATGCGCAGCCCAGTGTAGACGATGTGCTGAAGAGAAGTCTGTAGAAATACTCCAGCTAAGTAATCAATTGGAGTGTGTAAGAGAAGACTCTGCAAGGCAAGTGGCCAGGGCAAAGGAGAGATGTGAAACAATTCGAAGGTCCTATCAATGCCAGATTGAAGACCTTGAGAGGCAACTAGTTCAAACCAGAGCTACTGCTCGTGCTGCACAAGCAGAAAGAGATGAGGTAAGCAATTCCATTGTGGGAACAACATCCATGCCCCAGTTGAATAAGGGTGGACCTTAAACAGATTTCTCCAAAATGCTGGTATCTATGGTTTGAATCAAAATAAAAATATCAGGGCAGGTATTTCAAAAGATAAAAATGGAGTCCAGTGTTGAGGCCTGCTGCAGGTCATTAATAATGTTTTTGCCTTTTAACTGAACAATCATGTTAAATCTACTCAATATTAGCTGAGCTCTACCCTCAAACCAACCTTAAGGTGTTTAAGGTGGACCTTAAGGTGGACCACTAAGTGACATGTTCATAGAATGAAATAAAACTGAATTCTGGACTGTCTTAATGTCAAATTATGCATTAGTTAATCGGATTTTATTGAGACTGTAGACTTAATATAGGTAGAAAACATTTATTAATGATCAGGGACTTAAAAAACCGTATTAATATTTAGACTTTTTCTACTTTTGTGCAGTGATTTCAGAATAGTTGCAACACTGTTATATGTATTGGTATAACTTTAACGCTTTAGATTCCAGATCTGCTTTATTTTTTCTGATAGGGGCAGTCTTACATATTTTAGATGTATTTTCTTTTACTGCCGTATTGTTCTCTTATTATTACTATAATTAATGCCATAGATGATATGACAAATGCATTTTACTAGATATTTTTGAAAACAAATGTTGATTATTTTGCAGACAAGGAAGAGAATGCAGTGTGAAATAGGAAACTTGTCAGAAAATTTTGAGCAAGCTCAATCAAGGATCCGCTATCTTCAATCTCATGTGAACTATCTAAAGAGATCTTTTTCTAACATGCTAGATCAGTCTCCAGATAATATGCCTATAAATGATTCAGGAGACGTTTGTAGCTGTGACTAAGTAATCAATTGAGGGATCATACCAGAAGTTGCAACAAAAAACAGATGCACATTGTATGTTCCCACAAAATGAGTTTAACACAAACTTTTTTAGCTAAAATTTTATGCCCATAAATTTATTCTAAAATATTAAAATAAAAATGTAATTGCTTATTATGTTGACAATGATAACCTAAAGAAACTAGTGTACTAATCAACACGATTTTCTCTTTTGAAATTAATATTTGACTGTTAATTAATCACACCAACATTTCAGCCTCGTTAAATATCTTAACACTGATAATTTTAAGGAGTAGTTCGATTTTAAATAATTTTGTCATCAAATTTCAGAATATAAATTTACACAAAAAATTTCACACATGCCACTGTTATTTGCACAAAATCTTTATTTTTTTTATCTTTTAAAGGCAGTAGAAATGAATGAATGTTTACTGGCTGGATGACCATCTGGGATTGAGCATTGTGACTACTACATAATTCACCAATATTATACATGAAGTTCAGTATAACTCAATGCTTATTAAATGTATCACAATAGGTGGTTATACAAGATGAATGGAGAGAAACTAACTGAAGCAATGATTTAAGACTGTGTTGCAAATGTAATTGCTTATAATCTGTGGAATTATGAACCTAATGAGTGGAACAAGGAAATGAATTCCTAGTTGATAGTTCATAAATCAAAAAACAAATTTTATCTTGATCACAAAATCAACCACAACGTTTGATCAACAGTGAACACAGCAGTGGAGCGGGGCATGAGGAGCCTGAGCCTCACAACCTTTGCCCTGACTATAGGGTGTATGAATTTTATCACACATTTAAATGTTTAGATGCCTAACCTCTCTCAATGGTGAACATTGGCTACTTGATTGAACTCACAAGTTTTGGTCACCATAATAAATATTTATGTAAAAATCTTGGACAATTTCCTTAGTTATTATTGAATATCTGTTTTTCATTAAATAAGTGTCCTTAAAAAGTTCAGTTGCTAAAAATTAAAGGAATTACTGTGATGGCTGTTATTAGTGTTATAACTGCTGACCTTTAAGTGTACCTCAAGTTAGGACCCAAGAAAAAATATTCCAATATGCACCAGATATTACCTTACAGTATAATAAATTGCTTAATAGCATATATTGACAGCATCCCAAGTAGAAAATTCATACCTAAATGGATTTTAAATAATTTCATTTGTTATAGAGGTATCACAAGAATGTATTGCAATCAATAATGATTTCAAATGGGCAATGTGGCCATTACTGAATATTGTTTCTAAAATTTTTTGTTTAGGTTGATGTATACTTTAATTCATTTTATGGTTGTTATTTTGAGAAACTTGAATTTCCAGAGTTATTGGTTGATCATAAAAATAGCTCAAATTGAACGTTTCTATTTAATATACAATTTGGAAAATAAACTCAACCTGAAATGAAATGAGTTTTTATGGATCATAGAAAGTTTCCAATTAGTTCAGTTTTGAAGTAAGTAGGAAAAGACTTTTTTATTCAAATAAAGCAGAAAGAAAAGTAACTCATTAAAAGAAATCATTGTTAGCGAAAAACAATTATTTTCAATTTTTCCTTCAAAACTTGGTTTTTGAAAAACCAATACAAAGAAATGTCAAGTTTTGTTTCAGTTAAATAAATGAACATGGTAATGTCATTTCTGTGAAGATATGCAGGTAAGTGTGACAAAATTTATTATAAAAATAATGGAAAACAAAAATGCAGCTCTGCTTAAATATTTTCGTGGGTTATGGTTCTTAAACTTAGGCAATTATTTTATTTCCCTGTGCAAGAAATCAATACAGTTACACTTTGTCTTTATAATTGAATGACCAAAGACTAACGTGAAACTTTCGTAAAAATGGTCTTGTTAACATGAACACATTAAAATGCTTGTACTAATTCGAAGGAAAATATCTCTTAAGTTGTATAATTTAAAAATATCATTATGGTACATACTTGACCAAGGTGTAAAGACTTCAGGAGCCAAAAAAGTACAATCTAGTTTTATAAGAATGTACTTATATAAACCTTGATTATAGTTTCAATTATTGACATTTCTTTTATATTTTTGTGTGATCAACTCTAAATCCTAAACAATTTGTTCAATATTTTTTAAGAAATGTAAGTTTACTGCTCCCATACTTATTGTAATTTGTGATTTTTAAAATAACCATCCAATGTGTTGACAGAAAACTCAAAATCAAACGTCACCTTGCCGGACTGAGAGGTAACACGTTCTTTTGAAAAACAAATCACACTGGAAGCAATTGACGTCAGGATGTTCTCATAGCCATAGGGACTTGCTAACAAACATTTTACTATTTCAACAAATGCTAGGAATCATTAAGTTGAAACTACATGCACAATAAATGAGCAAAAATAAGGACTTAAACTGCAGAAAATGAAATTCATTCTGCCATATTGATGAAGGCTGGTCAGTGGACTTGTAGCATATTTTCAAGTATCCTATTCTCCCCTCCATGAATTTCCAATTTCCATAACTTCAAGGATATGCGTGCATAATAGTAAAAAGAGAAGTATTATTTATTTTCAGTCTATAAGGTTCTTCTATTTAAATTATCTTTGAGATGAAGTCTATAATTAGTGGCCTAAAAAAAAAAAAAACTCAATGTGTTTTTCGCTTTACCAAAAAATCATAGAAAGAATTATGCTTGTTGTACGAGGTTACACTGCATAAACACTTCCAGAAATAACCTTTAAGCATAACGTTGTGTTTGGAGAGGGTAAGAAGCACTTAGTAATGCCCTTAGCAAAAATATTGCTGTCTACATTTATGCAACTGGGTCGAACGCAAACCTTGGTAAGGGATTAACCATTTCACTACAGAGATAATTCCAAAAAAGTAATATACCAACAAAAATTAAAAAGTGTCGACAAAGACCCATTTGGATAAAAAGGTAATTGATAACAAACCAAAATGAAACTTTTAATTATAAAAGGATGCATAAATATAAATGACCTACGCAAGACATGGGCTATATCTTCATACTACAATTACTGACAAGGATAAATGACCAACTACCCTGGAGTAAAAATACTATACAACAAGCATAACATATTTGACCTGAATTACCATCTGACTAAATAAATTAAAGCAAAATCTAAAAAATGGATAACCTTTAAAGGGTCGTTGTAGTCCACTAAGAGAAAATAACTACAAAACTATTCTAAAAAAAAAGCTACTAAAGCAAAAGAAAGAAATACAAAATTGTGAAAAAAACTACTGAATAAATTGTAAAATGAACTCAATCATGCAAAAGTCATTATGCAGTCTTGCAACTAAACACAAATGTTAGAAAGAGCTATCTAAATTGTCGAAATATTCATATTCACCCATCATCTGTCAATACCTTATTCTCACTTACATAGATGGAGTGCTACTATGGCTTAGGGTGTCCAAACTCAAGCTGGCCCTTAATTAGATGCACATAAAAATAAAACATTATACCATTTGATGTATGAACCCAACAAATATATTCTTGATTATTTTTTTCAATGGGATATACCATAGTAAAGTGGCAAAGGAAGTGGTCGCCCATTTGATAAATTTGAGCGGAGGGCCTGGGTTCGATTTCTAGCCACACCTCAGCTTCATCCAAGCCATGTGATTTTCAAGTATCAGATCTCCAAGGGAAGCCATAGGTGGAGGAAGGAACAGGCCCCCTTAATACCCTGCTAATGTGTGAAGTTCACATGCAGCTAGGTTTAGTGTGCCAGGTGAGACATATCCAAGAACCCACCAAACCTACTTTCAGGATGATTACGCTGGTTTTGTATTCAAATAAGCACATTCTTGGTAGAAAACTATTTCAAATTCCTTCTCATTTATGTAAAAAAACCCTTGGAACACACACAAAAATATTTTATAAGATATTCCATACAATGTATAGCCTCTTTCAATGATACTCTGATACATGTGAAATAATTTCACCAATGGCACAGTAAAAGCAAACAGAGCCACACATTTCTCAACACAATTTTCAAACTGTTCAAGATTTAGAAATGCAGTGTATTGCGCAGTGTGCCCAAAGGGAGTTAGCAGATGGATGAGACCAAATGTAGTCTCACCCAGGATGGTGACCCAAGGCACCATCTTGTTCATTCCAATTCCTAATTTATTTCCCAGAAGCAATTGACCATTTTCAAAGCAAGGTAAACATAAATCATTAACTTGTAAGAAAAAATGGACAGGTTGCAATTGCATTTCTCTTGAACTTTCTGGAATGTTCACTGACGCAAAAAGGGAACACATTTAAGTTTCACTTACTTTTGATCAAGAAGAACTATTCTATGTGGAATGTGTTTATTATTCATTTATATTTATGTGCATTTTAAATGGTCCTTAAATGTGACACTACCCAACCCAGGCAGTTGGTTTGTAGGGCACTTGTTAAACAAAGAAAAGTTGTTTATGATCAAATGACCAAAACACTGAAGTGGCACAGAGATCCAATGTACTGTATGTCTCCTCCAAATAACCTCCAGTGATTCTGAATTAGCTGGGAATCTTCCGTTCTCACCAGCAACTCGGAATAAATCACAGAATGCAACAATAAGTAAGAGGACTTTCAGAACAGGTCACCCACAATTCTCTCTGGTAATGAGGCATAGATACTGTGGTGAAATTTATGCACAAAAAATACAAACAAAGTTTTGGCATAACATACAGGCAAGGTGGAAGGGAGCAGATTCAAAGCCGAAGAAGTTTTAGGTAAATTATCCTATTCCTACCCCTTCCCTTCTTGCCTAACATTCTCCCCTCTATATATCACAGTCTGCAGACCTCCCACCGCCAATCAATATGCTCTCTGTATCCACCTTTCTCCTGTCTCCTTATGATTTCTTCCAGCAATCCCCTTTCCTTCCCTTTAACCAAACCAATTCTTCCCCAATTGTTTTCCTTCTTCTGCCCACTATTCACCTTCTCTACATCCTTCTCCACACAGCCACATTGTATCAACTGCCTCCATTCTACACCTTCTATCATCCTGCCTCTTCAATGACAATGTTTCCAGCTGTACATAACTATGCTCAATATTAAAGTTTTAATGAGACTTTTCTTAATACCCTTACTCAACGTCCCTGTCATCTCAATTCCCTCATCATCCTTGTGTGAAGGACTCTTTGACTAATGATACAATTCCTCTCTTAATGTCCCCACAACTACTTTGACCATTTTGGTTCATACAACTATTGGCCAAGAGCCTTTGATGCACAGAGTCATATTTGTCATATAATATTGATTTAAATAATGCAGTGTGGGTAGGTAATGACTTTTATTTGTTGCAGAGTAAGTTCAAATAACTTCAAAATTCTTCCAAACTATGTTATAACTTATTTCAATGGCCAAATTTTTACACCATGCAAAAACCGCTTGTCATTCCTTCTCCCCAAAACGTAAATGCCCTACCTCACTTCCTCCACTCAACTCATAATCACATTCCAATCGCTAATGCTACCAAATGCGTACTCCCACACAAACATGCAACTACTACACAAAGACTAAAGCAATTGTCTTATTTTTTATTGTCTATTATAGTAATAGTGTTATTGTCTTTAATAGTAAAAATTTTTGTTAAGGTTGATGTAAACTTTAATTCATTTTATGGTTGTTATGTTGAGAAACTTGACTTTCCAGAGTTATTGGTTGATCATAAAAATAGCTCAAATTGAACGTTTCTATTTAATATACAATTTGGAAAATGAACAACCTGAAATGAAATGAGTTTTGATGGATCATAGAAAGTTTCCAATTAGTTCAGTTTTGAAGTAAGTAGGAAAAGACTTTTTTATTCCAATAAATCAGAATGAAAAGTAACTCATTAAAAGAAATCATTGTTAGCGAAAAACAGTTATTTTCAATTTTTCCTTCAAAACTTGGTTTTTGGAAAACCAATACAAGGAAATGTCAAGTTTTGTTTCGGTTAAATAAATGAACATGGTAATGTCATTGCTGTGTAGATATGCAGGTAAGTGTGACAAAATTTATTTATTAAAATAATTGAAAACAAAAATGCAGCTCTGCTTAAATATTTTCGTGGGTTATGGTTCTTAAACTTAGGCAATTCTTTTATTTCCCTGTGCAAGAAATCAATACAGTTACATTCTGTCTTCATAATTGAATGATCAAAGACTAATGTGAAACTTTCTTAAAAACGGTCTTATTAACATGAACACATTAAAATGCTTGTTCCAATTCGAAGGAAAATATCTCTTAAGTTGTACAAATTAAAAATATCATTATGGTACATACTTGACCAAGGTGTAAAGACTTCAGGAGCCAAAAAAGTACAATCTAGTTTTATAAGAATGTACTAACATTAACCTTGATTATAGTTTCAATGATTGACATTTCTTTTATATTTTTGTGTGATCAACTCTAAATTCTAAACAATTTGTTCAATATTTTTTAAGAAATGCAATTCTTTGGAGGAATTATCTTACTGTTCCCATACCTATTGTAATTTGTGATTTTTAAAATAACCATCCAATGTGTTGACAGAAAACTCAAAATTAAACGTCACCTTTGCCGGACTGAGAGGTAACACGTTCTTTTGAAAAACAAATCACACTGGAAGCAATTGACGTCGAGATGTTCTCATAGCCATAGGGACTTGCTAACAAACATTTCACTATTTCAACCAATGCTAGAAATCATTAAATTGAAACTTCATGTACAATAAATTAGCAAAAATAAGGACTTAAACTGCAGAAAATGAAATTCATTCTGCCAAATTGATGAAGGCTGGTCAGTGGACTTGTAGCATATTTTCAAGTATCCTATCCTCCCCTCCATGAATTTCCAATTTCCATAACTTCAAGGATATGCGTGCATAATAGTAAAAAGAGAAGTATTATTTATTTTCAGTCTATAAGGTTCTTCTGTTTAAATTATCTTTGAGATGAAGTCTATAATTAGTGGCCTTAAAGTTGTGGATATGACAAAGAATATAGAAAATAACTTAGAATTCAATAAATTTTCAGAAATCAATGAATTTCGCCTTCTTACTACACTACACTTCACTGCAACAAAGATGATTACATGCTACTGAAATTGTAGTTAAACGAAGTTTATAACAATAAATAACTAACAAAAAGGGTAGAAAAAATAAAACTTCTTTAAGGTAGGTTGTGGGAGTAGATTCATGAGGGTAACTGTTATTCCTTAACACACCCCAGCAATCGAGTGGTTGTAAGTTTGTTTTATTTTTTATTTTGCCTTTTGTGTGTGATTGAGGAATACGTGGGTCACTGTTTCTCAAACACACCCAAGTGACCTAGTGTGTGTTCCCTATTTCTCCCCTTACTTGTAACCTTGTTTAATTCCCCCCCCCCCACTTAGTGCCAATAAAGCTTACGGTCTTGGCTATCTCGTTTTCATTGATTCACAACCGTAGCTTTGTTCATTTGATATTTTGTATTATTTTCATTATTAGTGGGGATCAGGGGAATCGCTACAGCAAAGTTTATTCGTCAATCCATTGTTTCGAGAGGTAATCGTCATTCTTATACATTATTCCGTCAAATTTCAATAAGATACTAAGCATTTAAAATCTTTTCTTCAGGTGGATAGGACACCCAAAAAGAAGGCAGAAGGGCATGGTTCATTTAAATAAGAAGGATATGAAAATCCTGCTAGAAAATACTAAATCAGAGTTAAACCTTAAATTGGCGTGGGAGGTGCTCCCTTTCCAATGAAGGGAAAGAGCAAGCGGTTTCTCATATGCCTCCAGGGGATCTCGTTTTTGCTCCTTCCTTCTCCAAGCACAGAGAGAAATGCATCTAGCGAGTAACCTCTTCGGGTGATATGGAATAACTTGCAGATATTCTAAAACCGTGATGTATTGTTGAATACTGATAATAAAAACAGATAAAGTTAGCCATATATATCATCTAAAACTTTCCATCAAATCTCATTTTCACAGCTCAAGCAATCAGAAAAAGATGACAGACAGCAGTGAAGGAGCAGGAGAAACTGTGAAAAAGAGGAAATCGTGGACAGGAAATGGTGCAAGAATGATAAACAAACAAACTGTAATGAATGCCGAAACAGATTGCTGAAGAAGGGTACATTTCATAAAAACAGTTGTCTACTATTCGACGTTCGGGAAGAAAAAAGGGGTTATATTACAGATAATATACAGTACATGGTAGAACTAACGTGAAAAATAACTGTCATTGTAGGCCAAGTTCAGTGTCGTGTCGTAGTCAAAGTTGGTGGGCCCTGGATCCTAACCTAGCCAATGAGAATGGAGTAACGGTGTACCTGGTGTTAGAGAAAGGAGTGCGGAGTGTTTGTGGTGATTTTCAAGAAAAAAAGTTCTAATTTAGGAGATATTGTTAGCAACTTTCTGACTTTTGGTGTGAAAGGACGACTCTGGTGACGATAATGGGCCCTGGATTGTAAACTAGGCAATGACCATGGGGTAGGCGAACGCCTGCAGAAAGAGTAAGTTGTGATTTGATGCCAATTTGTACGGAAAAAATTTTCTAGTTTCGGAGATATTGTCTTAATCGTTTTCCTTTCGCTATAAAAGACGACTTACCGCTTAGGGTAACTAAAGTATTAACTTTAGCTACCTTTCTATAATCATATACTACGTAATTAATGTCGGGGTTGCAATTGATAGTTATTACTGAGTATATTATGTCCAATGTAGTGAGATTAATGCAATGGTTTAGGAGATTTACTTAGTTACTTCGTGCAAAAATGTGTAAGTTGGTATGGCTGAAATATCGATAGCTTCACCGGCTGCTAAGTAATCGTGGGCTAGCTCTCCGTGGGCAAAGTTCAGTCAAGTCTCTACCAGCTGAATAATTTTGAGAACCGTGGTGCAGATTATGTATCACTCAATGATTTGTAAAACACAACCATTGGGGGAAGCTCTTTGTATGTAATGAGAATGGCTGTTGCTGAAATATCCTAGCCATGTCCAATGTATTTACTTTCAAAATCTTTTCAGTACGATGTGCTCAGCAGCAACTACGCACACGAAACTGCTCGGCTGTATCTAGTGTACTCAGCAACTTTGAAACTTTAGCAATCAAAGTACCCAAGCCTTTCGTTTATCATGTAGAACTCAATAGGCCAGAAAAACTGAACGCCATGAATAACAAAATGTGGATGTAAGCTATACATTAGATTAGATATGTTATTCTAAGATTTCACTATGCAGTTGTGATGTTCTGAGTTGAATATTAAAATACGACCATTAGCTTCAATAAATGTTCCTGTTTCAGGGAAATTGGAAAATGTTTCGATGAACTCTCACAGCACCCCGAATGTAGAGCTATCGTTCTCTCAGCTGCTGGAAAACTATTTTGTGCCGGAATCGACTTGAACGACATGAGTAGCATGGGAGCTGAGATAGGAGAACACGATGATGTTGCCCGGCGATGTAAAGTGCTCGATAAAAAAATAAAGGCATATCAAGACAGCATTTCATCCTTAGAAAAGGTATACGTTGTTTTCATCAGTACCCTACTCTTTTGTAACTATTTGAATCTTAATTTAATCCATTTTGTCCAAATATAGTGCTGTAAGCCTGTGATCGGCGCCATTCACAGCGCGTGCGTTGGAGGTGCAGTAGATCTCATCACTGCTGCCGATATCAGATACTGCTCCAAGGATGCTTGGTTTCAAGTTAAAGAAGTTGATATAGGTCAGCCACTATAGTCGTTTTTTGTATACTCCACCAGTTGGTGACATCTAGGCTTAACAAGGTAGAGAATCTGTACACATAACATACATATATCATTTTTCATTGATAGGAATGGCTGCTGATGTTGGAACACTTCAGAGACTACCTCGTGCAATAGGAAGTTCAAGTTTAGCAAGGGAATTAGCCTTCACTGCTCGTAAAATGCAAGCATCAGAAGCCAAAGATTGTGGATTTGTTAGCAGAGTTTTTGACGATAAGGAGAGGTATGTGCACCTATATTTTAATACAGATAGTCAATCACAGTTGAATTGCAAGACATCTTGAATGGCATGCCATATCCTGAAATATCACAACTCCTGACAACATTGGAACAAGCGACCTAGAGTACACATGATAAACCTAAGAAACAACAGAAAATATAAAATAATACAGATAATAAGATCCCTCAATTGAACGAAGAGCCTTCAACAATTTTGGTTAAAACTAAGGGATACACGAGCTTCTTCAGGAGCCTATAACTAATCCATTGACAGATCGTTGCCGTTATTTCTCCCTCCTGTTCACATTATTAGTATTTATGTATAAGTTTCAAGAAACTGTAATAGTAACTGTAACGGAGTCACCCGCTATGTGTGCATTATAATGCAACCATTTCAGAGAGTAAAAATCATCCCGGTCAAGGCGAATGATTTTTACTCTCTGAAATGGTTGATTTATGTATAAGGTTATATCAAAAGAGAAAAGAATAATTAACTTAACATCCAGTCTCCCCTTCCAAGTAGGGAAGTATTTGAACTCCTTCCATGCCTCATGTTTGTTCAGTCAGTTGATAGAGAACTAAAAAACACTTTTCGAAGTGGTTCCAAAAAACCAATACAACAAGTCTGTAATCACTTAATCTAATTTCATCAATTGTAATTATTTATTATTGATTGATTACTCAGTATAATTCAGTTGTGGTAATGAAATCAAGTATTCAAATGTGGCCATTGTCAACCTTCCTGATTGATCTTACTCTATGATTAATAACGAAAGAAACATTAAAAACAAAATGCAGTCTTAGTGGTCATTGTCCACTTGCATTGATGATAAATCTTCAGCTACAGGAAAGGAGAGCTATGTATGAGGGTAAGCTGAAAACTAATGCACATATGCTTGTAGACAACAAACAAAATGACCATCAGATGCATTCCTGGTGGCATGTGGAAATAACATTCCTCCTCAACATGCATATGCATGTCATTTCGATATTTTTTTGCTTTTTTATGTAGTCCAAGAGCCTTTTCGCTCAACCTCTAGGAGAAATTTACTTTTTGATTGAAGTTGTAATATGAGGCAAATGTATGCTAAACCCACCTTCTCTAATGGCATCCTTAATATAGCAACAAATGTACAGGGATACCATGGTATGATAGACGTCAGTGGACTATGCCTTTGACTTATGCTCAATGACCACATTGCTGCTATGTTGTCACATCTTGTTTTACTAAATGGTCTGAAAAAGAATAGTTAAAAAAATTATATTTACAGTTTGGTTAATGGTGCAATAGAAGTAGCTGCCAATATTGCATCAAAAAGTCCAGTCGCCGTGCAAGGGACCAAATTGAATATGGTTTATTCAGCAGATCACTCTATTCAAGAGGGCCTGGACCACATAGTAAGTATCATTATATTGCTAAGGTTTTGTGGATACCTTTAACATCTGTTGACTAAACGTCAGCTAATTTTTGACCCTAATTGCATCTAAATCTGCAATGTTGGCTCAAATTATTGGCCTTACTTAGTTCAGATTTTCACTAAGTGTATGTTAGCAAAAATTTAGGAGCAAGCCAGACATAAATAATGGAAAAAACCAGTGTCTTATTGTAGTGAATATATGTTAGTTCATTTTTATGGTCTAATTTTTAACAAATTGCTTTATTGCAAATCTTACTCATCCCTCACTAAATTTTTTATTTCAAAACTTTCAAATTTTGGAAAGCTTCAGGTTAAATTTAAGCTTATGGATGCTTAATATCTCCTCAGGTTATCACACAGTATTGCTAATATTTCCAATGAATGCGACTTCTCGTGAGTTACTCCGATAAACTTATCAAAGTTTGTGCCTTTCAAATTCAAACATTGAATCTTCAGTAGTATATGAGATAATCATTCACTAAATGGATGCGCAGATATAATGCTCAGATTTGATATAATGCACTAATGGCACAGGTATAACTATTATGCTATCTTTAAGAAATTAGTACAAAATTAAAATGCCTAGCTTATTGCATGCATAATGTGCCTATCTGGGATGTCAAAGCACGTGCAGGGTATAGTGTTTGGCTGTTGGCCCCGGGTACTGGATTCAAAACCAGGTGGAACCTATAGACATATGCTCCCAAGCTGTTTGTTTTGATTGCACTAGAAGCCTTAGGAACTACAGATGATGCAGGGAAAAAACTAGCCTCCCTACCTTGACTCTGTGAATTTCAAATGCTTAAGAGCAAGTGAGCGCTAGCCTAATCTACTGAACCAACTTTCAGTTCATTAAATCTTGTGTTGTGCTAGTATTCTTGTCTGATTTGTTATTTGCAGCGCTTCCGCAACATGACAATGCTACAGAGTGAAGATTTCATGGAAGCTGTAATGGCACAAGCAACAAAAGGAGATCCACCAAAGTTCTCAAAGCTGTGAAGATGAAAATTAATTATTTGTTTCCAACATCTGAAAAATGAGTTATAGGTATAATTGTTGGTTATGTACATATTACATTTGATGCTAAGCAAGATGTTATTCTTCTTATTTTTGTACCCTGTTTTATGCATTGAATAAAATATTTTCCTATTGAATTTCAAAATTTTTAATATAATTTTTTTTGTTTTCTCCATAGTTGAATATAATTAAGTCCACACATTTGATATTTTAAGTGATAGCTTAACAGTAAAGTTTGTTATTATTCATGACAATTTTTCATTGAATGGTTATAAAACCTTGACATCAGCACAGCAATAAAAATAAGGTTCCTTAAATGCATCGTCAGGTGCAAATTAGTCAAGTTGCGGTCCATTTATGTACCATTCTTGCAGGGGAAAGAGGAGGGGCTGTGATCAGCATGGATGGGAAGGAGGAGAGAGGTGTTAAGCATTAGGAAAGACGATTATTGTGGTTCACAGTGGGGGGGAGGGAAGGGTAGTTGGGTCTTTTGTGAAGGAAAGGGATGCTTCCAGGATTGGGGAGAGGTTTTCAATGCTGCAATGTTTTTCCTTCAAAGTTGTTCATGTTAAGGTCAGCAAGGAGTGGTGATAAAGGAGACCCCATTGCTAATCCTTCCACTTAGGGTCTCCTTTATCACCACTCCTTGCTGACCTTTACATGAACAACTTTGAAGGAAAAATATTCAGCAGTCCCTCATTTTTTACAAAGAACATTAACTGAAAGACAATTGGACAATTTTGTGAACACCTTAAATTCCTGATGCAAAGGAATCAATTTAATATGTAGGAAAGAACAATGGGAAACTCAAGTTTCTAGATATCACAGTGTCGAAAAAGAGACTGGGTTGTGAATTTGCAATTTTTCGTAAAAGTACCGCCACAGAAGACATCATCCCCTTTAACTATCACCATTACATATCTCTAAAGTTATCCACTTTTCATATCCTGCTAAGTAGACTGCCAGACATACCCCTCCCTAAAAGTAATTTTGTTCAAGAACTAAAGGCAATAAAAGATATTGCAGTAAAAAATGGTACAAAGAAGATTTAATAGAAAAAATACAACACAGAAAATATTCCCTTAGACCAAACAATCTGTTGATAAACCAGTTAATATGGATGTGACAGATTGAAATGGTGTAGACTCCCTTATGTTGGATTCCTTTCACAAAAGATAGCCAACTTCTTCCCTAGGGAACAATTTCAGATAGCTTTTTACAATGCGAATAACTTAAAATCATTCATGAATACTAAAAAAGACAAAGTGGAGAAACAAAATAAAAGTGGCATAAGTTAACTTGTAAGGACTGTAGTAGTACATAGGCCAAACGGGGAGATCATTAAAAATGCGAGCGGAGGAACAGGACACTGTTTTACGAAATGTGACCTCATGTAATCTCACTTCGCCAAGCATCTAGGGAAAGAAAATCATGGAAGCAATTTCAATATGGAACTGATACACTAAATGGACAAAATAAGGAGAATGGACAAGTGGGAGGAGCTAAAAATCAGAAAGAATTTGAAAAAGGGTCATTTGGTCAACGATTTATTGTTTGAATACCTCTCCCCAATCCTGGAAGCATCCCTTTCCTTCACAGAAAGACCTAACTACCCTTCCGCCCTCTCCACTGTGAACCCCACTAATCATCTTTCCTGACCCTCAACAACCCTCTCCTCCTATCCATCAATGCTGATCACAACCCCTCCTCTTTCCTCACACCCCCTTTTCTCCTCTCTCACCCACACCTTCCCCCACAAGAATGGTATATAAATGGACCGCAACTTGACTAATTTGTACCGGATGATGACGCCTAAGCATTAAAAGTAGTACGAAAATAAAGAACCATGGAAAAATAAATTTGTTCTTCATTTAATGAACATGAACTACCACAAAGTGGAGCCAGAAATCATCGAATACATAGAACAATTATTATTAGTTCATTAGATTTTATATTTCTATTATAGTCTGTTATGTGCTGCATGCCTGAAGTTTTCCTTTGAGGTATAAAATTTATTGGCCAATGGTCTATGATTCCCTCCCATGGACTACGACCCTGACATGGTTAGGCAAATATTTAGGAAGCATGATCGATTTGCAGCTTCCTAGAAGTGAATGTGAACTCTGATCACAATTTAGTTTATATGAAGTGAAGCATCCGATTCTAAAACATAAAACAGGGAAGATGATAAAGGTAATGGAACATAGAAGCATTAACTAGAGTGAAAATGAAGGTGTATTGTGATTCAAATCATCCCGTTCTTCCGTCACCTCTGCCTCCTTTCTAGTGTTTGAAATATTTACTCCATGGTTATTGTGAACACCGTTTCTTCCGATAGTGGCTTCCTCATGTCCCATTAATTTTACTAATATTTTCCTATTCACATGCTGGTTTGCTATCAGCATGCTGTGGTCTGGGAAAACATCTGGAAGGGTTATTTGGTATTCTGCCCTCTAAATCAAGTGCTTGCCACCCATAGGTTGCACCCTCTTCACAGAACTTACTCCCCTCTTCCTCCTGTTTCTTGGACCCTATTTTCACATCACAGTAACTTAATTAATTTATTGCCTTCTCTGCGGAAATTTTGAGAACGATGTTCTCAGTCGGAAAGAGGCTTTCCTGTTTTTGTAACTTCTACAGTGGTGCTGGGTTAAGATAAGTAATAAGTGATCTGATTGTTACCGTGATTCCGCAAGGCTACTGCGACATTTAGGGTTTTTAGCAAATGAACGGATCTACTCGATCACTCAATATTCACATCATGGAAACAGCTGGCTTCACACGGCTAAATATCGTGCATTTATCTTTTCCGTTGGATTTCCTCTTGGAACTATGACGAGAGCGTACGTCGGTGGCAGGTTTGCTACTGTTTTCTTACAAAACTAAACAATAATAGATGTAATCTTTCTTCCCCACTATCTTTGATTTAATCAAGGAAAATAATAAATACCTTTTTTCAATACCTTCCCCGCTGCTTAATAGTTTCGGCACATTCAAAATCGCCATCCAAATGACAATTGAAGCACTAAATTTTCATCCGTTCAGTCGAGTGGGGAGCATGCTTGCATTGTGTATTTAATGTAAACAGCGTTGTGTGTTATTTTGAAATAGTTGTATTTTATTAATTGTCATTCGTACAAAATGAAAATATCGAAACGCGAAAATAACCACCAAAGCAAGAAGAAGGCTTCAAAACAGTTTTCTTCCAAAAAATCGGAAAATCGTGATTCAATCAATATTGCATGTGGTCAAAAGTGGTATGAAACTGAGGTTAGAAAGAAAATTATTCAACGATAAATATTTATTAGTTGCCAAAATTAGATAGTTTTTCTAAATGCCTTTTTTATTATCAGGTACCCCTGGATCCCCAAGATTTCCCGTCTGTATCCCACGACGTTGTAACTAAACACAAAAATGAAGCGAAAACAGAAATGGAAAAGGAGTGTGTGAAGCACAAAGAAAGTAAAGAAAACTTTGAACTGTATTTATTCTCTAAATTTTGCTTATCAGTTCTACATTATTTGATGATTTTATTGTATTTGTCTTTACGTTTCCACAGAGATGTCTTCTAAGCCAGATTATAAATGGATGTCCACTATAATGTCCAAAGGGACAAGTTCTGATAAGATAGCTTCCTACACAGTTGCTATCCAAGATTCGCCTATGCACAGTTTGCCCCTCCTGCAAAATTTGGTGGGGATGGTTAAAATGGGGAAGAGAAAGGATTGTTTTACGGTTATAGGTGATACTTTTGCGTTGAATGTTGCACAAAAATACTTCATTTCATTAATATAATTTTCATAACAAAGGTGGATTTTAATGATTTCTTCTAGACACTTTGGCCGAACTTTTCTTAGAAGATTTAATTCCGAAGAAATGGGAGAAACTCCGCCAATTTTCTCAACGCCCCCATGCTCTTTTAGAGTCCTTTTCTAATGGTAAACCATCTCTGAGAAGAAAAATTCTGCTTTCTTGGCTCTTCGAAGATGAGCTAAAGAGAATCTTTTCTGACTTCGTGGCTGCTATTTGCGAAGTCGCTGCAAAAGATTCTATAGAAAAAAACAGAATGCAAGCTATTGCAGCGTTACACAATTTGCTAACTGGTACAGCCGAAAAAGAAGACGTAAGTTTTGTGTGACAATCGAAGAAATGTGCTTATATCTCTCTGGCGAATTTTGTATTTTCCCAATTTTTTAGTTTCCTGAGTTATCATTCATTCGCATAGAAAAACAGAAACTGCATGCAAGCATAAATTTCCTGCAAATTAAAATCAAAAGAACCATTAATGAAATAAATTACAATTAGTTCTGGAGAAGCTGGCAAAACTAATGATTAGCTGTATATTTTTTGCCTTGTCTATTGGTAAAACTAAGGATACCTTTTTCTTAAGGGTAACTGGTGTCATGGCTTTTGTATTTGGTAGTCACTACCAAAAACGTCTCCCGAAAATTCTGCGAAGAATTACTTTTCCTTAAATTTTCGATTAAGTGTGCTCCTAAATGCATTGCTCTGGGAATCAGTGAAAATCGTGTGCCACTTAAATTACTGATTATAAGGTTCCAATGTATATTCTTCTTTATATATATATAAATATAAAATTGACATTTGTAGACAAGTAATGGTGAAGAGGGACATTGAATTGTAAGTCAAATGAGATAAATTGAAAAATAGTCATGTTTGTTTGTGATTTTCAGACATTGCATGCGTTCCTCATTGGATTAAAGAGACCCATTATTTTTAATTACATTCAAAATGAGATTCTCTTAAATTTAATACCCTTTCAGTGTTATGATATTGATGGAAGCAGTGCATTATCATTTTTGTTAATATCTCTGTTAGTTGGATACCTAGGACTTTGATAAGCCTAGAACTACATGAGTGTCTTATAATGCAACCATTTCAGAGAGTAAAAATCATTCGCCTTGATGAAATGGTTGCATTATAATGCACACATAGCGGGTGACTCCGTTAAAGTTACTATTACAGTTTCTTGAAATACATGAGTGTCTGTGTCTCATTCAGAACTAAGGTACCTACCTACAGCAATGTATTGATGTGCTTGCAACTACCTACCCACCCATTTCATCCAGAATATACCTATAATATAAGGATAAATTGGTAGTTGTACATGTGATTTAGCAGGGTAGTAGTGCTTGGAAAAAACATCTGCTTTCTTCGAAAATCAATTTTAAAGTATGGATTGGCGTAATCAATTATGTCAGGTGCATTGTCATGTAAAATAGTGATGCTGTTATGGGTGAATTTGCTGATGTGGATAGTCTGTGACTTCTAGCCACTTTTCATTTCTTGGACATTTTTCTGTTCATATATTTTTTTGAAAATTGCTATGGCTATTTTTTCTGATATGGCTGCCGGCACTGTACATAATGTTGCCTAGTAAGGGGAACATTCACCTCTATAGACTGTAGGCCCCAGGTTTGATTCCCAATGACTCTGGTTGCCTGAAGTATCATTCAAGCTGTGATTTTTCAGATTACGGATCTTCCTGAGAAACCACAGAAAGGAATTGTAAATTTTAAACACCTTTGTAAGGCTTAGAATGAGCTATGCCTTCCCCTCATCCCTAGTCCTAACTATCAGGTTGAATACTGTGGTTATTTCATCGTCATATTATTTATAGGTGAGGGTAGAGCTCTCACCGATCCAAGCTCATCAAATAGCATTTGTGAAATCCAACCAGAAGCCTCACCTGAGTTTTGAGCCTGTGGCCTTTTCCCATTAGTCTGTATTACTCCAACCATGGAGCTATCATGCCACCTATTTCCAGTTTCAAACCTTCAGTGCGCAAATTTTTCAGTTTCCAGGAAAATACATTTGCAATATTTAAAGTAATTAACTGACTTTTTATCAGTAACCTTGTATGTAATTATTTTCATTAACACAGGTCATATTAACAAGCCTGGTAAACAAATTAGGTGATCCCAATCTTAAAGTGGCATCTAAGGTAGTCTACTGTTTAAAACAGTTATTGCAAAAACATCCCAATATGCAGGAGGTTGTGAAGGAAGAAATAGAGAAATTGATTTTCAGGTAAGATAAAATAATTATTTGCATTTTATTTAGAGCTTATTAAACTAAATTAATTCGTGTTTGGTTGTTTAAAATATTTGCTGATTGATATGTATATATTGAAATCGTGTCATTATTCATAGGCAGAACATCAGCAGCAAAGCTCAGTTCTATGGCCTGTGCTTTTTGAACCAATACTATCTCACATCAGATGATCAAGAATTGGCACGTAGCCTTATCAAATTGTACTTCTCTTTCTTCAAAGCTTGTATCAAAAAGGTAATAAACTTAGCGTGTCCACCATAGCATTTTTAAAAATCCGTATTTCTATGTTCTTCTCCTCTCTTTCCTGCTAAATTCAGTCAATTCTTATTAATGCATCAGATTTTCAATTAAAAGTATTACCCTTAACTTATATTTGAATACCATGTTATTTTTTCAAATGTTTGAATTATAAAGTTATATGCTCTGTAGATTTTATTCACTCAAAGAAACCTGGTATTAGACATCATACTGCACTTATTCTGTCTCAAGTAATTGTGACATTTCATAAAAAATCTCAAACTACCGTCATGTAAATAGCATTCAACCTCTGCTGCGTCAACCATAGAGTCAAAGGAAATATGTTCTCAATAATTAATAAAATGAAAAAGATTGTGTGCAAATGTCAAATCTGAATAGAAATGAAACAGTTTCAGCAAAAATTGTTATAATTTCCAAGAATCAAGTGAATCCTTTCTCAATGGAAAGTGAAGCAATACATTGCTATAATTATATAATTTTGATAAAATGGTTTTAAAGATCAGTTTGCCTAAGGTTTTGAGTATTGCAGTGTGTGTTATTTCCTTGTGTAAGTTTTTTCTAGTTAAAATTTAAAAATCTACTTCAAGAAATGAAAATCAGGGTAGGAAAAGGTGTGTATTCAAAAAGCTGTGGTTTATAGTCTTTTCTCCAAATAAATGTATTCACCCATATTAAAACCACAGGTATTGCAATTTTCCACTAGATGCAATACCTGTGGTTTTAATATGTTACGCTTCCACCACATCACGCCTGAGACCTCATCATTCGTATTCACCCATACTGTGAAAATATGGAAGAATCCATTCTTTCCCATCGATTCTCAACTTCAGGAGCCCATGAGCCTCTAGCAAATTTTTTATCCATGGTGCATTTGAGCTTAAATCTTTTTTTCTGCATTTGCTCTGCAGGGAGAATTAGACTGTAAAATAATGAGTGCAGTGCTGACCGGGGTGAAACGTGCTTACCCATTTGCCAATTTAAAGATGGACGATGAAGCCCTAGTGGACCACATACAAACAGTTCACAAAATTGTCCATTTGGGAAGTTTCAACATTTCAGTTCATGCTCTGTCCCTTCTGTTGCAAGTAATGGATTTTAGCTCTGATGTCATATCAGACAGGTATGTATCATGACCTCTGTTAATGTGGAGTTTAATAGGGTTAGAGGTATGCAGTGTTGGTGCTTGACCTATTTTTCTTTAGTTTAAATATTTGCATATTGTTGATGTCAATTATGGTGTATATATTTCTGTATATAAATGTGTGTGTGTATATATATATATATATATATATATATATATATATATATATATATATATACACACATTTATATACAGATTATTATTATTATTTATATATATATATATATATATTATTATTATTAGGTAATCTACCGGTTAAGGTAGGTTTTTGGATGGACACAACTATCAAATAAAACTTTTGTGACTCCCCACCTAGCAAACTAATCTATATCAGGTCCCTCTTCATCTCGGTGTACTTCTTTCCTCCCTTCATCTCGTCCAACATCCCTATCCTGTTCCTACCCTTACCTCGCTTGCCCAACATTCTCCCCTCTATTACCCTCTTCAACATTCCACTACCGCTCAATACGCCCTTCATCCATTTTTCCTGCCTCCATAGGATTTCTCTCAACAAACCCCTCTCCTCCCCCACCATTTCTAGTACTTCCTCATTTGTTTTCCTTTCGGTCCATTTCACCTTTTCCATTCTTCTCCACACCCACATTTCAAAAGCCTCCAATCTACGTCTATCCTCCTGCTTCAGCGACCACGTTTCCGCGCCGTACATAGCTACGCTCCATATCAGAGTTTTTACGAGTCTTGTCTTAACCTCCCTACTCAACGTCCCCGTCATCAACTCCCTCCTCCTTGAGAAAGCCTCCTTGCCTAACGCAATTTTTCTCCTTACGTCCCTACCACTTTGACCATATTGGTCCAGAATACTTACGAGATACGTCAAGTGTTCTACCTGCTCTATTTTTTCCTCTCCTATTTTAATATTTAGCTTAGCCTTTTTCTTTCTGGAAAATCGCAAAACCTTTGTTTTATATAGTGCAACATATATAGTGCAACATATATATATATATATATATGTTGCACTAATATGAATATGCAACTATAATAATACAACTATTTGCATGTGATTTACATAATACTTGTATTGATATTATGTATGAATAAATTACTTGTCTGCTGCAGGGAAATATTTATTGGATAAAAAGTAATTAGAATGGGGGACTGAGGGAGGAGGGGACAAAAGTGGATGGGATAATTGAAAATGCCTTTTAATGGGACCAGTGGGTAAACTGCTCATGAGCAAATAACAGGCACTCCATATGGCATTATGGGTAATTAATTTAAATGTTATATTATGCCGTGCCTACCCCTAATCATAGTGAAATTAATACTTAACCTTCTCTCTATAATGACTCTCATTCACATCATTAATGATTCCACCAAATTAATTGCAATTATACATTGTGCTTAATTTTCATGGCATAAATGACTACACTTACATGATTTATGGTTACCTTCATTGATATCTCCCTCCGCAAACTTCATCTCTTAGTGCAATTCTCAGCAAAATGTTTACAGTTCACATTTCAACATACATTGGTCGCTTGGATCATCTATACAAAATTCAGGAAATAGATGCCTGAAATAGCAGACTCAAGGACTACTTCTTCCCACGGACATTATGGGATAGCAACTGTAGGGTTATAGAAAGCAAGAATGCCACTTGCCACCCTCTGCATTTAGCATGACCGCATAAGAATGCCATTAAATAATGTAGTACTCTTTACAGTATTGCTTGTTTTTAAATTTCCCCTTCCATCCCTCGTTCCTCTCTATGGGGGAACCCTCCTGCTACCTGCAGCATCGGGTGAAATTCCCTACCTGTGTCCTTGGAGAGGAGAGTGTTTTATGTTGCATGCTCTTGTGGTAGTGGAATGTCGCCTTCTTACTTTTCATATTCTGCCTTGCACGTTGATGGATGGATTTCATACTGCATCCTGGGGTGCAATTGTTTGTTGGATGATAGTGTGTGTATATGTTTGCATGAGATTGGGATTAAGTGATTTTTGCATAAGTGTATACGCCACTGTGGGTATAGTTTTGCTTGCATGTCGTGATTTTGCATGTGGCTTTGTTCCTTTTTACAAGTGGTGACCCAACACCCCCACCACATGCCCTTGTGGTGGCTTGCAAGGTATTATGTAGATGTACAAGAGTTGAACGGTATCACCAACTGTTTAGGTAATTACTAAATTTGTAAATGAGCCGAGGCTTCATCATTGCCAGGTGTGCTGTAGTTGGTCTGAAATGGTATAGTTCAAACTGCTTCTCATCCTGATACATTTCTTAATATATAGTTGATTTCTATTCCAGGTACTACACTGCACTCTACAAAAAAATTATAGACCCTCAACTCGCATCATCAAACCTCCAGGCCATGTTCATTAGTATGTGCTTCAAAGCAATAAAAAATGACTCTGAAATAAACCGTAGAAAAGCATTTGTGAAGAGATTTTTGCAGGTTGGTGAAAATATAGTTGAAGGCGTTGGAACATAATTACATATTCAGTTATTGTACATTCAGCATTTTAATCTGCTTTGTTTGTTATCCTTTTATGGGAAATATTTCTTTCTCTCTTCTTTTAAGGTTTGCCTTTATGTGCCTGTACCACTGGCTTGTGGAATCCTGTATATGATATCAGAAATTCTAAGAAACAATCATGATCCTCAGTTGTTAATGTTTCACGGTTCATCAGGAGTAAATGAGAATAAACCTGATCAAGTGGTCCAAGTGTTAGATGAAGATGATGATTATGAACATTATGAAGACATTAAACTTGAAGAAGACACAGAAAAGGTAAGCACGTTTGGAAGTGAAAATATTTTTTTTCAGATCTTCCTATTTAGGACCCAACATCCAGAAATCATTTGGCTTGGAGATTTATGAGGTGTAGTTCCTTTTGCTACTATACTGTAAAAAAAAAAGACTTAAATAGTACCCAAATTTAGTGTAAACATTTTTATCCGTTTGCATGCAAGGAACTAAGGTTTTTTTCTTAATGCCTGATAAAATACATTAATTACCCACTATCACACCAAACTTCAATCAATCTATGTTCCAAGGGATGTTGAACCGAATGCATATAAATCCATGTCAGTGAGTTTCAACTCTTAAGGAGCATATCAATCCCTTGATAGTAGGAATAAATTTTAAATGATTGCCCTTGGTTGTGTCATACTTGGCGACACATTTCAAAGGAATCTTACCTTGTTGTGAAGCCCCTAGATGGTTCCAGAACCCTATAGAGGCACAAGGCTGCAAATTAAGAGATGAGAAGAGCTGAAAATAATTGCCCCACTGATGCCAAAGTCCTTTGATGGATTTATAGCCAATAGGGCTGTTTATTCAATCTTAAGCTAATAATACTACCTTGAACAAAAAGTTCCCGGAATTTATTCAGAAAATTAAAAATACAAGTTTATTCATCTAAATCTATATTGTCCCCTTCAAAGTAATCCCCATCGACTGCAACACACTTATGCCAGCGCTTGATCCAATCCTCGAAACATTTTTTATATTCGGTTTTCGGTATGTCCATCAGTGCTTCCTGCGATTTTTCCATTACTTCCTCTCGGCTGCTAAAACGCGTTCCCCGTAATGGTTTTTTAACTCGATTGAACAGAAAGAAGTCACAGGGAGCCAAATCAGGTAAATTCGGTGGCTGTTGGATGGTATTTGTTGCATTTTTCGTCAAAAAAATTATGAATAATGATAGCACTGTGCGACGGTCTCGATGCACTGTGCGACGATTTCTGGTCTCTTTCGGCGAATTGCTTCACGCAAACGTCTCATAACGCCCAAATAATACTCTTTGTTTACTGTCTGGCCTTCTGGCAAAAATTCATGATGCACTACACCGTTGTAATCCATGAAAACCGTCAGCATTGCCTTCTTTTTTGACTGAAAACGACATGGTTTTTTTGGTCTCGGCTCATTTGGTGAACGCCATTCACTTGCCTGATGTCTGGATTGCGTGTCGTACTCATAAACCCACGTCTCGTCTCCAGTAATGATCCTTTTGATGAATGTGGGATCGGATTCAGCCTCGCAAATCATGTCTTTTGCGACGTCAACACGGTCTCTTTTTTTGCATGAAATTGAGGTCTTTTGGCACCAACTTTGCTGCTACTCGACGGAAACCCAAATCATTAACCACAATGTCTTGGGCGGATCCATAGGCAATGTTCAAGTCCTCCGCTATTTCTCTGATGGTTAATTTGCGGTTATTGACCAACATTTCTTTTACTTTATCAATTTTTTCACCAACTTTCGATGTCGATGGTCCTGCCACTGTGTTCATCATCTTCGATTGACTCACGACCACTTCTGAACCGCTCGTGCCACTGGTAAACGACCGTTTTTTTTAGAGAATCGTTGCCGAAACACTTTTCCAACATTTCCAATGTCTATGCGCCACTAAATCCGTTTTTTACGCAAAATTTAATACAAGTTCGTTGTTGCAAATTTAAATCCATTTCTGCAATTGTAAAAAATCGCCAACACACACAGAGATAGATGTACTCTTGGCTACGTAACTTTTGCAAATGTCAAATTATGACACTAAGATTTAAAGGGAATATCAACAACAGATGTACCAATTTAACAAAAAAAACAGAACTCAAATCGGAACGATGGGAGCGCCACACAGTGGTTATTCCGGGAACTTTTTGTTCAAGGTAGTATGTTTGCAAATGTAGTACTAAGAGATGAGAAGAGCTGAAAATAATTGCCCCACTGATGCCAAAGTCCTTTGATGGATTTATAGCCAATAGGGCTGCTTATTCAATCTTAAGCTAATAATATGTTTGCAAATGTAGTACTTCATAAACTAAAAGGAACTAGCTATGTTTTTCTCTTTTACAATTAATTATGGAATTAAGACTAGTCAAAATGTGCCTCTTTTATACAAATAGGGTTTAAAAAAATTGACTTTAGATATCTTGAACTCTTGTGGTAGCTCTAAATATGAAATAAGAAGTGCAAGGTGATGTGGATTAATATTAGTAAAATACTCTACCCAGTAGTACCTGTAATATCAAGTACCAGGCATAATGTGGCCCATATTCAGAGTAGGCATGCCCAGTTATGTACACAGTTAATCATTTGTTTTTATATACATTCTGGTGTTGAACTCAAAATTATGCAAAATAAAATAATATTTCATGTTTAAAAAAAATTAAAAATTGGTGCTTAAAATCAGCTATATCTTATGCACTTATGTAAACATAAATATGCATTTTGTATTAGTGCTTGTCATATATTTGACTGAAGGTGAAGTCTTTTTAAGCAAATAACTTATATAATTTGTTTTTTCTATGTATAAAGCCAAGGTAGTGCCAACCTGTTTGTCATATTATTCTTTTATCTTGCAATGGCGTAGTCTGTCATGTCAATTTCTGGTTTGGAACAGAAAATATCGCCTTGTATGTGGGTTAAATAAGGTAAACTCATTGCCTCCTTTGTTACATTCTAAATGAATAATTCATTTTCAAGTGGGTGAATTCAACTGAGCTGGAAAAAAAGAAGTATTTTGGAATAACTGGCCCAAATGTTATGCGACTGATAAATTGATGTAAAGCATTTATATTGCCAGGTTGAGGTGAAAAATGAAGAAGAAAGTGACCACTTGATTCATCATATGAAGGAGAAGTCATGTGAAACAGCAGAGCCTTCGTGGGTCCACCGTCCCAAACAGTTTTCAAGTGAGAGGGTGACAATCAAGAAGTTGACCAGTGGCTATGACCCCAACCAACGCAACCCTCGATTTTCTTTAACAACTGGCTGTACTTACACAGAACTAGTTAGACTAAGCCGTCATTTTCATCCAACAGTTGCACTGTTTGCTCAAAAAATATCAAAAGGAGAGCACATAGAGTATAGCGGTGATCCATTGATAGACTTTGGACTCCTAAGATTCTTGAACAGATTTGCCTTCAAAAATCCTAAAAAGGTAAAGATAAAAAGGGTCTTGAAGCAATAGAAACAATTTGTCTTAATCATCATTTTGTTATTTATTTTGATTATGTGATATTTTTTCTTTGTTGTTAAAGTGTCATATGCTCATGAAGTATTAAGTACTTTCAGTTGATTGACGTATTTATGTATGTCTTAATTGTAATCATTTAGTGTTTCTCGGTTGGTACACCCTGGGAATGAGAATGTTTCATGTTGTTTTATGTGCAGGTATTATCCCACTTTGACCCAAGTTGTATCTTTATCACATTTTTTCTTTGAAAAATTTTATGAGTGTCTTTACATTTTAATCTCCAGTTCAAGCCTAGTTGGTGCATGTAAATTCAATTCTATGCTGATTATTATTGAGGGGGCTGCAGTTGCATATTGAGGGGAAACCAATATATAACTGGGGGCTATATGTATATAAAATTGACAGAATATTATGAGTGCCTAGCCTGAGTTGATTAGGAAAAGCTTATAAATGCTTAAAATTGCTCAACTAATCATTTATTAATATTGCCCAGTGGTTTACAGTGCTGGCTAGCCAATGGTGCATATTTTCTAAAGAGATAATTTAATGACTTGAATTTTGGTGGTGGGAGGGAGAATTGAAGCCCCTTTTCTTTCCACAAATTTGTAATTTTCAACCAACCTTCAAAGAAAACTATTACATAATTAATTTAGGAATCTGTCTCATGATAGCTCATTTGTTTACAGGCCAGTCAGGTTTTTAATGATGCAGGAACACCGGCTAATGTGTTCTCAAGAAAGAATACTTACATTCCCCAAGGTCTTAAGTCTTTACCAGTCACCTCTGGAAGTTACCTTAGTGAAAAGGAGGAAAATATACCAGTTGATGAAAGATTTCTGTATAAGTAAGTATAGTACTTATAAGGGTTAAAAAACTTTCTTTGGGAAATAAGAAGTTGTTTCTCCTTATTGTGATAAAGTTACATTAATTGATAATGTGGTAAGGGAAACATTAGGAGATAGAAACTATTAAGGTGTTTGGTGTGATTGTCTAATCTCTAAACATTTGCCACCGGTTTTTATAAATAAATTGAAAAGATTTTATTTCATGAAATTAATAAATTTGTATTTAGAACATGTTAATTCATTACATGAGGTAGAATATTAGTCATGAAACAAAAGATTATTGTGTTTGAGATTCTTAAAGAAAATCAGTAGAATGATGGTTATTGTAAAACTGTCATGAAAAGCATTGTCTCCATTATAGGGAAAGGGTCTAAGTGAAATGTGAACTACATTTTTTCCATAGATTTTAAATATAATGAGGTAAAATGACAATCAACCATGTCAAGGTACTTCTTAAATTTGTTGGGCCATTTCCTTGGGCAGCTAACCCAAATAAATTGAATGTGTTCATGCTTCTGCCACTCAACCACAAACTTCACCTCAGCATGGCTGAAAATTAATAACAGAGCTTCCTTGCATGCATGAGAGAATTGGACCTGCTTTTTCACTAATTATCAATCAACCATATAGGCTCATATGCAGCTTTTCTCTGCTGGTAACTGCCAAATAAGAAGAATAAGAACCAAGAGGTTACACAATTAAGCTAATCACAATTAAGCATTTGGTTTAAAATAAAAATGAAATAAAGACTAAAGTTGTTTCTTGTCACTTTTGTAAGGGATATTTTGCTGTTGGGAAATCTTCTTATATATTAATATTCAAATTAATAATCCATTTTTGAAGCCTTGAATTCACTCTGATGAAGACCCTTGTTAATTCTGGCTGATTGGTTGTGGGTTGGGTATATTATCTCAATCAATCAAAGTTAATATGCCTATTAAAAAAAGGGTCTTGGGTGGACCCTTCCAACAACTATTTTAGAGTAATAGGATTCCTGTAATAACAAACCTAAAGTTAGCTTTATTCACTGTGCCTGATGCATGAATTGCATGTTTGGATGAATTTAATGATTTAATTCCACTCATTTTCAATAGTTACATGCATCAAAGGAGACATAATAAGGTAGCAGTTAAGGAAAAGGAAGACAGTGATAATGACAGTGTTAACAGTGAGGAATTTGAGGAAGTAATGCACAAGTTCCTTGGTGGAAAGGGCAAAATGGGCATGGAAGATGAAGATGACTTGGACTTTGCTGATGGTGTGAACTTTGATGATGGTGATGAGGAAGGTATTTATACATTATTTGTATTTAGTTGTTTACTAGATTATCAGAAATATTACTTTGGTTACACATATTATTATGGAGCTTGGTCCAGCCCATAAATAATAACTAGAGGTACATGTGGGATGAATACTATTGTTGATTACTGTCACAGGTTAGTAATAGTTTAGTTTTTGCACATGTGAAAGCACAAAGTTTGATTATCAAAGAACTGTTTTTCCATGCATGCATCGTTCATACTAAGACATTGTGTCAGTTACAAGTATTATTATCAGGAATGAAAATCAATCAACCTTATTTAGATCTCTCCTTGCTGTCATCCAATGCATAAATTCATGAATTTGATGGTTAAAGGCTTCACTTTGTGAAAATTCATGGTCACTGAATAAATAAACTTGGTATTTTTCATTCAAAAACTTTATTATAATACTACTGATTTAATGCATTGTTATCAGCTATGATGTTGATACCTGATGATATCAACTATGTGCTAAAACGTGTAGTAATATAATAAAGTTTTTTGTGTGAAAAAATATGCACCAAGTTAATTTATTCAGGGTATAAATTCACTTTTATGTGATCCCCAGAGCACTGCTATGTGCTTCCTTTTTGTCTTTCAATGGGCACGCACTGGGAGCATAGAAAAAGGCATTGTCTTTCTGGCGAAATGTCGGGATACTGGTTATCTCAGGAAGGAGGTTTGCACAACTACATATTACTCTTCCAATCTACTAATGCCCCAATGTGCTCACACCCTAACACCATTCTTTGTCTTCCATTAACATGAGAGTGAAATGGATGCAATTCTTTCATGAGTGGGTAATATAATGAAAGAAGGCAAAAGCCAAAATAAAGGGTAATGACCCATACTATTACAAATTAAAGTAACATTTCCATTTTGTAACTAAGTATACAAACCTCCATAACTTATGGTGGTTCTTAGAGTAGACACGATTTGCTCTTTTGTTCATTAAAAGTGCTTTTTCTTGTTAACAATTTTATTTTTTAATGTGAAAAATTTAAATTATGTTAAAAAATGTATTTTCATTTCATTTAGGTCAAGATGTTGAAAGTAATTCCAGAACAAAAATTAAGAGAAAGGTATTTATCTCTGTGGTAACTGTTGAAATTATGTTAGAACAAACTATGCATTAATAAAGTTAACTAAATGCTATTAATTTTATTATGGTTGTTTTCAAAATAGATTAAGACCAAAAAGAGGAAAGCAATTGAATTTGAAAGTGCTAACAGCAGTGATAGTGAGGAAAGTGATAATGAAGGTGGTGATGACATGTCAAAAATGTTTGCATCTGCTGAGGAATTTTCAGAAATGTTGCAAGATACTGGTTCATCTCAGCTTAACCATGCAGGGTCCTCTGGGATGTCCAACAAGGATAATGCAGGTAAGAGGTTCACTGGATTCTGCTAGACATGTCTCCCATTTAAATGGTTGTTTTGGGTGATGTCAATGTAAAAGAGAAGTCTACTCAGTAATGAGACCCAACTTTATATTTTCAGCTCTTAAGCAGCTACGGTGGGAAGAAGCCAGAGACAAGTGGGTTAAAGGTGTAGACAGATATGTCAAAAGATCTGGGAGTAGTGCATATGGCAAGAAGCACAAATTGCCCAGGAAAAAGACCAAACTTCGAAGAAAATAAGGATATTCCTGTGTTCCATCTTTAAAAAAAATTATGTACGAAATTTGGAAAATATAATTTAAAGTGTTGATAAGTTTTTATATTATATTGATCCTGAATCATGTCAACGTTGAGCTTAACATGTACTATTTAATATTATAATATCATCTTGAAATTAAATTTTCCATCTTTCGAAAGGTTCACTGATTCAATGGTGTGAATTATGATATTATGGAAAATTGTGGCTTCATGAAAATGAAGTAGCCCTTGCCTTATTGGAGTAAGGAACTTGGCAGTACAAGGTGTGATGAAATAGAATCACAGCCAGGACATAAACCATAAGATTTAAAGTATTGGTGCTGTTTACTTCCCAAGAGGCCTCTTTCAGTGCCACACTCCTGGTATTGGCAAATGCATGTTTGAAAGACTACCTGAGGGAAATGGGTGGTTGCTCTTAACATTTAGTGTGATGCAATCTTCACCCCTGAATCTCACTTGTTTTTGTACCGGTTATACTTATGGGAAAAAAAACTCCAGGAGATAAGGCCTGTTTAGTGCAGAGGCTGATGGACTTGTGTAATTTAGAATTTTTATGTACTTGAGCAGAAATTGAGACTGTTGTTTTCATGATGGGATTGCATTTTTTATTGCAATAAATAGTAAACAGAAATTTGATGCATTTTAAGTTAACAAAATCAACTGGACAATACAAATGTTTAATATTATGCAATGTCTTGGGGAATCATTGAAAATGAAGCAATATATGTGTGTCATGGTACCAGATCATTCATATTCCTTTGTAGACACCTTTCAATTTGTACATGCAATATCTCTAATTGACATAATTTTTAATTAATCATGATATTCCACCATATCACACCTGAAACGTCTCTTTTTATGACATAATTATCATTGGCATTCCTGCCACTGTATTAGTATATCCTCCTGTTGGTTAATTGTGCCATGCTTATTGAAAGTGAACCTTGTCCATGAACCATGCATTCACCATTCAGGGTTTAACATTCTCTCTCTATTGACAACCATGATGACCCTTTAATGCTTCCACATGCGGCATGTATGTAGTATGGAATTTCATCTGACTTGGGTGAAAGATTCAAAATAAGAGTGAGAGTCCTATCTTATTATCCCCCTAACCCACAGTGATATGCTTCTTAAGCTATCCTTCTCCTCTCGAACAAATGGCATTGCGACTAGCAGTCTGATAGCAGGACAATGGTTAAATCTAATTATGGCAATGATTAGAGCAAATAGAAGAGAGGAAATTGGGTTCTTTATTCTACTAGCAATATTTAAACATGTTGTGAAATTGGAAGCATTATATACAAATTGCGAACACACTCGCATTCATACCCACAGGAAACATTTTTTCTGCTCTCAATCCCTATCTATCAATCTTCAAAATTATCTTTGGTAACAATGCTGCAAAATGAAGCCATTACCTTCGGAAAATTCTAGTTATGGCCCTGAATCAATTGACTGACTAGCAAAAAAGGTGTCTCCATTCCTGGGCAAGTGAAATTATTGCTTAAAATAACCGTAGTCTCCATGCATTGGGTAATTAATATTCTGAATGCTGTGTCAATACAATACAAGCATACCCTGAAAAGGTTACCTTTGAAATTGATCCTTCAAATTTATTATTCTGGACTACTAGAATTTGCAGTGGCTGTCCTGGGGGGACTATGTTTTTTTATACATTTTCTCTGGCAGGTGGAAGATTAAGTGAATGTACACATCCATTCCTCGAGTCTCATGCACTTTATTAAAAATTTCATTCTTATTGTGCCTTTTTGGTATGTACACAAATTATATTACATTTTACAATATTTATAAAAAAAATCAGCACCATGAATTCATTTTAACTCTCACATTGAATTCGTTTAAACTCTCACTTGAGTATGCTAAAAATTCTGGAAGAAAGAAGTTCACATTGCCCAATTTTCAATAAACAACATATACACTCTTGACAGAAGGACAAAATAACAAACTTCTGATCCATGAACCATGATTCGTTGATCTATTTACAAAGTTATATGCACTTTACCAATACAGTCCTGTGCATTTATATATTCTTTATGTAGTAAAATAAATGAAAACTATCAACTGTCTTTCAAAACATCTTTCAAAATACAACTACTATTACTCCCACTAGCCACAGAAAAAGTTGGTAACGTAGGTAAGATTGACTCAGACAAGAGAAGTGGTGGTGTAGAAGATGTAGAAGGAGTCCTCGAATGTCCTGAAGCCTAAAAAGAAAGATATGGCAACTGAGTAACTCCATCACAAGGAGTAATGAACATATTTCCACAAACTTTGTTAATTACAGCTATCATTTATTCTAACATCAATTAGTCACAGGAATGAAATTGTAATATATGCATAATTATTACTCACAGGAGAGGATGATCTGACTGGCTCAATTCTGGCATCAGAAATCATACGCAGCTGTGGCACTGACTTGGGTCGAGATTCACTTTCCAAAAACCTTATAAATGCCTCTGAGAGTGACTGCAATGTAAAGAAAAATATAACATCATCAGAAGCTCATCGAATACATATTACAATTTAACATAAAGCAAACACAATAGAAATGTGTAATTCTGACTCATGGAAGGAATAGGAATGATTTCCCAGTGAACAAAAGCACAAAATGTCATTATTGCAGGCAAACTATTGCCCTACAGCTGATATGATGAATACGCACAAAGCTATTTGAATGGATTGGATGGAGGGGTCATAGAGCATAAAATGGTTAATTCACAAAGTGCATATGCCACCCTAAAGGAAATCCTATGTTTCTGGCTTTGGCATATAAAAGCAATCAAAGAACTTAAAAAAGGGCTAAACTAGAATCAGCATACCGGTTGATTGAGATCTGGTGCAGGGCTTCCATCTTTCGACTGGTGGCCTCCACTCCAGCCAGCCAATCCACGCAGCCAGCCTGTGCCTTTCCCAGATCCATCCCCAAGGTCAACACGTTCTTTCTCCTCTTTGTTGAATTCTAGGATGGTCACGATGATTCTGAGTATCTCATAACGGCGGGTCCCTTGCATTGGCGATGAGAGGTAACCCAGCAAAAGGTTCTTCACCAAATTCCTGAATTAAGTACAATATAATAAGTATGAATGTCAATTATGAATTTTGGATGAAAAAACAATTTAAAAAGAAGACATTTCAACAAACTGGACTTCCCTCTCACTTAAGCTATGACTATTGTAGTAGGTAACACTATGAATGTGTCACTCTATCATTTGAAAACACAGCCATGGATAGTGAATTTTAGAATGGAAAAAATACAAAATAGCAGAAATTTGGAATAACATCAAGACTAAAAATTGCCAACATAAAGATTGTGTGAAACACTGACAGTTCAACAACAGAAGTATCAAATTACTATTATCAAGAAGTTTCATTTCAGGATGAAAGAATATCCCAAATGTGGCCTTTTTAGTAACATTTTGATGTAACTTAAGCAAGTAATTTGTCCTTGATACAAAAATACTTTCACTGCAAACTTATTGATGTGAATAATCAGTAATGGCCACACAATGGAATCTTCAGAAAAAATTCCAATTCCCAACCTTCACAACTTTGACTAAATCTACTTTGAAAACAAACATATTTCCCCCACTGCTCTTTTACATGGGCATAAATTACTTGGTGAATGTGTGAGAAAGTATTTTTTATTTCAATAAGCCTCTAATATCAAATTCTCTGCATAACTCTCACAAACGCCACTGCGATTGGCTCATACCTGTAGATGTGGGTTAACAACCTTGAAAGCACATACCCTTCACGATCTTTTGATCTTATAGCAGGATGATTCCTATATTATTATTTGGCATTCTACAGGTTCCAGTAGGTTTAGGATGGACACAGCCTACACAATGGTAGAGCATTACATTTCTTTGCCTTTCCTTATAAATAACTTTAAATCAGAACCTACACCCTTCTTCAATTCTGCATACTTCCTTCTGTCCAATATACTTATCCTCTTGTTTCCCCTTCCTCACTTGGCTACCATTTTCCCTTCCGTCATGGTCTTGAACATTCCATGGCCAAATAAAATGGCAAAAGCATACAAAATTAGCCTTTTTCTATGTCTAAGTTACTGTTTCTGTGCTGTACAAAACCATGCTCCTTGTCAAAGTTGTCACAAGCCATTTCTCCAACTCCACGTCCCTCTCATCAATTCCCTCCTAGTGAAAGCTTCTCTGCCTGATACATTTCTTCTTAGATCCCCACTACTTTGACCATTTTGGACAAGAACACCTCAGAGAAATAAAGCGTTGTTCCAGCTCAACCTTATGAGTTCCTTAATATTAACTTGGATTTTCTTTTTCTCAATGTTACATAAACTTTATTTGTTTTATTTACATTTATTCTCAACCCATCTCTATTACACTGAATTTCCTATGTAATCAGTAATGCTTGCAACCCCTTGCCTGACTGACAAACTAAAGCTTCATCATCCACAAACCTGATGTTATGAATTGTCCACCGACTTATCTCCAATTCTTCTCATACCTCTTTAATCACTTCTTCCATATATACATTAAAAAGCACTAGTGTTAATGGACAACCCTACTTTACTCCTCTTCCCAACACTCCCCATCTGGACTCTCTGTCTCCCACTGGCACCTGACCAGTATACGACATGTACTGATTGCAGATTACCCTCGCTGTTCCTTTTTATCCTCCTGTCCTATTTTCTGCAATATGTTCATTACTTTTTCCCAATACATTCAATCAAACACCTCGAAATCTACAAAATAGACAAATCCTGATTGTATTTCATGGTCTTCTCTATTGGTGATCTCGTTACTCCAATTGCCTCTCCCCTTTCTGAACCCATCTTTAATTGATGATCCTGGAACCAATTTAGTTGCGAGCGAAATCAAACTTAATGTTCTATAATTCTCACATGATGTAGTTTTCTCCTTTTTTGGGATAGGAACAAACACTGAACTGACAAAATTTTCCAGCCAAACTCCTCCCTCATAAATCTATAAATTAGTTCATAAAAACTCTTACTACCCATTTTCCTAGACCAGTGAGTAATTCAATGGGAATAATGTCTATTCCCAGGGCCTCATTTGATTTCAATTTCCTCATTACAATTTATATCTCATCGTCAAGTACACCTGGACCTAAACTATTCTCATCTATATCATGTTCTTTTTCTATTTCTAAGTTGGCCTAATGTCTTTACCATATAGTTTCTCCATATAAACCCTCCATCTCTCTTGAATCTTTCCAGGTTCAAACAATTATTTTCCTTAATTATCTTTCACAGTTTGTACAGATTTTTTCTTCATATTGCTCGACAATGTTTTAACCTTCCTGTATATCACATCAATTTCACTCTTCCTCAGCAAACTTTCAACATCCTTGCACTGTCTTCCACCATACCTCTTTCACCCTATTGGCTTCCTGCCTCAGTTCATTATTTAATGCAATTGCATTGTAGAGACCTTAAAAATAAATAATTTTTTTAGTCTTTAATCAAATATTGAGTTTTGTCTGGATCAACTTTGGAATGCATGAAGATCATCTTTGAAATGGATCAATGAATGGTTTGCGACAAAAGGGAAAGATTTTTACAGGTGTGGTATCCACAAATTACCTGAAAGATGGGAAAAATGTCTAACTAGCAATGGAGCCCTTTGATGAAGCTCTTTTTATCATTCTTCCAAATTTTAATTTTTTTCAAACTCAGCATTGTGTACTTGTACACCTGGTAAGAACCGTTTTCTTATATTTAAATATTGGCAGGTAAGAACAAAGTTGCATTCCCCCAGTGCCATTTATTGATTGTTTCCACAGCCACTGAAGTTATTGCTTTGCTTCAACAGCCGTTTGACTGTTGGTGAATGCTGGTAACAATATCTGTGACAATAACCACTGGTGCTAGTTGTGATGTGTGTGCAAAAGGATCATCAGCTACTTAAATTCATCAAAAGTTGTGCCTAGTTTATGGACCTACAGTAATGGGTGAAAAAAAGGTTAGACAATGGTATCGATGATTCAAAAATGGCTACACAAATGTGCATGATGAAGAGTTAAGTGACAGGTCCAATGTCTAGGCCAACAAAATCATTCAACAAGTGGACCATGAACTCCGATCCAATCGACGATTAGTGTTCTGGCTGATAACTGACTGGCAACCATGGTTTCAGATCACACCTAATAATGCTGTATGGCAGCAAAACCATGGCCCGGTGCTAATAAATTGTAAACTGTGGATTTGCAGTATTTTTTACCATTCCTTGAAATACGAAGAAATTTGACATAGTTAAGTCTGAGACAGTGTCCTACGCTGAGGGATTCAAGAAGCTAGTGTAGTGTAACAATAAGGACTTGGAAGTACACAGTAATTATGAGGATAAGTAAAGTAACTTTGTAGGAAAATAAAAGTCAATGAAAACTTTTACTTAAAAATTTAATTTTTTAAGACCCAAGGCAAGACTCTCTGAGTATGCCTAATCTTTTTAGCTAGTCTTTGAATACACCCAAGTCATTTGCACAGCACTAGCTGACGTGTTTTCTTCAAAAGGGTATCAAAACTAAGATTCCTAAGATTTCAGGAGACCATTACATTGCAATAATTTTGAAATAATACTTGCAATAACTTGTAGAATTTCTTTATGATTAAAAAATAATTGATTGAATTCACCATAGTCCTTTAAAACTGAAAACCATGACTTTGGCACAGAAGACTATGAAGAAGATGCCATGAGAAATATTTTTACGGGTTTTCAAACAGTTGTGTTATTAAAACCACAGGTATTGCAATTTTCCACTAGATATTTTCTTTCGACACTACCGGTTTCGATGTTTTCACATCATCATCAGGTGTGAAAAACAGATGTGAAAACATCGAAACCGGTAGTGTCGAAATAAAATATCTAGTGGAAAATTGCAATACCTGTGGTTTTAATATGTTACGCTTCCACCACATCACGCCTGAGACCTCATCATTAGTTGTGTTATTGTTTCAATTAAGTCAATGAATTTTGAAAAACACAATCTCTGAATGTATAATTCACTACTCAGATGTATCTTTTTAAACAGAGAGAATGATTCAAAATAACTAACTATTTTCTCTCCTGTCTGAATAAGTAACTCCTCTAAAAGGTATTATAGTTCTTCTACCATGATTTGCTATCAGTCATATTCTAATCTGTTTACATAGCAATTAATTTTTACTTACTTGTCAACTTTTCCTTCTACGCTGAGGCTAGCATTTCGCAGTCTTTCTTCAGCTGATATTAGACTAGCATTGAGCTTTTTCACTATAAACAAACCAGGGGGAATATTTAGACAGACATTAAGATCAGCTTGCAACCTTTAAAATTTTAAAAGAAAATAAGTTTACAGGAAATAACATGATTTAACCCATACCAATTAAAAACAAATACCAAAATTAACAAATTATATATAGTTATGTTCCTAAAAAGTCCACAATGGTACATACAATCAATTATATTATATCAATAAACATGCTAGGAAAGAAATAAATATATGAGGAAGTAGGCCAGGTACATAATGAGAAAGGGATATTGAGAAATTGCATGCTACTATGTAGACTAGAGCACTCTCTTGCTTTGTGAATTCATTTCGACGAAGCCTCCTGTCAGCAGGCAATCAATCAGGAGATTAAAATGGCCAAAGAAAGAGTATAACACAAGCACTGGCACTATTTAACATGCCCACCAGTACCTGATGTAATACTCATCATTGGGCCACCAGAGCCATTCCACAAAACCCTCCAGCCAAAGCAGCCACCAAACCTTTGGTGAAGGTCTCCAATTCTTTTAAATACTCAACTCTATGGAATTAGATTTATAAAAAAATATTATGCTACTTATGAGTTAATGGCCAAACTGTGAATGCTACTCCCTTCACTGTTCAAATTACATTTTACTACAAATGTCAAAACAGCAAATTCATCAGCTCAAAATCATGCTGGTTGAGTGATTTTCAAGAGATTGACACCATTTCAGCATCAGTGTTTTCAATCAGCTCCAGCCGACTGTTTTTCATTTTTCAAGTGGATTTATGCATAAAATATCAATGAACTCCACAAATTTCACCACACAATGTAATCAAATTTGAACTTATCCCGCTGGATAGTGAGTACTCAGTATCGTCTTGATTAAAATCCCAATTTAAATTGACTGAATTCAAAGGAAAGAAATAAGCAACGTCCCACTTTTATTCTATTCTGATCCCCTCAACATTAAGAATCCTGGATGGCTCCATGGATATATGACTTTGCACAGAGTGCGAAACACCCATGGCTCATCTCCTGATATAGAGGACCTTTTGCCGAGACAATCCATCAAGAAAGTTACCAATGATCATGTCAACAAAGATATAAGGGTAATTAACAAATCAATTCAACTATTTCAAGGCAAGTTGTCACTTGAGGCTACAATGATTCTCTGAAATTGGTGAAAGGAGTTTTATCATCCCATTAACCATGGCATGCAACTAACTATTTGCAAAGTATTTTCTATGCAAAATTATTGAATAATTCACTTATTCACTAAATATGTAAATCCACCTAAGTACAAACACCTGAAAAAACAGCGACAGAAAATTTCATCAAAATTACTGACCCATCCAAACACCTTTGAATTTAATCTCTCACACCAGGTACTTTATTACTGGCACTTTAATAGGGGTTCATAATGAACTATGAAAGCCCTAAATCTTGTCATTTTTGAGTGGAAAACATTTTATATAAATGTACACTAAAATCTTATTCTACACAACATTAATAAAGATTAAACCATCTACTAAGATTAAGAACTACTGAAACATTTACAAAAAATAATCAAATAAATACTTCCTGAAGTCAACAGTTAAAAAAATTCTAACTTAACCTTGAAGATAGAAATTTAATACATGCAAAGTAATTTCTTCCCAGAAACCTCACATGCCTACTTTCAAATACACCTAGTAGGTAAAAAAAATAGCTTTTGCATATGATTTATCATGTCAAATGTGATTCAGGTGTTTCTTCATGCAACTGAAATAGCATGCCATTTTATGATCTATTTTTAAGAGAACATAGAAAAATTGGATTCTTCCCATTATTCAGTGAAGATATCCTAATTTCCTGACTAAAAAACACACCTTGTAGGTGCAAAAAAAATACCTTTTTTCAAATGATTTGCTTTGCCCTTGATAGCTAATTATTTAACTGATTATAAGTTTTCCACAACTTACGATTGGAAAAATTTTCAATGATTGAGAAAACACATAAATGTATTGTACTTGTGTAGTGGCAAATACACCAATTAAGAAACAAATGAAAGTATCTTAAAAATGGTTGAGATGTGTATTAATGCAACTGACATAGCATGCCCTGTGAACAGTTTCTTTTTCATTGAACATAAAAAATAAATTCTCTGAATTTATTCAATCAACATATTTGCTTAGATTGACTAAAAAGTTTCCCACTGTGCAAAAACAAAATGTACGCTTGGTTCCAAATACAAAGTGTTAAATTTCAAAATAAAGATGCTAGTGAACCAATGGCACTGATAGATACCATATAAATACTAGTATTGGTGGTGAGCATTCATCGTAAATATTAACATACAATCAATAAAAACTATAACACGCATTTTCTTGATGCAGCGTTTGGCAAGTACTACAAAACAAACCAGGGCAACTGAATTTAAAATTAATTAAAGTAAATTCAATGACTAAGCTCTGTGGCCATATATATGTACAATCTAATAAATGATTAAAATGAAAATGCAAAAGAAATAATATTTCCAAACTGGAGATCAAGTGTATATTGCCATTTCTATCAATCAAGGATTTCATGAGAAAAACATGCTATGAACAATCCATTTCACAGTTCATAAATGCCATCAATAAATATGATACCTAATTGGATAGTCCTAATTCAAAAGGAATATTACAATATGTCATTTCAACAGCAATTTCATATGAATTATGAATATTATATTTTTATAAAGAACCCTTTAACCTCTGCCCCTCCCCTACCCAAATCGTAAGAGATGAAGCATCCTAATATTACACCTTTAAGTTATCCTGAGCTTAAATAATTTTACAATTTGGTATGAAACCATGGGGTTGTCTACTAATATATAAAATGGTATATGATCTAAATATTCCAAAACAAATCCTATTAAACTACCCATGTTAGAAATATTCAAATATTAAAGCAAATCATCCCACAAAGATAGTTTCTCTTGCAAAAAATTCAAAAATTTTGATTATTTTATCATGTTTCCTGATAAACTTTGAAAAATTAAATTCAAATTAGCATATGCCATTTTAATGAGTGAATAAAATTTAATTTTGACAACAACACATATAGTGTGTGTTCCCATTCACAAACAGCAGAATGGGAAGAGTTATTACTCGAAAACAATTAAGATGTCCAAATCCTCATTCTGCAATAGGAATGACAACTATGGATATGATTACTGCATGGGTATTGCATTTATTGGCAGAGAGAGACCAGCGTCTTTCTTAAAAAGCTTGAAGAGACCTGTAGTCAGGATCTAATAGTTTACTATATTTATTCATGAACATTTGATTTTTTTCCTCTTGACTGGTTGCATTTTAATAAGTTAACCAACTTTGATGAATATACTCTTGTTTATAGAATAATATCTATGACAGAGAAAATGTCTAATGGTGAATTATGTCATCATTATTGCCACAATTATATACTGCTTTCCTCTTGAGGATTAACACCAAACAGTTTAAATGATGAGAAATTCAACTCAAATTCAATAAAGGATAATATATTATTGACTTCCTGGATATTCTGCAATTTCCCTAGTGGCTAAAAACAACAAGAAACAAAATGCACTGATAGTCAGGATGAATGAGGTTATGACCTGTGAAACCCCACATGGCAATCTGAGTTACAATATTATACTCACAGTTACCACATGAGATTACACAAGCACTCCCAAATTGTCCAAAATTGTCTCCCAAATAAAGTTCTCAGGCATTTTTAAGTCCATTGAAATGGTACATATAGCTGAAAACAGAGACATCATGTAGCACCTACTTTTAATACAATAAACACTTTTTCAATGAAATGGAAATGTTCTCAAAACCATTTATGCAATGCAGTACCAAAAGTGGTCAATTGTGTTAACATTTGCCACGCTGCAATTCTACATAAAACAAATGTCTACTCACATGCACAATGAAGTTTAATTAAGGCAAACTGCTGATGCACAATGCCATTTCATATTCACTGTGACAAAGGCATCATGTCAACCAAGAATATTATACAAAAGTTGAATGCACAACCCAAGGAAAAAAGGCTGAAATTTCTTACGTATGTTTGTGGGCATAGGTTTGATACTATGCGGTATGAATGCAGCTAACTTGAAAGTATCATCTTAAATTTATCTAAATTTCAACTTAATATTAATAAAAACAACAACAACAGGCAGCTGTGTTAACTTTACTTACATCAAATAATTATTTATTGAGGCCAATACAAATCACCACTAATGGCAACCTATAGTTAAATGTGCTTTAACACACAATATATTATGACAACATAAATACCAAATGCTAAAAACCGAGCCTAATAAGGAATTATGATGGTTATTACATAAAAGAAACAAAACTAATTCAAAATGCATACACTTAAACCTATCCATTATTTAATGGGACTAAGGTGAATACAACTGAAAATCTTACACCTTTACGACAAAGCAAAATTAACTACGACATGCAACTGCATTATTTCATTTTTTTTTATTTGAAATTTCTCACCAAAATAGTTCAAAGATGACAAAATCGGTTACGATATATAGGAAAGCGAGAAAATCATTCCCTAACTTTTTCTGAACTGATGATTGCCTATCATTTGATGGCAGAAAAACTAAAAGATTGTTCTTTTGGACCAATAATTATACATACAGCTAGCATGATAGTACCATTGAACAAATTATCAACTAAGGTAAACATAACTAGTGACACTATGTAAAAGAATTGTGCATTAACCTTTCATTGAATTGCACACAGGCCCTTTATTTAATGCCTATCAATATACATTTTATAATATTTTTTTAAAATTTTAACAATATGATGAATATTGTTGTTTAAGCTAATTCTGAATGTATACACCATTTTGGTACTTCTTTCTGTAATTCCATATTTATTGCTTAATGCAATATAATTTTGTTCATAAAGTGGCATTTGGCACAAGAGACATGTTGACACATTTTCGGCTCATTTTTAGAGAATATTTGTTCTAGAGCAGTATGCATGATGCCATGATGAGTAGATGCTTCAAGATCAAAACAAATAATGCTGAATTTATACCACATTATAAAGAGATTTGCTACTTAAGAATGGGATAATAAACAAATTATGCAGTCTGACCATGTTTCACATTATGATTACACAAACGAAGTAAAATAAAAGATTGATTTTAATTTTTATATCCTGCCTTAAAGGACTTCAATAAAATTAGTGGATGATTGCAAATCAGAGGATTTCTTAAGCCCTTAAATGGTATTTATATCAGGAGTAAAAATGAGAGAGATGGCAGCAAAGGCATAAACCAGTGCAGCCTTAAAGCAATAGACCAAAAGCATAGGTATATATGGATGAAGTATGCAAAACATATTATGAAGAATATAAAATGTATTCTTAAAATGAAACAATGAATGAGAGTAAACAAATTTCACCTTTTCGTTAATTTATTGTTGTAGCTTCATAAACAAGTTTATAAGTTCACTGTTGTTTCCTCCTTAAAATTTCCTCAATTCATCATTGTCATGGCATCAGATTCCACTACATTTTTACTTCAATTTATGCTTAAGCCAAGAATTTTGGTTATTATTTTTGCTAGCACATTTTTGATGTACCCTCACCATTACATAATGCATAAATATCTTCCTGGTTCATGTATCGGAAAGTAAATAGAGTGATATTTGGTCCATTAATAAGCAATACCTTTTCATATTGAGCATGGCACTTACAACTATCTAACCATCAAATATCTTAGCAGAAACTATGAGTTTAACTAATTGAAAACTAATGTAAAAATGATCATTCCCATGAATGATAAAAATGGAGGGATCTTTTCATAAGATATTGATGTATATTGGTAGCATTTTGCAGTTAAAAATTTTTAGAGTACCTATTAGAGTCAAATTGCTTCACAAGTTTCATGCTTCAAACTGGAATACAAACAATAGCTCAAAGAACAGTCCATTAAATTAATATCAAAGTTGTATCATTGCTATTTCCCATGACACATATGATATTTTATTTATTAGGTAATCTATCAGTTAAGGTAGGTTTTTGTATGGACACAACTATCAAATAAATATTTTGTAACTCCAAACAAAACCCAATCCAGCAACCTACCCTATATCAGGTCCCTCTTCATCTCTGTGTACTTCTTTCCTCCCTTCATCCCGTCCAACATCCCTATCCTGTTCCTGCCCTTTCCTCATTTGCATAACATTCTCCCCTCAATTACCATCTTCAATATCCCACTGCTGCTCAATATGCCTTTAACCCATTTTCCTGCCTCCATAGGATTTCTCCCAACAAACCCCTCTCCTCACCCAACATCCCTAGTACTTCCTCATTTGTCCATCATAAAATTCTCGAGAATAATAACTGAGGTGGTTTCCCATTGCCTTCCTCAATAGTGTTTTTAACGTGATACCATCACTTAAAGGCCGCCCCACTGGGGTCAGATGCCTTTGCAGCTGCCTCACTGAGGACCAGACGCTGCATGGACTACCTTTCGTCTGGCTCCTAGCCTTCGACCTATCTGGCATGGGTGACCCTACCATGAGCAATTATTATTACTCCTACCAGCACAGCTCTAGGGGTCATCAGAATGCACAAGCCCTTCCACCACGTCAACATACTATATGATATTACTTTGATCTAATTCAAAGTGAGATTTATGCATGATTAATAGAGAAATTTATGTTCACTTTTTCAAAAGAATAAATATAAAAGTAGATACTAGCCTAGAGGATATACTGGCAAACAGGATAACCCTTTTTTCTAGGGTTATCCTATTTGCCATTTTTTTATTTTCTGACAAAACATTTCATACTTTTCAATGAGATTTGAGGCAGGTCAATTTTTGTATGCTTTTCTTTGGAAAAGAAAGTGCAACCAATAAAATGCCAACAATGTTAATTGTAAAAATTTAAATGTTAATTTTAAAGTTTAAATGCCAACAATGCTAATGTAAAAAGTTACATTTAAAATATTAGATTTCTTAATATGAAGAGGCACTATGCTATAATAAAGAAAAATTGGATTTAACTATTATTAATCCTAAAAAAAACTGCTGAAATCATTATAAACTATTAACATTCAGAGATTAACTGCTACCAAACTTGTGCAAACAATAATGCAAATACATGATTGTTAAAAATGGCAAACAACAAATCATAGGATGGTTCAATTTACCATCTATTGACATTAGTTCAAATACGAATTATATTCAAACTAATTGAAAGATGTTTCTAACTTTTATTTCCTTATAATGAAATCAAAAATATAAGGGTGATGAAAGTTCATTGGTGGATTACTTGAGACCCCAGAATAAACTTGCCTATTATGTCAGCAGAAATGCTAGCTAAAAGCCTTATATCAGCAAGCATCCTGGGTTTTTCAATATCACAACCCCAGATTTACCAGCTGATATTTGACCATTAAACCAGCTTTACCAGCTACACCTATAAGCCAAAAGGAAATGAAACCACTTCCTAAGGGAGAATTAAATATGGGTTACTATGAATTACTACATGGCAAAATATTACAGCAAACAAAATGTATACATGTCACCACTATTGAGCAATAACAGAAAGAAATTAATTAACAATCACAATTCAATTCAATACACACATGCCTAATGTGAAGTGTTCATAACAGTTTCACTATTCAAGTCACTCTTCAATTTCTACTACCTGATTCCAGACCCTTTAAATAGATCGTTAAACATGCTTTAGGTCAGCAATCACATTTAACACATGCATTCACAGTCACATATAACTAAAGTAATTGTTTAACACATCATTATAATCCCCAAAATGCTTAAATTAGGCATTCCTTGGAAAATGTGATTAATATAACTAAACCTACACTTCATGAAACTGAAGATGAGTCGGTAATTTTGATTTTTAAAATCAGCATGCATATCATTTCATAAAAAAATTCCAAATAAAACATTTGAAATGAAAAAAAAGTCCATTTTAAGGTTTTCATGTGTTATCAAAGAATAAACAAACCTTCTGGTGATATAATTTCAACCAACAAAGTCCGTTGACAAAGAATGGGATATGGCATAAGCAACACAGAAAATGACATAAACCATTGAGAGAAGGGCACTTTTCAAGGCACATACCCCATAATAGGAGTGAAAAGGAAATAATTTGACATGTTAACTACCTTTAAAATTCCAAATGGCAAAGGTTAGACAAGAAATACAATATAATATATACAATAATAATTTATATATATATATATATATATATATATATATATATATATATATATATATATATATATATATATATATATATATATATATATATATATATATATATATATATACATATATATATATATATATATATATATATATATATATATATATATATATATATATATGTAAAAATATTTCCTTATCCGGGATTTGAGTTGGTAGAGCATTCGCCTGGCAAGTGGAAGGCCCGTGGTTCAAATCCCGGATAAGGAAATATTTTTACATTTGTGACCTGCTCAAATCCGCCTTCCCCACCTTTCCTGGGTTTGTCTTTCATGTTTTTTCCTATCCCCTTTCCTTATATATCTATTTCTATGTGTGAAAATAATATTTGTTCGCCGTATGGCGGGATTTTCGTGTTTGAATATATGTTTGGCCAATGTGGCTCGTCTCTTCTTCTGGCTATGTGTGCCATGAAAAGCACCGTTCCTATCCTTTATAATATCATATGAATGCTTTTCTACTATCCTTTCCCCTTCTTGTGTGCCATCTATTTCTCCTTTGGTGGGTGGAACAGCTCCCTAATGCCATCTCTCGGGCAACAACTATCAGAGCACTTTGGCGCTTTATAAGATCGCAGATCTCAGTGTAAATCTGGTTTCCTTATTAGCTTAGTTGGTAGAGCATCCGCCTGGCAAGTGGAAGGCTCTTCTATCCCGGATAAGGAAATATTTTTACATTTGTGACCTGCTCAAATCCACCTTCCCCACCTTTCCTGTGTTTGTCTTTTATGTGTTTTCCTATCCCTTTCCTCATATATCTATTTCTATGTGTGAAAATTATAATATATATATATATATATATATATATATATATATATATATATATGCGGGTCGCAGTGGTCTAGTGGGTAGAGCGTTGGACTACTGACCAGAGGGTCCCGGGTTCGATTCCCGGGCAAGGCACTCTGGGCACCTGCAGCTCCACCCAAGCTAGTTGATTTTTCGGGTACCAGGTCTTCCTGGGAAAACATAACCGGCACAGGGAAAGGAACGGGCCCCCCTACCCTGATGTGTGAATATTCACAAGCCGTCGGGCTTAGTACATGGGTGAGCTCTACCATCACCTACTAAACCGACCTTCGGGTTGATTACTGTGTTTATGGTTTTTATATATATATACACACACTCCAGCATTCAAGTAACAACAAAAGTTTTACGATTTCAATGAATTAAAAACATTTAATCACACATCTGTCATAGCTAACATTGTATTTTCTGAGAAAATTATTTTGTCATCAATACATAATAATTATCAAAATGACCAAAGCAAACTGAACTAGCTGTTACAGTACTAGCCATTTTGAATTTACCTGTGGGAATGGATGTTAAATTTGATTTGCAAATAATGAAAATTGAGACTGATGTACAAATTATTACAAAGGGAAGATTTTTTTATCAATTAATTCTTATCAATCATGCTTCTGCTCTACATGGGGGAACTAGAATTTAATTTATACTATTGCAGCTTTTGCACCAACTAATTTTAGGATGGTAATGTCTTTTGGGCGAGCACCTTATAAAAATTATCAAAATATTTGAAAATAAATAACAAGAAAACTATCCTTTCTAGAAGGACATCAGAACAAGAATGCAAAAAAACAAGATGCACTAGATCAGAAAAAGGGTTCTAGAAAGCCAAACACTGATAAACCCTTGAACAGAAACTATGATGTTTATTCCCCCAAGGACTATTGCAGATAGAACCTTGGGGCAGAAGAGGGGGGGTCTGAGGGATTCAAAATTATCATGGTGCCTTTCAATAAGAACACAATTAACTGAAGAATTATGAAAGATGCAGACCCTCTTTTTCAACTGTGATTTTAGGGAAAAAATCTCCACAGAGTACATGATGAGGCAAAAATAGATCACTAAGTGCATAGCTATAAACAAGATTTATTATTCTTCCATTTACACATTAACCAAAAAAAGTGGAGAATAAGGGATGAAACTAGGTTCATTTGAGATATTCTACTAATTCAAAGGTAGGGTTTAGATGGCCCCTAATGATTATTTACTTCAAATGTATTGTGAGAGTTTACACTTTCTTTGCCTTACCAATATTTCTTTCTTCATTTCTTCAAAATTTATGTCTGCCTTCACGTTGTCTAGAAAGTCTACTTCCTTATTTTTTCCCCAATCCCACTTAACCAACACCCCCTTCCATTCTTTGCCTCCAGGACACCACTACCTTTCAATACTTTTACCATCCACTTACTCTGCCTTCGACAGATTTTCTCCAGCTACCCTTCTCCCACCCTATTCAAAGCATGACTGTTTTTCTTCCTCTCGATCCAAATTACTGCCTCCAGTCTATGACCCACCCCCACCTCAAAAGACTCCAATCTACACTCATCCTCTTGCCTCAAAGCCCAAGTCTCACAGGCATAATGATATTATGACTGACAATACTATGCTACATATTAAAGTCTTAATACTCTCTTCTTCACATATTTACTCAGTGTACACATCATCGATCATCCTCTTCTTACATATTCCTCTTTTGCTTAAACCATCCTTCTTCTAATGTTTCCATGACTATGTCCATTTTACTCTAAAATATTGTACTAATTAAATATGTCAACTGCTCCACCTGCTCTACTTAATTTCCTCCTACTTTTACCTTAAATTAAGCTTTCTTACTTTTAATTTATCTCATTACTTTTGCTTTTGTGTGGTTAATTCTCATCCCAAACTTCTTAAATTGCTCCTGTTAACCATTTAATAGTAGCTGCAATCCCTTGGCTGTCTGGCTCACTATTGCTTGACCATCTGAAAACCTGACAGACTTAATCACCTCATGTTCTTTCCATTCTACCATTAACATTTCCTCATCAGTATGTTAACAGTTTCAGTGATAGTGGGAAACCCGACTTGCTCCTCTCCCTATCACTGCACATCCTGATTCTTCCCACGCTACCCTTACCTTGGCAATTTCATCCATTCACATTTTTCAAACAAGTTGCCTCTTCCCCCTGTCTACTATCATATTTCACAATATTTACATTAAGTTTGCCCACTCTACATGATTGGATGCCTTCTCAAAAACCATGAAGCACAAAATGACATTCTGATTAGGTCCAATTCTCCTTCCTACTCATGTTCTCATCAATGCAATGGAATCATCCCTCCCTCTTCCCTTTGCAAGACCAAACTGATCTTAGGTAGTTGTTTGCAGTACTTTGTGACTATCTTTTCTGGATGAGAAATTAAACTTATCATCCTATCGTCCCCACATACAGCTGCTTAACACTTTTTGGGATAGGAATTTAAATTGATTTACGGAAAGCCACAAATTCCTTCCTCATCAACACTATCTGTTCAAGAATAGGTACCCTCCATTTTTGCCTAAACTCGAGCAACTGTGCAGAAATATTATATATTCCTAGGCCTTTTTAAACTTCATCTCGCTCTTTCTATCTCAAAATCTAGTACTCCTGGAACCATAATATCCTCCAGCATGTCACATTCCCTTTCTATTTCTTAACTAGAAACTAGATAAACATTTAAATAAAATTTCCTCAATTCCTTAACCTAAGCTGCCCAATTAGATAAGAGGATTTCAACTTGCTCCCATTTCATTCCTCGAATTGTGATATCTGCATTCAGCTTCTCTCTTTTACACACAAGGATTTTCATTTTCTTCTTGTTGATGCTGATATTATATTCCTGAAGTACTTGGTCCATAGTATTCAGGCTTGCCTGCAGGTCCTCTCACATCTCTGCTACTATGGCTATGTCGTCTGCTAACTGCAGCATGTTGATTTCTTTGCCCTTCACCTCGACTCTGTTGAAGCCCAATTCTTGCGCTGCCTTTATTATCTCTTCTGGATATGCGTTGAATAGTGCTGGTGAGAAGTTGCATCTTTGAAAAGCTCCTTTGTTTATTTTGGCTTCTATTTTCCTTCTGTTTTTCATTTGCATGGTTGTTACCAGATTCTTGTTAAGGTGATGGATTATTCTTCTGTCACTGTAGTTCATTCTAACCACTTCAAATATCTTGAACATTTTGTTCCATATGACATTGTCAAAGATCTTCTCTAAGTCCATGAATGCCAAATATAATGGCTTGTTTACATGGATCAATTTTTCAGCCAGTAACCTTAATCTGAGTATTGCCTCTCTTGCTCCTCAGTTTTTCCTAAATCCGAATTGATTTTCCAAGAGGTTTTCTTCTACCTATCCTTCTAATCATCAGCTGATTATCCGAGTAAGTATTTTCAATTCATGAGAAGTCAGGCTCAATGTTCTGTGTTCTTCGCATTTATCTGTTCTAGGTTTCTTAGATATTGCAATCATTACACTCTTCTTGAAGTCCTCAAGTAGTCTTCCACTGTCATAGATATCGTTCATTATTTCAAATAGGGTATCCCTTGCATTGGCCCTGAGTGCTTTGATAATTTCTCCATTTATTTTATAAACTTCCGGTGCCTTGTTGTTCTTCAGGTCTTTCAGGGCTCGGTTGAATTCACATCTCAGTATCTCCGGGCCCTGTTCGTCTTCTTCTATCATGCTTTCTTCTTTAATTAATGCACCTTCTAATGGTTTGGGCTCTTGATAAGAGTACTTCGATGTATTCCTTCCATCTCTTCCCAAAGTTTTAATCTTCTGTCAGTATCTTTCCATTACCATCTCGGACATTGTAGGATTTTGGTTTTCTTACTCCGAATAGTGCATTCACCAGCTTATAAGCAGTTATACTGTTCCCCTTTCTTATGTTGTGATTAATTTCCTTGCAGCAGCTTTCTATCCACTCTTCCTTGGCCTTCTTGCATTCTCGTATGATTTGGTTCCGCAACTTCTTGTGAAGGGCTTCCTCAGTTTCATTTCTTGGATTCTTGCATTTTCTTCTTCCCTCTATGAGGTATCTTATTTGAGCTGTTACCCATAGCCATTTGGTTGGTGCCATCTTTCTCACGAGTTGCTCATCTGTTCCTTCAGTTATGACATTCTTCATTCCCTTCCATCATCCTTCTAAGCTATTCGCTTTTATTCCTCCTCTTTTTGTCAATGATCATGGCAAACTTTTCTCTTGCCTGCTTTTCCTCCAGCATTTTTGTGTTCCATCTGGGTTCTTGTGTCACTTTCTTAATTTTCTTCTGTTACAGTTGGCTGTCCATGAACACCAGGTTGTGATCGCTATTTATATCTGCGCCGGGGTAGCTATTGCATTGCTTAACTTGGTTTCTATAACTTAAGATTTCTACAAAGTTAAGGCCTCAACCATTCAGTGAATTGGTTTCTATATCTCATTCTCAGGAGGATGTAGTCAATTTGGTAATTTGCCCTGTCCCCTCACATCTTCTTCTCTGATGTTGCTCGAAGAAGGTGTTTGCCATTACCATGTTCTTTTTGTTACAGAATTCTATCAGTCTTTTACCCACTGGGTTCCATTTTCCTGATCCAAACAGTCCCATGCTCCTTCCCTCTAGGTCCTCTCCAACCACACAGTGTTCCAGTCTCCCATCACAATTAGGTTCTCCTTCCATTTTGTTGCTCCTATAACTTCTTCCAGTTTTTTGTATACTTCTTCTATTTCTTCTTCTGAATGACTGGATGTTGGCATATACACTTGCACCATCACTGTATCTGTAGGCTTTTCCTCCTTATCATCAGAATCCTCTCACTCTAGTACCAGCACAATTTGACTCTTCTTGCCCACTCCTGTATGAATATGATACCCACTCCTGTATGAATATGATGCCCACTCCTGCCATTCTCCATTCATCTCCTGAGTATATCACCCCATATCTGTCACTCCAGAAGTCATCGGCCCCGGCCCACTTAACCTCCCTCACTCTTAGGATGTCGATTCCCAATCTGTCCATCTACACCTTAGCATTTTCCAACTTCCTGCACACTCCCAATGATCTCACGTTCCAAATCCCTATCCTGCATTTGCCTACCTTGACTAATGTTCCCCTCCCAGTAGTCCTCACACAGAGATCTGATTGTCCTTTCCCCGGACCAACAGGAATCATTAATGCAAAAAACCAAAGTTTACTATAGAAATACTAAAGACATTCCATTTACATGTCAGGACAAGAATAAACGTTGTGTACACCCATGGTATATTCGCAGGGGGATGCGTGAGTTAGTTGATAGAATATGTATTTCCATGCATTTTGCTAAACAAGTTTTCACATGGGGGATCAAGATGGTGGGGTAGCTAATGTACTGGCTTCCCACCCAGGGGGCCCGGGTTCGAACCCTGGAGACAGCAGATATTTTCAATTGTATCCTGATCTATACTTTGTGGAGAGCACTTTCAGGGAGTACACAGTGCGTCGGATGAGACATTTAACTGTTAGACCCCTTGGGGCCTTTCATCAAGAGTAGGCTACTGCCAATGCTGGGTTACTCTCCACCCTTCCTCCTTTCCCATTCATCCCTAATGGTGCAAATGACCTCAGCTGTCGGTCACCTCCCCTAAATTAACTACTACATTCTAGGTTCTTGCATAAATATCACATTCGCCGAAATGAGTATAGGTGTTCATAAATTTGTTGGTTTTCCAGGTGATTTTATTCTCTTTTACGGGTAATGACCTAACACCCCCTGCCATATGCCCTCGCAGTAGCTTCCTGGGTATTGTGTAGATGTAGATGCACCTCTACCCCCTTTGTGCAGAGGGACTCAAAGAGTCCCGAACTCTCACAACAGGCCAATGACAAACATATTTTGAACAGGTAACTTAGTAAAGTAGTACAAATACAATTAATAATGAAATGCTTGGAATACCCAAATATTTTCAAATGAGATCTGTAAGGGACTTATATTATTTGGTTCTTTGAAATACTTGATTGTAGGCATGTACCAAACTACATGCATTGCTATAAGATGCAAAAATTACCATTATTATAGAAGGTTTCAACCACAGCAATTTAGTTTGCACACAGAACTAATTACATGACAACCTTCATTAAGGTTGATAAACCTTTTTGGGACTTGATTCAATTCACTCATATTCTAACAACTAAATTAAAAATTAATAATCCTATGTGATTTTGCAAATATGAACAGAATATACATTCAGACTCCACAGTATGAGTTATTGGCACAAAGTTAATGGAAATAACCAGTGGTTTGTTTACTCTTTAAAAATTACACATTAAACCTGAAGATCCCTATGATCACAGAAAAACAAAGTTTTAATCCTTTGTAATGAAGCATAACAAACATGAAAATGATAACTTAATTAACATATAAAATTTAAAATTATAAAAATAATTTTAAGTTAAAAATGCAATGACTCATTAAAAGTAGTTTTAAAACCTGGCATTTAGAATCAAACTTAGCTGCAACAAAAGCAAATTGAATATTCAATGATTATTTCAAGCATTTCTTAATGTGATAAAATGCAATAAGATTTCATATTTTCTAAGACCATGCTCTTTGTGATCATAAAGTTATGTGAAACAAAATAATTACAACAGAGAACATGTAAACAACATTACTGTTTGTCATACATTTTATGACCTTCAATAATAGAATATAATCTCACTTATTTTAAATATCAGATATTAAATGGTAATGATTCCAGTAAGATCATGTAAGTTGTAACAAATGAAACTTTAGGAAGGAAATGAAACAATGCAATAAATTATAAATAGTTAAAACTTCAAGATATATACTAATAATTGCATAACATTTTTAATTTAATGCATTCAAACAGAACTCATCTGGATCAAAATTTACAATGGGGATACCAACATAAGCATGCAAGGAATCTGCATTATCTATCAAAATGATGATCAATTAAGAATGGAATAACCATTACAAAGAATGTTGTGAGATTAAAACAGAAAATGAGGATATCAATCACGTGTTCAAAATCAGAATAACCAAAATAATGAGCTTTAGAGAGCCTAGAGTCTACATCGAGCATTGAACATGCCAAATCCAAATTAACTTCAGAAAAATGAGTTATTTTCATCATTGCATCAATATATCAGGTTCTTCCAATGAGTAATCATTGCACTTTTGAGACCATACTTACATTCTGTTTTAAGGGAGGTAATGATTTCAGATTTTTTGTCTGCTTGCTCACTAAGACGAGTAGCAGCACTAAGTCCTTCCTTTGCTTGATGCAGCTGTTCCTGCAAGTTGTGGCCGCATTAGAATCAAGGACATAAATATTAAGTGACACACCCAGATACAAACAATTAGTTAACAAAAGTTGGCTAGTGTATTGATTGCAACTGCTTAATTTACTAATGCATTACAAATGTCAATGAAAAATAATCAAGAATGTAGTGAGATGTGAACAGAAAATGAGGATATCAATCACACTTATTGACAAAATCTCAAATGCCAACAGCTGTGCACATACTTTTTTTAAACACATTACTTTTAATAACTAGACAAATTTTTGTTGAAACCCATGAACCAAAATTGAAACAGAAATAATATATACCTTTAAGCTCACAATCTGATCTGATAATTCACTGCACTTATTTTCCAGAGATGATATCTCAACTCCCATCTTATCCTTCACAATAAATATTTCTCTATCCTTATCTGAAATATAAAGAATCTTCATCAGAAAAAATATAAATTATTTAATAAAGGATTATCATTATGCAATTTTGACATAAAAGCTGGAAAAATAATGTTCGTATATTTTTACTGGGAGGAGGAAAAAGTATCAACAAGGCAACTGGATAGGACTCAAAGGTTTCAATTAGATGTGAAATTATTTTTCATCAAGTGTTCATAAAAAATAGTCTTCCCTAAATCCATTGTTTTTAAAATATACTGTATTTCTCTAATTTCACTTTCATACACTGACGAGGGAAAGTTTGTGAGTTATGCTAAAAATGGTTCAATGAACTTCATGATTTAATGAATAAGTCCTTCTCTTCTTTTTTCAACAATTTCAATCTAGCACAAAATCATCATTTGCCAAATGATTCCCATATTCTTTGTCTGCAAGCACTTCAAGTGTTAATTTCCATCTTATCAAGACACTACTTAACAAATTAGGCTACCCTCTGATGAGCCTTTTCCATCCCACAAATTGTTTCTTGGCCATGACCCCTAGTAAAGACTCATACTCAGTAATTGATTAGGTCCTGAAAATTTTAAGCTAATAATATTTCCTACCACTACAACATAGGGTGCAAATAATGAAACCTAACACATGGGCACAAGAAAGTAAACAAACATGAAGTTTGACTATTTTCAACTCAAGCAAAGCCAACCTTTTTGGAACTGTTCCAGTACAGACTGAAGATTGGTCAAGTCCTTTGCCTGTTGGGTGAGGAGCTCCTCTACCGCCATTAGCCTGCTCTTTGATTCATCTTTCTTCTCTGTTAAAGCCCTTATTTGATTCTCCAATGATTCCACTTGCTGGTTTGACCTCACGCTGTGGTACAGAGAGAGAGAGAGAGAGAAAGAAAGAGTGTGTTAATATTTTTTTAAAGCAAGGAGCTATCATAATATTAAAAAGTTTTCAAGACTAAATTTACACCACCTATAATCAGCCACCAGATACAAACACTTGAAGTCCAAACTCCATTTTTTATTTTTCTAGTGACTTATCATTTTTTTATCTACGGACATAAATGCATGCACCAATCTGTAACTGTAAAATTGAATTTTCAAAAACTAAACTGGAGAAAAGTAGAGCCATACCATAAGCACAGAGATGTTATTTTCTGTTTTGCATTTTCTGTAGAAAGTGAACCACACCTTCACATGACATTTTAATACACCATATCATAGTTTTTAAACACTACCATAAAGAATAGTTTCATTTGGAAGACAATTTACATTCCAAATAACTGACTTCCATATAATTAGCATTAATCACACATTTATTTAGAAGTAATCACTATGTAAGAAACAATGCTTGAAACATTATTCTTGAACAGTATATTTCCACTGTTGAGATACACCAGGTGTAGAATTATAAAATACAGATTTCAGACAACAGATGGTGCACCGATGCAGTTTGTGAAAAAAAAGATTTGACGCTTAAAGCCATTTTGTTATGCCATCAACAAGGGTCAGATGGGCACAAATGATAAATTGAAAAAGGTGTTTACATAGTGTTGTGCTACTGTGCTCAATGTGTATAAATTTATACCAAACAAAGAGCATTCAAGGATAGCATTAATTTTTGGTTTTTATTTAAAGAAAACTGCGTCTGAATCATACCAATATCTTCGAGAAGCATATGGTGAACATGTTCCATTGCAAGATACGTGTGAATGATGGTTTTAGCATTCCAAAAGTGGTGAATTACAAGATGATATCATAGACAAGAAACATGGAAAAAGCCAAAAAGTTATGCAGATGGAGAATTGCATTGTTATTGCATTGTTGGACAAAGATGATTCACAAACACAAAAACAACTCGCAGAACAATTGAGCATTAATCAACAAGCTGTTTCCAATCGCCTATGAGAGAAAGGAAAGATTCAGAAGACCGGCAGATAGGTACCACATGAATTGAACGACAGGCAGATGAAGAGGTGCACCCCACCATCAGCCTCTCAAAATCACATTTGAAATATGGCTCACACAATACAAAAGGAAGCTGTTTTTGCATTATAATGTTACTGGAGTTGAAAAGTGGATTTATTTTGAGAAATCCAAGGGCAAAAAATTATGGGTAGACCCAGGTGCACCATCCACCTTAACTGCAAGACTGAATAACTTTGGCAGAAGGATGATGCTCTGAGTTTGGTTGAACCAGTAGGGTGTTGTCTATTATGAGCTGTTAAAACCTAATGAAACAGTTAATACTGAATGCTACTGACAACAATTGTTTGATTTCACCTTTTTCTGCTTAAAAAAGACCAGAATACCAAATGAGGCAATCCATGGTCATTTTTCTTCATGGCAATGCTCCATAATCTATGGCAAAACTGGTTCGCGACATGTTGGATGCACTAAGCTAGGAAGTTCTACCCCATGCAGCTTACTCACCAGACTTGGCTTCTTTTGATTATCAATTGTTTGCATCGATGGGTCATGCACTTGCTGAGCTGCACTAAGGTTCATCAATCAAAATGTGAAAAAAATGGCTTGATGAATGGTTCATTGAAGAAGGGAAAGATTTTTACTGGTGGGGTTTCCACAAATTGCCCAAAAGATGGAAAAAATGTCCAACTAGTAATGAAAAATACTTTGAATAAAGCTCTTTTTATCATTCTTCCAATAAAATTTTTTTTGGGAAAAAATCCTCATTTCATACTTGTACACCTGGTAGTCTGTTATTATGTGTAGGGCGTTATGTCAGTGTGAGTAATCAGTGATTGATTTTGTGTTTGTTGTGAGAAACTATGATTAAGAATGACATTTCAGCATCTTTTCAATGCCAATATCAGCTAATAGTTAATAAAAAATAGAACAAGGATTATTCAAACATGCAAAAGTAATACATTTTGACTTTTCTGCTTGCTGTGCCTGTTATTCAATCTGAGTTAAGAGGCAGTAAGACTATGCCATTGTCCAAGTGAACTCACACACCAATAAAAAATTCAAACAAGTCTATAAATTCACTTATTTTTAACTCTGAACATTATTAATTTATAAGAAGATATTTTCCAGTATTCATCCTCCAATTACGATGAAAGCTTTACTTCGTTATTAACATCATGATATCTAAACCAATGAAAGCCAAATGCCAAATTCTTACAACTTACATATTTCAAAGTAAAGACTGCTATGAATGATGGCAATTTATTAACATTATCATAAGAATAAATGTAAAACGATCATCCATTAACTGACAAATCACTCCTGTATTAATTTATCTTACTTGAAAATCACATCTCTAATGTACATTAAGGATTTATGTTGTAGTTATATGAACTATTTGATAATGAAGGCTTTGGACAAAGGGCTGACAACAAACACTTGGAACTAACATAGGAAACTGAATAATTGACAGGGAAAAAGTGACACCACCGGGCATATAATGTTTCCTGCTGATTACAATTTCTTCCTCAATAATTCATTATGCTTATTTTTATCTGTCTTATTATTATTATCTTTCAACTGCAAGCTCCTATCAATCCCTACAATCTCATATTCATGATATAAAAATGCTTCACCATTTACTTCAAGGAAAAAACAACATTGTATAACATCAAAAAGACAATAGATATGGATAATTAATTGACGAGCTTACAATAGATGCTCCATGAAATACTGAAACTGATTTCTTTAATTCTTATAGAAAAGACTGGCACAAAGAGCAGAAGTGAAAAAGCCACAATTCTGTAGAAGGGAGGAGAGGGAGATAGAGAGAGAGACAAAATTATGGGTACATAATACGTTCAATCATACCTTGCCGATGTATAAGCCGATGAGGAGGCATGGAGTCTTTCCTCAACTTGAGTGAGCTTATTCTTGAGGAAAGCAATTCTCTCTTCGGCATTGACGGCCTCTTTGGTATACCTGTCCTCAACAGACACTAGGTGCAGGCGCAGTCTTTGAAGTTCATCCTGCAGAGCTGTCTCCTTTTCAAGCATCTCATGGACCTGAAAGGAATGAACAACTTTTTACTTAGATGTTACCAAAAAACTTTGATCTAATTAAAAATAACAACATATGAGTGATGTTTCCCAATGGAAAAAAATAACAGTTAAACTGTTCCAAGCGCAAATAAAAAGTTGAAAGTTAATCTTTAACAAATAAAAAGTATTAATCCTTTCACTCCTGTGAATGTACTTGCACCTAGTGCATTCGCATGGTAGGCTGCTTTGAACATACATTTTCATCTTCTCAGTGGTGCGCTATCATACTTTGAAATTTTATTAAAATTACATTCATCAAAATAAATAAATAAAAAATGTCCATAAAATAAAAAGTGAATCTAGAATATTTTTACAATTTCCATATTTTTATTATTTCAGGTTTTCGGGAATAACAAATGTTACGGAGACACCATACCCTCTTCTTTTCGCTGCATGTGAGTAGCATTTTTCCAGAGAGAAAGCCAGCCAGCCAGATCAGAGGGCCTGGTTCAATGTTAAGTTACATATCTGGGCACCCTTGGCTTTACCCAAACTATGAGAATTTCTGGGTACTAGATCTTTCTTGGAAACTATAGGCAGTACAGGGAAAAGATCTGGCCCCTATCGTGATGAGTGGATTTAACATACCATTGGGATACCTGTCTCATGATCAATGAATGTGTCTTTTGTCAGCTTGAATTGTATCCTCATGTTCCTATTGTTTTTTATGTATGTATGCTTTGACTTTGCATATGTACATATATTTTGCTTTGACCAAGCTTATACCACATGGTCTGCTGGTGAATAAATGATGATATGATATTGGGATTAGTATTGTGTGAAGAAGGAAGGAAGATTAAGAAGGGAAAATCTGTGTGAATATTCAGAGAAAAGTTCAGAAAAATATTAGTTGAACCAAGAAAGATTCAAGAGAAATGGATGGATATATAGAAGGACTGTGTGGTAAAGAACTTAGGTCAATAAGGTTAGACATAGAAAGAGATTATGACATAGATGAAGATAGCTTAGGTCCAGGCTTACTTGACAATGAGATAGAAAGTGCATTAAGGGAAATGAAATAAAACAAGGCAATAGGGATAGATATAATTTCTGCAGAACTACTTAGGTTTAGGTTAAGGGCGGAGGGAGAGTCTTTATGGACTAACTCAGCATTTATGGGAAAGGAATCTGCCCGGAAGACTTTTTCAGATAAATGTTAGTTCCTATTCCAAAAAAGGTAAAGGCTACATCATGTGAGGACTATAGAACCATAAGTTTGATTTCACATGCAGTTCAAGTGGTTCTCAGGATCATCAACAAAAGGAAGGAGAGCAGGGCAAATGATTACTTAGAGGATGATCACTTTGGGTTTAGGAAGGGGCGACGGAAGTGTGATGCCACTGCAGTAATGAGATCACTAATCAAGAGGAATATAGAATACAATCAGGATGTATTTGCCTGTTTTGCAGATGTCCAAAAAGTGTTTGATAGAATAAATTAAGATAAACTAATGAATATATACAGATAATAGGAGTAGATCAGAGAGATAGGACACTAATCTGCAATATGCCAGACTGCTCAGGTGGGAGTGGGGGACGGAGAGTCCGGATGGGCAGTCTTAGGAAAAGGAGTAAGACAGAGTTGTCCATTAGCACCTATGCTGCTAAATGTATTTTAAAAGAAATGATTAAAAAGACATGGGAAGAACTGGAGAGAGGAATGAAAGTTGGTGGAAATTTCATAAAATCAGTAATGTTTACTGATGGTCAAGCTTTAGTTTGTCAGTCAGCCAAGTAGTTGTAAGTATTGCTGAGCGAATTGGAAATTCAGGGCGATAGATATATGATGAGAATAAATGTAAATAAAACAAAGTTTATGTGGTTTTTGGAGAAAGAGAAAGGCTTAGCTAAATGTTAAAGTAAGAGGATAGAAACTAGAGTAGGTGGAACAGTTCACATATCTCAGAAGTTTTTTGTACCAAAGAGGTTAAAGAAGTAGGGACATCAGGAGAAGAATTTCTTCTTGTGCCTTCTTGAGAGTTGAATTCGCAAGAAGGAGGGAATCAATGACAAAGACATTGCATAGAGATGTTAAGAAATGACTCATTTAAACTTTGAAATGGAGCATGGTTATGTATGGTGTGGAAATA